>OX638262.1:3032500-3632500 GCA_951806755.1 Brenthis hecate
TTCTGAAAGATACAGGTTTCGATATGTCTTCTTTCGCCATATTGCCTAGTGGTAATCCTATTGAAAATAACTCACGTATGAAAACCGCAGGTACATTACGTAACGTATCGCACCGAGTTCGTAAACGCTTCGTTTGGATTTTTAACCGAGCGCTATGTAAGTATGTATAAATAAATAAATCTGATTATATATTAGTTCTAAATTTGGTACTTTTCTCATGATTTATGTTTATTATTATATTTGTATCTATTTTGATTATTTTATTTTTTATTCAATCGTAAACCCTAATTCTTATTATTATTTTACTTTTACAAAATACTATATTAAGAATACCTCTTGATAACTTTGTTGATCATTACTTTCTGTAAGCTGCTATTTATACTCATATTAATTAATAACATTTAACTTTGTTTAACCTTCGTGACCCATATCTCACCTGCTTAATTAATCACTCTCAAACTCCGGTTAAAAAGTAAATGCGTAAATATTTTACAAATTTAATGCTATAACTTTCTTATTTAATTAAAATCATGGTAAAATTTGGTGCTCGTAGTATAAATTAATTAATTAAAAGTTATGTTTTTTAAAATACATAATATATTTATTTATTTTTATTGGGATAACCAACAAAAGTTACATTAATTCATTATTTATTACATTTACAAAATTAGAGGTAAATGCACTTTTTTTTACAGGTTACCACATTATGCAAATATATATATATATATATATATATATATATATATATATATATATATATATAATTCAAGTGATATTAATTATAGCATCTTAAAACGACATTTTACGTCGTAACAGCAAGTAGTAAATAAGTAATGAAAGAAATGATTAGGGCAATGGTCATATCTTTTACACAGTAGTGTTTATAACAAAACGACAGTTAAGTGCAATCAGGCAAAGTAATGAGGTACTAAGCCAAGGGGCAGACGTAGCATCGGACTAATAAAAGATAATGTGGATATAACGATATACATTATTGATATTACATCCAAATCTACCCATGTCACATTTGCTCTTAGGAAAGGAAACTGTCCGCAAGTCAAATTAGGAACAAGTACTTTACCGCAGAGTGACACAGTAAGATACCTTGGGATACATCTGGATAGAAGATTAACTTGGAAAAACCACATTAAAGCAAAGAGAGATGAGCTAAATATACGATACAAAAAACTATACTGGTTGATGGCACGCAATTCCAAACTATCTATCGACAATAAACTACTCATTTACAAGACTATACTCAAACCAATTTGGATGTACGGAATACAGCTTTGGGGAAGTGCCTGTAGCTCTAATATAACCATTATACAAAGGCTGCAAAATTGTATCTTACGCACCATAGCAAATGTACCCTGGTTTGTAACCAATGCCGAAATACACAAGACCTTAAATATAACCACAGTCAAAGAAGAAATTAGGCTGTCAGCAATTAAGTATAAGGGTCGTCTCAAGGATCACCCAAACGAACTTGCAACGAAACTCCTCAACATGAGTTATCGCAAACGTCTAAAGCGGCATGACATACAAAGCCTAGACGCTTTACTATAAGGAGGGGTCATCCTTGCTGAAGGATCATCTCAATAACGCTAATTTTCTCTTGAACACATCTGCTTATAGTTGAAGACTGATTGCAGATAAACAAACAAGGAAAAAAAAAAAAAAAAAAAAAAAAAAAAAAAAAAATATAACGATATCTCTGTGCGATTGTTATATTCCATTTATTATATCATTCGGTACAAGTTTATTCAAACACTGAAGAGTTTAGAATTTTCATTTAATCAGGAGTTCTCAGTTTTAAGTAACAACATGTACTTGCTATTTTGATCTTTCATTCAACATATAATTGCGAGTATCAGTAATGAAGGCTCTTTGTGAGAAAACCACCATGGACTCAGAATGCGTAATTGTCAAGCTTAAACACCCATCAAAGGGAATAAATATATCGGTTATAGAACAAAATGTATGTATGTACGGTGTACCCACATGTAAGTGCTAGTTGGCAAGTTAAATTGAGACTGAGTACAGAAATAAAATAATACATTTTATTCCGTAGCTTACCAACGCGACGTGTCATTGCACAACTTTATATTAAACTAGCAGAACCCGCGGCTTCGCTCGCGCTATAACTACAAAAAACTAAAAAGTGTGTTTCATAAAAACTTTCATCCCCTATTTTACCCTCTTGGGGGTTGAATTTTAGAAAACGCTTAAATACGTAACTCATCATTTTTGCTGTACTCAAATCATATGAAATTTCATGCAAATATATCCAAGGAATAAAAACTTTCATACAAACTTTTATCCCCTATTTCACCCCCTTGAGGGTTGAATTTTGAAAAATCCTTCCTTAGTGGATGCCTTCTTCATATGAGGAATGCGAAATTTCAATTTTCTAGCCTTAAGAGTTTGGCCTGTGCGTTGATACATCAGTTAATCACTTTTGCCTTTATATATATATATTTATTAAAAAAATACAGTGCTCTTTTCTTGTGTTGACAATTAATTTTTGTAAAAACATGCATGAAAACATCATTTTGCACAATGTCAAAGATGTGCTCGAATTTATATTTATTTTATTCGAACTACAGATGTGTTTTCAGAACGAAGAGTTTTTTTTAATCTTTTATTTTTTATCTACTCATGAATATTTCTGCGTACCTATAACTCATTGACTTAACAGCGTTGAAATTTGGTGTACGCTATGTAACGAACAATGGATGCCTCAGATTATTCACTATAAATTTTGATATTCATATAGGATGTTTTATATAGGTAGTTCGCGATCGACAGTATTATAACCTCGCAGTTATAGTTTCAGCCAAAATATTGTGCTAATATATATATGTGATATTTTAGTTATTATCGATAGTAAAGGAATGCCTATTAAGATACCTGTTTTGAAAGTTATTAAACTAAATCTCATCTAACTAAAACTGTCGATCATACACGGTAATCCTGTTTCAACATAATGATATTACATAATTTACTTTTATTTACAAAATTAACTTTGTATGCCAAATTATAATAATGCATTTATAATATTTCTCTACACTCGCTTCTCCTAATCTTCATTATAAAATATCACTCTTTATTTTTTATAAATATAATATACCCACAATATATGGCTCATTTTTATGTCTCTAGCAGAAAACATAGGACTTTCATACTTTGATTTCATCCCCTTCAAGTTTTATTTTCGCGACAAAAATAGCCTATGCCCTTCTTCAAGGTCCCATCTATCTCTACAACAAAATTCATCAAACTTGGTTTAGCGGTATTGGTGTGAAGACGTAACAAACAGACAGAGTTACATTCGCATTTATAATATTAGACTTGATTTATTGTGTACTAATAAAACGCTCAAAACTCCAATTGGGAGATATTTCAAAAGTTTTTCAATTGTGTTTCAAACTTTTTAGGTTTATGTATAACTTATAAATATTTCATATTGTACGTATATATGTATGTATGTTCAATTTTTGATAAGCACGAAATAGATTAAATAAGTTGATTGTTTATGTTTTCATTTTCATCAGATAATACGTAGTAAAAGTATCTTATATGTTTAATACGTTTTTTAGTAATCCCACAACTGTTATAAGAGCACACAGTTTTGTATGTTTGTATGTTACGTCCTCTCTACGTTGGATGGACTGGTATGAAATTTAGCACACAGACGGGCAGCCTGGAGTAACACTACTGGATAGTCTATACTAGTATTATAAAGAGGTAGAGTTTGTGAGATTGTGAGTTTGTGACGTTGTAGGGAGTAATCTCTGCATGTACTGAACCGATTTAGATGAAACTGGGTAAGAAGATAGTTTGAGACCTCCTTTTTTTTTAACGTTGGGAAATGCATTTACGCACGAAGTGTGGGACTCACGCGCGAAGCCAGTACTAGCCACTAAAACCCAACAAAATCTTCCCCCGTCTTAATGGGGTGTCGCACCTCCCTGTGCGTTTCTTGGCTTCGCGCCCGGCTGTATTGCCGGGCACTACTGATGCCCCCCACCACGACAAGGTGAACGCACGTTGGGGGGGGGGGGGGGAGATAGTTTGAGACCCTGGGAAGGACATAGGATACTTTTTATCTCGGAAATCATCCTTTGATGAGGTGAAAACGGGGATGAAAGTTTGTACGGAGGACCATGTTATGCGTGTTAGTAATAAAATATATGTAGAAGACGTGGATGTTTTTGTGTTAAGTTCGATTTACTTAAAGAAATAGGTAATTATAAAAAAACCAATATAATTCATTATTTCTTTCGATAGAATAAGATATTTAATGTACCTACTTCTTCAAATGTTACATTTAATTTTAGAGTATCAAGTTGTAGTAGTAGTCAACAATTTAATGCCTTCTTCAATCCGCGAGCTCAATATCATCAATATACGCTAAAGCTAAATTGGAAAATTGGATTCGAACTCGGTTTAGCAGTTTTTTTGACATTATATTTCAGTTTGAATTAACCAGTTTTGGTGAAAGGTTTAAGAAGAAGAATATATAAAAATATTCTGATAGATATATATCGAATTTTTCGTATGATAAATAAGTAGGTTAATTTTACATAATAGGTTTTTGATGTAAAGGTCGGGGTATTTCTAGCCTTTGACCAAAACACGTTTGGCGTTAGAGGCACTTAAAGTCCCATAAATTAGTAGAAGCTGCCCGCAAACGGCGAGGTGGGTGTTTGGTACGTGAATAATAGCCTCCGAGAGACCCACTGAAGCTCGTAATGTTAAAAATTCTGTCTATGTAGCTTAACCATGCCATATTCAAATAAATTGCGTTATT
Source organism: Brenthis hecate (assembly GCA_951806755.1). Lineage (NCBI taxonomy): Eukaryota > Metazoa > Arthropoda > Insecta > Lepidoptera > Nymphalidae > Brenthis > Brenthis hecate. The sequence goes on from OX638262.1 coordinate 3,037,314, forward strand.
GCGTAATTTTTACCGACGAAAAAAAGCAGGAGGTTCTAAATTCGACACGTATGTATATATATTCTTTTTTATGCTTGACCACGCATAACTTTTTACTGTGTAGTCCGATTTCGATAATTCTTTTTTTATTGGACAGCGTATACCTCAATATTGGTTCCATTTAAATTAAAAAAAAACACCCTTAAGTGTTCAAAATAGGGGTGATTGATTTTTCACCTACTGAATATTTAAAATACATTCTTTTTACTATTTTGACTGAAATATAAATTTTTTAAAAAACCGCCTTCAAAAAAACACTAAGATGTAAAAAATAACCGATTGGTAGTTTTCATTTGCTATAGAGACTCACCTAATTAGATATTTTCGAAGTCGATGCCAGCCGATACAAACTAAAGCACACAAAAAGTATGTATCCTATCTCATGTTATTTTTATATTTTTTCTCGTTTCAGGTAATATTTAATTTAGAAAAGCTTCATACAACACAAAACGAAGATAGACAGACAGAAGAGTGCAACAATAAGTCCATGTGGTAAAATATTGAATTTCTCTCAATTATAACGCGAACCATGACGTAGCTAAATCAAGTTATATTTTCTTAGCATTTTTATATTTCCGGTGGAATTCTAAAAATATTTGATTGAACTGTAGACTAAGAAAGGTGTCAAGGCTGTGTACATTAAATTATATTTGGAACAAGATAGTCAAAACGCATTATATGGGAGACGATAACTAATTGGGTCAGACGAGGGTCGTCTGGCCACTGGATTCTGATAACCCTACGCACGCGTCGCGACGTCACATCTTGATAATGCGTAATGCATAAGACGACACAAAGTGTTTTATAGTCGTTATCTCAATATATCTAAAGCGGTAGCTCAGTCGAAAGATACTGCGCAATTCATTTGTATCCAGCTTAAAATGTCTTTCCATATTATCTATAGATATATAAGAAAATAATCTGTACATTAAATATTTTTTGGAAAATCCTATTGAAATAGTCATTATTATCGATACAGAATAGGAATCTATATTTTTTAGATTTTTTGTGTCTGTCTGGGAACGTATCAAGAGAAATTTGGTATGATGACAGCTAGGGTTATTCGGGTGAACATATATATATACATTTTATTGCGAGAAAATATTTCATCTCTGAGAAATCTATACTAAACGGTAAAACGTATCTAAGTAGGGATGAACCTGAGCGGAGCGAGGGTGAGTCGTTAGGAATATATAACGGAGTCAATATTCGCCCGACCAAATGAAACATTATTATTTATATTTAGTAAACTTTAAACACACAGATTTAGTTTAAAAACTACAAAACACGCTTTTGACCGTCCGTTATATATGGGTAATTGTCAAATAATTCCAAATTTAAAAATGTTACTAGTAGATAGTTACTCGCTAAACTAAAGAGCTCTTCCATTCATCTCGTAGCTTTATTATCAGATATTACATTTTCATCTGAATTTAACATATCTACTCATAAAGTTTGACAGTTGAAATTATGTTGAAATTGAAATTTACTTATCTCTACAGATAAATTAAATTTAAGTGTCTGTTTGTAATATCAAAATAACAGCATTTTACTAAATGCATATGAAATTATAAAGGGTACTCAAAAGAAACATAATTTTTTAAAAATTTTCGCCTGTCTGTCTGATTGTTCCGGCTAATCTCCGAAACGGCTGAACTAATTTTGACGGGACTTTCACTGGCAGATAGCTGCTGTTATAACGAGTAACTTCGGCTACTTTTGTTAAAAAAAGAATTAGAGTTCTGCTGAAAAAAAATAAAACGTACCGAAGTCGCTAGTTACAGCATGTTAATAAAAAAAAGTCGAGCGACGCCACACAGTATCTAGCGTATAATAATGAATAGTATAAGTAAATTTCTATCCATGCCTAAATAAGAGAGCTAATTTATTTTGTTTAACCCTTTCACATAAATAATCTTTAATCTTGAGCCTTGGGCTGAAAAGTTAACTCAAGGTTTATTTTGTTGCTTCCGATTGGAACGTCAAAACAGTGGTTTTCAATTTTAGTGTAGACGATTATACGCAATCTCTGAAAAAAACTATCCCTGAGAGTAAACTTTTAAGTGATATTAAAGTCGGTACGTTTCCTTTGTTCATTGTTATTTTTCATTATTTCATTAGATGGAAAAATATAATCCTGAAAAAACATACAAAAATACAAATAATAGAAACTAGATAGAAGATTTTTTTGTAAGAACTAAGTAATAATATACTTACCCTTACGTAAAAATACTAAAAGCAAAACGTTATCCGATATCTCAACAAGTACCGTTTCTCTGAGTGTTTCTTATGAGAAGCACCTACTCGGGTACAGCCATGTGTAAAAATACTTAACTGGTCCAATACAAAGTTATAGTTTATATAAAGATGTGGTACTCATATCTAAGTAAAATCAGATTGAAATAGCGAAATTTAAAATATTTAAAGTGTTCAGTAATATTTTTTGATGCATTAACATTTAAAAAATCTTTATTTGAGATTGGAATATAATTTTTTGTACTATGTACCTACCTTACTTGAATCATGTTGTAAAAGCTTCGATAATACTTCGTGTAATTGTTGAAATATAGGTTTTGCCCACAGAAAACATGTATTTGCGGTATGCCCTCTTTGCCAGGTTTATTATGCCCCAAATTTTATTATGATGAATTGAAGCGTTTAAGTGTTATGAGATAATAAATTTTCATTTACACGCTAAGTTTGGAAATAATTTGATATATAAAAAAAAGAAATGATTAAAAACTTTTTAGTACTAAAACTATTTAGTAGGTACTAGTAGTTTCTATTGAAAAAAGCATTATACCTGAGGCATTCAGTACTTGACATTCTATTTCCGCTATATCCTGTGCTATCCCGAAGGATCTGCAGCCCTATAAACGCGGAAACTACTCGTAGCTGACTTTCATTATTTCTCTATATAGGTATCTACTTGGCATAATAAGCAGTATATTGTTCAAAAAATAGTTTTTTTATATCTTTTTTTTAAATTTAGCAATAGGTATTTAAAATGCCAGAAATTCTAACCAGGATAAATCAGAGCTAACAAAATGAAATTTACAGATTGATTTCTTTTATTATAATTATGTAAATATAATAAGCATTTCCTGACCTTATTATGATCTTGAGAGTTAGGTATCAATCATGTATGTAGGTATGTATTTTCATCGTCATAAAAGGCCATTGGATAAGTTGTACTTTATGAACTCTTCCAAAACATGTTAAATTATGAAACACGTGTTACAATTATGTTTATTTTATATTTAAACTAGCGTTGCCCGCGGCAGATAACTAAAAACCAAATTCTTAGGTTTTTCATATTAGTATATTCTTACAGTGCAGTTTTTGTATTTTACTCATAAATGATATATTTTCTCGAGGTAAAAAGTTGACCCGGATAACCAGCTATCACCATACCAAATTTCATCAAAATCCCTGCAGTGGTTTTTCTGTGATGCGGTAACAGACAGACAGACAAAAAATCTAAAAACCATAGATTCGGCCTCTGTATCGATAATAATGTTTATTTCAATAACATTTTCCAAAAAATATCTAATGTACAGATTCGGCTTAGTTACTATTTTATTATATGTATAGGCGTAAAAATATATTTTAAATAAAACTATGTATTTTTTCGGTTTTATGGCGAATTTATTTTGATTTTTGGTTCGTGGTATTTAAGATGTTAAATATTCGCGTAAATCTAAGAAAATATAATGAAAAATATATATTCAACATTAGTAATACTTTTTTTAAATATATATCGAATCATTAAGTAATTATGAAATTGACTTAGCGAAGAGCATTTTGCATTTACAATAGCATTATCTCGTACAACTTACGGTATCGTTATGCAACAGTAGACAGTTTATTGCATTTACGTGCACAGAAGTTATCTGATTACATGTCATACAAGACATTTTTATTAAAATTGAAACCATTCATACAAATAAAATTAGAATATCTGTCAAGTATCTCAAACTAAAGGACTTAAACGTTTAGAATGTTTTCTTGGAATTGGCAAAGATATTGTGTAACAAACAAACAAACAGTGCAGTAAAATATAGAATTAAATTAAATAGCGTCTCCTTGTTGATGTCAGTTAAAAAGTAAATAAAACGAACCACGAAATGTAAATGCGATAACATTATTATCAAAGAAAGAAGATATCATAAAACTAAACTTAAGACGTATCCAAAATCCAGTTAAAATATATTAAAAACCTATCCAAGTTTCGGCATAAATTGAGACTTCACAAATAGTAAGCTGAAGGCAACTTCATCTCAGCACCTGCGTCCAGGCGCTGGGAATTTAGATTAGTGCATCAGGAGTTCGAGAAAAGGCAACAGACTCTAAGTTTTCTCCTGAATCGTATAAATGTTAATGAATGCCAGACGTCTCTAATGAGATTACCGTTCCTGTGAAATTGGATTCCCCTAAGACTTCTTTAATTTTCAGTCACGAGACGAGTAAGCGATAGGCCCTCGCATATTCATTTCCAATATATTCTTTCGAGATATGATTATATTTCGAAGATAGAAATCGATATTTAATTTGTGTAATATTAAATAAATTATATTACTCTCAAATCGTAATGATGTTATGAATGCTAAAGTTTGTCAACGAGTAAGTTAGTATGTTTGTTTATTTGTCACGTTATAACACGTTATAACACGTTTACTGTATACTTATACGAATTTGATACTAAATAAATAAATTTCATTTAAATAAATAAATTTCATTTATTAAATAAATAAATTTCATTTATTAAATAAATAAATTTCATTCATTCATAACAGCTCAACAATTTCAGTTAAATTTGAGAGAAGTTAACACATAGGCAACTTTTTATCGAAACCGAATTTCTGGTAGAAATTAGATATAAACAATAAACATATATAATAAAACAATATCGTCGTCTAATATTTTCTGGCTTGCATATTAAGCCACAAATATGTTAGTCAACATATATACAAACCTCAATCAGTCAAGGGAGCCGGCACACGTCATGAATTTCACAGTAGGCAGCCGGTGCAACATTCAACCTCACCTCTACATAAATATCTCTATGTGTTGAATCGTAACATACATATTTATATGTGAAAAGAAACGAATTTCATCCGCTTAATATTTTTGCTTCATCCGTTTTTTTATTCATCGTCCACAGAGCAATGAATATTTAATTTACTCTACATTTCCATACAGCTCTATCTGTTAAAAGATGCAAGAATAGGAAGCTAACGGACTTCTAGAAGCCCTTAAGTTATCCGCGTCGTATTTCAAATGGTATATGTGATTTTCGTATTTATATAAGCGTATTAACTTTTTAAATAATTTATTTACAATTTAAACTATTGGAATATTCGCGTTTTCATTAATTTGTAGCTGAACGAAACACAATTACACAATTGTTTCTTTTAGTAGCACGTCTTCACTTGTGTAGTAGGCACGTCGATAAAAATTAAATTATTTTCAAGAAAATATGCGAATAGGTACTGTTTCTAAAAGGGAAAGTTTCTAAGTGAAGTTTCTATTTGTTGTATAAATGAATTTCAGCAAGCAGCTTATGTACTATATCCTGGATTAATACATAGACTATTATTACCGAATTATGTAGGTATCTACCACACGGGCGTAGTCGAGGACAAAAACTAGTTATACATATTACGATGCTTTCATTATACTGTTTTAACATAAACTTCAACTGTTAAATGAATCTTGTGAATTGTTTATTTAAACCTAATTTGAGTTGAACCTAAGAAAATATCTTAAATTCGGGCGGTAGTTATAAATTATTTATTATTGGTCTGGCTTGCAAAAGTAGTTTACTACTTAAACGACTAAAAATATACATTACCTACTACAGCGACTCACCCTCGCTTCGCTAGGGTAATGTAAAATAAATGTGAAAGTGTGTTTGTTTGTTTTTTTGTTTGTTTGTCCTTCTTTCACATCGAAACGGAGTGACGGATTGGCGTGATTTTATGGACGGAGACAGTTGGAGTTGTTGACTTTTTACCGCGGGAGATTATCTCATTCTCACGGAAAAAAATCTATGCGTTATGATTCTTAAAAGGTTTATAAGTGCTAATATACTCATAAATTCGAGATATAGTATGTATAACATGGATCGACTTTCGATAAAATATTTATATTTCATTTCTCAATAAAAAACATGTGAAGTCCGCTAACCCGCACTTGACCAGCGTGGTGGACTCTGGCTTAATCAACCTCGTATTGAAGGGAGGCCGGTGCCCAGCAGTGGGACGTTGAATAGGGCTAAATACAATAGAATTTGATATTATTTAAAAGTATAATTTATTATGAGTTTTAAATATTAATTGTATTTTCATTAATATTAATTTAATTATCATTGAGCTGTTGATATTACAATTTTATCAATAATTATGGGGCAATATTAACGTTTGGAATATTTTTTAGCTTTGGAACGCCAATGCTCGCTCAGGCTCGTCGATTGAACGCTTCGGTAGCCACAAATTGAGGAGTGAGCGGCTCAGTGCAAATTGAAAGCTTCCCAGAATTGCTGCAGACCTTTGTATTTGTAACCAGGGCCACAGTGCCGAGAATCAATCAGGGTAATGGGGTTTTGTCCGAATCTGCTGGGATTAGTCGTAGTAAACTGTTTCTACGGCGACGTACTTTTCGATCACTACCGAACAACCCTTTGTTGTCCTGATTCAATAGCTTTATCAATCGCTACGAATTTTCTACTCACTTTATTACTATGGCGCTTCGAGAACGCCTCTTAAAGACTCTAAACTTTAAACTTCATTCAATGAAAGGAAAATAAGTCTTTATTTGAGCGGATTTTGAAAAGGATTTGCGTCTGTCTAAAGTTTGAAATAAATTTTCCGCAGACGAAATTTACCAATTTCGTTTTCAGCATCTTTCATGAATGCATGTTCATGACATGACACGTTGAAACGCTGAAAGGGTAAGTTCTCATTTAAAATACAGGACAAGTTTGCGCGTGTAATTTGAAAATTGGACGATAATTTTGAAAGCGGGCCATACTTATTTCACGTCAACAAACCAGTACATGTATGTAGGTGTGCTTAAAATCATTCCACGTTGTGCTTGATAATCCCAAAATAGGATTTAACGTTGCATTGTTGTGTTCTGACAATGCATTGAGAGGTAATACAATGCATTTACAGAATCAAGCGACGTTGCGGCCTACCACATCAGCGCACAAAGCTTTACGTGTCTACTGTGCCTACCGCGTTACTATTATTGAACCAACTCTAACTTTAATTCATCTCAATGCTCTACAACCATGGCAAAAGTTGCATTCTAATAGATTTGTAAAGCAATCTTTGTATACTAAGTTAAGTTATTTACTTAATGTGAAAGAAAATAATGGAAAAAATATTGAAACGATAAATCAAACCTTAACACCTGTGACATTAACATTTTTAATTACTTGATAATTGATAATTCATATGGAAAATCTACATCAGGTTTTACATTTGAATATGATTTTTTCGTCACGTGAATTTCAAATGTAAAGTTAGAAATGCCAGTTACAAATAATCAATTCTAGCACTACTGTTTCGGACACATTGTGCTTGTGCAGTGTACGTGCTCCGTCTGTGATTCATTCGTATGCCAAAGCACTTCGCCTCGTCGTGTGTCCTTAAAACGACAACAGCTATGTCCCTTTGAGCAGAGAACCTGGTTGTACCTTAGCTTAATACGTACGAACGAAATAGATATATACCTATAGAGAATTAGTGAATTCTGCGTATAATTTTCACCTACTGTTTATAAGTTTTTTTTTAATTTTACCTACTCTTAACATCATATTTAATCAACATAATATAAATAAATTAATATGAAAAACATTTTTAAATCAAGCTTTTATATCATATAAATTGAGAAATGTAATAAATTGATGAGTAATCTAATTTAAAGTTTATTTTTTATTTATTTATTAATTCATATTCTTCTCTGCGAACCCTTTCATTTCATATCCATATCAACGGGGTGCAAAAAGAAAACGTAATCGGTCATCTTTGGGAGTCCATCATATTGTATTTAGAATGACATCACTTAGCTAACCATGCATTGTCATCCAAACTAAACGTGTATGTAAAATTTCAGCTCAATCTGTTGAGAATAATTGCTTTAAAATTCAGTTGCAAGATTTGACCCGAACAAACATTCATACAAACATTGCGAGTTAAATAAAAGCTCGTAAAATTTTTTTTTTCAGACGAACTGTGAAAACTTATGTTCATAAAACTCATTTCATTTTTTAGGGTTCCGTCCCTCAAAGGGTAAAAAAGGAACCCTTATAAGATCACTCTCTTGTCCGTCTATCTGTCCGTGTGTCATCACCGATTTACTCAGGAACGGGTGGACCTAGCAAGTTGAAATTTATACCAGATATTGAGGTCTATATTCCCTATTAGGTGTATAAAAATCAAGGTCCTGAGGCAACACGATAAAAAGATATTGTCAAATTTAGATTTTCGCGAAAACTTGTAAGTACCACAATTTACCATAGTTTTCTACCTTTTTATTTTTCGACATTTTCCTGTACTTTTAAACAAATATGACAATTCTAGATCAACGGGAAGTACCCTATAGGTTTTGGTAGTAGGGTAGTTCCAGTTAACCTAGAATCACGAAATTTCGCAAAAAGTAAGGTCTTACAGCACAAATAAAGGAAAAATTCCAAAAAAAAAAAGTTGAAAATTAAAGTTAAACAGATTTCCTTCAAAGTGCGAAACCCTCGGTGGGCGACTCCGACTCGCACTTGTCCATAATTTTTTCTGCTTGATAAATCTAGCAAATGTATCTGTCTAAGCTAAAAAATTCAAAATCTAAAAATAACAAATATTTTAAAATAAATGGTGTTAATTAATCTGGAAATTAAAGACTTTAAACTCAAACGCGGTAGTAATGAAATATGACACTAAAACAATTTAGTATTATAAGAATAGAGTTGCTGTTTCGGCAGACGGACCAGAATTTGCTACAACTTTGGAACAAAGGAAAGTTTGCGGGGCGTATGCAATTATGTGGGTGCTTCGTTATGACGGCTTCACTCTACCCTCGTTGTAAGCATAAGTAATGTTTTAAATCATAGGTTTTCTGTTTGTTTCGGGTAAAATAATTTTAAAATAACACTTAAAAAGATTAACAATTTAGAATAAAAATATATCCATTTTCTTTATAGACATTGCTATTGTAACAAAAAACAGAAAAAAGGCAAGGTAAGTAGGTGTATACTTCGTGACTAGGTCGTCTATACAATAGCTTGCCACTATTGATGCTTAATTAGCGCATCACATGAAGTTGTTTTGTTTGTGAATTACAGACAATGTATGGTTTCAGATTAAAAATGCAGAATCATCTTCATATTTCTGAGAACATTCTTCCCGACTTAATTAACTTGTGTGTAAAGGTAAACTTACACGTTATTAATTACCCATACCTCCAGCTCTGCTACCGGAGGTAAATTAAAACATAACCAACGTTCGTAAGATAATGAAACACAATGCCTCCTTAACTTATTTTAATCAAAATGAAAATATGTATAATTTGAATTTATCTTTTTTTCTACTATACGTAGTTTAACCGTATGTACGTCATCTGGCGGGTGGTCTAGAACTTAGAAGTCAAATCATATAGTAAACTAGCATTGCCCACGGCTCCGCATGCGTTCAGATGACCAAAAATCAAATTCTTAGGTTTTACATATAAGTATACTCTTACAATGCATTGTTTGTGTTTTTTCTCAGAAATGAGATATTTTCCCGCAGTAAAAAGTATCCTATATGTTGACCCAGCTAACCAGCTATCACCATACCAAATTTCATCAAAATCCCTCCAGTGGTCTTTGTGTGATGCTTTGTCTGTCTGTTAGACAGACAGGCAGACAGACAGACAAAAATTCTAAAAACTATAGATCCGGCCTTTGTATCGATAATAATGTCTATTTCAATAAGATTTTCCAAAAAATATTTAATGTAGATTCGACTTTTATTATATGTATAGAAGACATGTATTAGGCATACAGCAATAATTATGTTTGTCTCGGCCCGCCCAAGACAAGCCGCCCACCACATCTAAAGTGCTCCCAGTATTTTGTCTACCTCAAAATGTTATGTATATTATTAAGTTAATTGTTATTATAAGATATTTAATGGGTATTTTGATATTGTACAAATTTTTACTAATTACTATAGTTTAGTAATAATTTTGATATGCAAATAGTGTATCAGTTGTCCGTACCGGAAAAGTTTATAATCAATTCAGTCGATGTCGTTAGGTGTACGTCGAATGTTTGAAAACAAGAAAAGTTTTTCTGACAGATTTTTCCCTCCCCACTACGTTCTTTAACGATTTTTAATAAACAAAAGGGAAATATGGACCGCGTGAAGCTAACTTTATTGTGATTGCGTTTCAATAATATGTGCGAGCTTGAAAACTTATTCCGCTAGAACGTTTCTACTATAATACAAAGAATTTAAAGAGCTTATGGATATTTTCGAAAAAATATAAGTTTATTTTGTGAAAATTATTTACTTACTTAACTCAAGTAATTTTATTTGTTATACCTACTTAAATTAAGCATTAAGACCATGCCGTGGCCGAAATATATATGACTATTATTATACTTTATAAGTTGATTTGCTAAAGGCTAATTTAAAGTCGGTACCAATTTCAGAGAGAGGAAATATGTACTCTATACAATTAAATTTAAATTTATCTTTTACTATAAGTTATACATTTTTACAATTATATTTTTACATTAAAGTCTAATTTTCGTATCCACGAAACAATTTACATTTTCACAATGTACTTCATTTCCCTTGGGTCGGACGGGCTTAGATTGACCGCGCATTTTTGTTGAAAGCCGCGGTCACATTCAGAACAATAGACCGTCGTAACAAACAACCTCCTGATTTTTATAAACCGTCCACAAATGTTCATAACACAACAAACTTCAGCTTTTATAAAGTATTGGAAAAGAATATTAAGGTAGTTTACGATGAACAAAGTATTGAAAGTTGTTGAAGTAATTTAATTTTTAAATATTAAATCAAAACAGACCAGTACTATTTTGTATATATATTAATTTTGTAACTTGCGAACACAGAAATACTTATAAGTTATACGCAACGCCATGACAGGAAAAGATAATTAAGAACAGTAGGAGTGAGGAAATAGATGGCGCTATGTGTAGAATAATAAAGATTGTAATATTTACCACAGATTACAACAAAAGTACATAATGTACACCTACGTAATATATTAAAATATATAGTCTAATATATACATATTACATACATATATGTATGTGAGTACCTGTCTTAGAAACGGAATTGTTTTTGCTATTTATTAGATACTTTATCTTGAACTAGTGTTTTCTGCGCCTTTATCCGCGTAGTTCAGTTATGTATTGCCTACTATATGTTTATAAATAGTTACATCAAAATACGTTTAGTAGTTTTGCGTAAAAGACAAGATTTCACGTTTATAATATTAGTACGGTTTTAATCTCTAAAAATATAAATGAACATAAAAAAATTAATATCTCAACTCTTTTTAATAACTCACTGAAGTGGCCTGAAGTTAGATTTGCATATAATATTCTTTTTTATCGTGTTCTAAAAACATTAAAAACGATTGATAAGGGAAATTTGGTTTCCCTGACAACCCGACAAAAAGTCTTGAAAAGAAATACTGCGTTGTACCGAATGCTGAGCTTCATTTTAACCAGATCAGGACAACCATCTGTATGCCAGTACAATTATTCATCCTATAGCGAAATTAATTGTTCGTGTCGTGTTGTTCGTTCCTTCGTGTTCAGTACAATAATGCATTCAGGATGCTGATGGGACTGCCTCGTTGGTGCAGCGCGTCGGGTATGTTCGCCGAGGCGCACGTAGATTGTTTCTACGCTATCATGCGCAAACGGTGCACATCCCTGGCGTGCAGGGTTCGGGCCAGTTCCAATAGCATCCTGAGGGCATTTGCTGACAGGTTCGATTGTCAGTATTTGAACCATTGCCAAATGGTGCACATGCTGACAAATCGAGTCTGTCTTAGATAAGGTTTAGGATTAAGTAGGTTAAATGTGTACTAACATTAGGTTACAGTGTGTCTTTACTAACGAAATATGATCCTTGAAGGTTGAAATAAATGATATTATTATTATTATTATTATTATTAAATCAGAAACTTTGCCCGTTCTAGACATTGTCACTTAGTTGTATATTTTCCACTTATCTACAATTGTCGTTATAAACCTTGTATAAATAATTAAAGTTGATATTTTGCACATATTTAAACAAAACTTTAATTATGATGGGGGATTCTTCATTTTGTTTCTTTGTTATAGAAAGGAAGGTTAGCTGAATAGGTTAATGTAATATGGCCCAAGAATTTGCCAAATTAGAAGATACTAGAGCGTAAACTGTAAGACCAGAAGTTATGGTAAAAGCCATCTTGCACGTGTTTTTCATAGGGTAAAGATTTTGAAAAAGAAGTAACCAAAATTGTAAGGTAAATAAAGATCATCTCTTATGTAGGATATGGAGTTTGGCTCACCGTTAAAAATTGTATCCAGGGAATCATAGCTTAAATTTATACAAATTGTTAAATGTCATTTTCTTTGCAGTATATGTATGTATATCTATGCTGACAATAAAGACGTATAATTTAAGTAATTTCCGACTGAATTCTAGATAATTCTAAATGAGTATACAGTAGAAGTAGTAAAGACATTTTTTGTTAACTTCACCAGACCAAATATAACGCTTACTAAACCTCAGTAGAACAAATATCAAAATAATGATAGGGACGATAACGGGCCACTGTCCCTTGAACAAACACCTTTATAACATCGGCGCAACGGACACCCCTCTGTGCAGAGGGTGCCTCGGCGCTGAAGAATCAGTTGCCCACGTAATCCTGGAATGCGTAGCGGTAAGTTCTCAACGTGAAGAAATCCTCGGACCAGTGAGGTCGCTCCGCGAAGCCTGTGAAGTTCCCAGGAAACTTCTGCGCTTCTGGACGGAGCTTGGCTGGCTAATATAGCCGGGATTCGCACGCACAACGGACCAGAAGAGAGTCTAAGTGCGGAAAACGAGTCCACTTTACATTACATTACAGATAAAATATAAATAAATATTCACCCCATGTAAAAATCTAACGGTCAACCTTCAACATGACTCCGCGAGGGTTTCTGGTACATTACCAACATACAATAAATGACATGCAAGTTATAACTTGAACGAATAATTTGAAATTAATTGATGTGAATATAACAAATACGTACACGTAATCATTACGTACTGTGTAATACGTATTTTTTTATGTATGGAGGTATCTGTATAACTATATCATCCATAGGCCACTTAACATTGTATATATATATATATATATATGTGTGTGTGTGTGTGTGTGTGTGTGTGTGTGTGAAAAATCCAAGGCAGTGTCTTAATAATTTTAAGTCCTTATTTTTTTTAAGTTTTCGAGTAGGTATGAAAACGGAGTAAACGGAGAAGATAATAATAAGTTTAGTTAAACGATATAAGTTTTATTTATGTTAATTTTATCTCTGCCGTGAACCAGCTATATAATCAAATCGAATATAATAAGCGCAGCAAGTAGGGTCACTACAAACTGTACCGTGGCCTCCAATTAAGATGTATTGTTACACATAATTAACCTTACTTAGACTGATTAGCTATTATTATGTAAAACGAAAGTGCTAATAAAAGCTCTTTAACAAAAGGCAAACGATATGGTACATGTACATATTATGTGTAAGATATATTATATTTATATTTCGTTTTGTTTGTGCTAGGTTTAGTTTTTATGTAATGTAAAAAAAAAACATATACTTAAAGGAAATCTAAAGAACTCTTGATGTAGGTAAATATAATAAACAATAGATTACTTGTCTATTTGTACATCTTAATTTAATTATAACTATAAACATGAAAACGTTTTTTATAAGACTATCAATTTAGTGTTCGTCCCCGGATGTATTAATTTTTTTTTGAGTGGAGACCTTTCTGAAATAAAAGTAGTCTCATTGCTCCTCATAACATCAGCTACCTACCCGTCAAAATCAGCCCAGCCGTTTCGGAGCTTTGCCGGAACAAGTAAACAGACAGACAAATTTTTTTTTTATTTTTCTTTTAAGTACCATATATAATTTTATATTCATGAAGCAAAAAGCTTTTATGTCGACATTATAAACAGAAACTTCAATTTAATTTATCTGTATAGATAAAAAGTTAAAAGCTTTTTATTTTTATCTTTGGATTTCTTTTGAACAACATTTTTAAATTAAAAAAAATAAATAAAATAAAAGCTCGTCGGAATCTAATTTCCAAGTAATGTAAAAACAACACGCGCGCAAATAAATAATATATATAAATGAATTCAAATGTACGTATATCTAAACTAAAACTAAGCTATATATCATTAATTTAGTATATAACAAATACCACCAAAAACGTTTAGAAACAAAATTATGAGAAGTTCTGATTACTGAAATAGCTGCGAAATTGCTCCACTTTGTAAAGAATGGCTAGTAACAGCACAGTTCACGTGATGCTGGCCAATTTATTTGCGGTTAAGTGCGCACAATAAATTTCTCAAATGGTCCGTGCACACCGAAGGTTGTGTACTATTTATTTTCTAAGACTGAGGTTTATCGTGCAACCTGATGACATCCTGCAAACGATAGAGATTACGTCTGTCTCAAATATTAAAAAAAATCTCCAATCCGCGTAAACAGCTACACGCATTGAGTTTATTTTATTTTTCATTAATTTTGTATTCAGGCAAGGTCAGGTTTGTAACTGGTTTTACATGGCCATATTCACTGCTTGCGTGGGTTACGAGTGACATTTCCTCGGAGCAATATAGAAATATTGATACCAGCATAGTATAATACAAACCACTAGCGTCTCACACTCGCTTCGCTCAGGTTCCTCCCTAGGTTGATACCCCATACAAACTTTCATCCCCATTCTTAAGGGATGATTTCCGAGGTATAAAAAGTATCCTTTGTCCTTCCCAGGGTTTCAATCTATCTTACCAAATTTCATATAAATCGGTTCAGTAGATCCAGAGATTACCCCCTACAACGTCACAAACTCATAACCTCTCAAAATCACAAACTCACAAACTTTACCTCTTTATAATATTAGTATACATTTAGTTATAACAATTTCGCAGAACTTATTACTGAAGAAATAGGTTATTTCACAAGATTGGTTATAAAACTAGGTTTTAAGTGGAAATAACTTAAAAAAAACTGTTCATTGTATTGACGGAATTGAAAAGCTCTACAAACAATCATGGAGGCTTGATGGAACTGATGGTAATAAGAGAGGGCTCGAACAGAGAAGTTCGTTCCTTGACAGTGAAGTGGATGGCTTAATGAAGTATCGGCTGGCTAGCGAATGTGTTCGTGAGCTGTCAAATTTTATGCATGTTTTCACCTATTTTACGAGTAACACTCAATAATTAAAATATTTGTACCACCATTTTTCCTTATTTCTTTTAATTAATTAATAATGCAAAGCTTTTTCAATTGAATATAAGCCTATAGCCTATGCTATAAGTTACCTATTATGCCGAATACCTATGATATTAGATTGTTACATGTATGTGCTTAATTAATAAAAATATATGTACTGTATACCATTTGCTGATACTATTTGACATACATTAAATCTTGAAAAGTAAAATTATGGAATACCGAAAAATTTTAACCTACAAACATGAACAATGCTTGTGGATTTTTAAGCAGACTGAAACTCCAACTATAAGTTGTTGGCCATTTGCGCCAAGCCTAGCCGTCACACCATAACAACGAAGTTTATGCATAACCACGCTAACATGACTGTACTATAATATATTATAATACGTTATAGTATTAAACTTCTCTCAAACTTTGTAATTAACGTCCACTTTTATGATTCGCTACAGCGGAAGAGTTTGTATAGTTAGGTTACATCACGTTGCGTTGAAGAAAAACTCTTTGTTAAACAGATTTCAATAGTTATTGGTTATGGAATTAACAAAATACCTTTTCTAAGCTTAGTTTTGTAAAAGATTTTCTTTATTATATTATATTACAAAAGTTTTAGAACACGTTACGTATATATGAAGCTGATTAATTCGTTCAACTTGAATTAATATTATACGAAAATATAATCGAAGGAATAAGTAATGCAAAACAGTGATACATTAATATGTTTTTAATAAATGGTTTATTTTTATAATAAACCAGCTATCCCTATACCAAATTTCATGAAAATCCGTCCAGTGGTTTTTCCGTGATGCGGTAACAGACAGACAGACAGACAAAAATTCTAAAAACTATAGATTCGGCCTCTATATCGATAATAATGGCTATTTTAATAAAATTTTCCAAAAAATATTTAATGTACAGATTCGGCTTAGTTACAATTTTATTATATGTATAGATGTTTTAGCGTTTCCTTAGCTCTACCTACTATTCTCTCATATCATACACGACAATGTTGAAAGCAAATTGGCCTAGAATCGCTATTGAATATGGTTCTCGAGACGTCAGGCGGTCATATAAAGTCTGGACTTCATGTAACTTCAACAAGTAACTCGCCAAGTTTAATACGTGTTGCATTGTGATGAAGCGTACTTCGAGAAAGCTTTAATGTTTTAAGCAGTTGTTCCAAAGACTTCACCTTTACGGGACGCGAACATAGGGAACTTTTTAAGTAGGATAATATTTTATATTTATATTTTACAAATGTATTCAATTAAGATGTTCCAAAGCAAGGCATTAAATATATGTAAAGCTTTTTTCAAATAAACGTCCTTAAAAGTTCTTTTTGATAGATAGAGCACAATATCAATATAGTTTCCTGGAATTTAAAAAAGTATACCTGCACCAATAAGAGGTATCATTTTTCAACTTCAAATAATCGATATAGGTATAATTATTCAACATGAGCTTCACTATAACATTAAGCTATTATACTAGTTCTTAAAACAAAATTATTAAAGAATTTTAACTTGTCAAACATAATAATAAATTCCCCAAACTGATTTCCGTCACGACGACTAATCTCACTGAGACTAGCCAACTGCGCAAAATATATTATAGTGTACAAGAGTGGGTAGTGTGCAAACACGTTCTATTCTTAACTAGCGACTCACCCTCGCTCGGGTTCGTCCCTAGATTGATTCCCCATTCAAACTTTCATGCCCATTTTCACCCCCTTAAGGAATGATTTCTGGGATAAAAAGTATCCTATGTCCTTCCCAGGGTCTCAAACTATCTTCTTACTAAATTTCATTTAAAACGTCACAAACTCACAATGCACACACTTTACCTCTTTATAATATTTTTATTTCTCGATGTTCAGTAAAATGACAATTCGATACGACCAGTAAGCGATCAGACGCAAGACCGACCGACGGTCTTACCTACGTACTCTCTGAGTCACGGAGGTATGATACCGCCAAATTCCCAAATCTAGGCTGTTATTGAGAAAATCTTATTACTATATTATATAAGAATATTATAATTATAAAAATAAAATCTATGCTTGGCCCGACCTGGGAGTCGAAACCAGGATTTCCAGATGCCGTACAAGTCAGCCACTAGACCAACGAGGCAGTCTCAAACATAACTGGACAATGAACATGAAAATGCCTATATCAGACCAGATGGCTACAAAGTATCAACGTTATTGTTAACTTAGACGTTATTATATAGAAATTTTCTTTTCATATTATACATAATACAGTAAGTACCATTCAGAAAATACGAATACCCATGGCACAAAATTGATTGATCACCAAGATGCTAGCTTGATATATACTAGTGTATTTTAATAATTCAGTTATCAAATCTTTGTGAACACATTTTTATTTTTATTGTTTGTTGTTTAATTTGAGTAAAATGAATAATCCAACTATAATTTGTTTTTCTTTACTAGAACAAACTATAAATGAATGTATAGATTAAAAAAGTAAGTAATATGCTTAGTTTTAGCACAGATTATATAATACTCTACTAGGTTTTAGAAAAAAAAATATTTATAAAAATTCAAATATCATTCCTGCAAGCAAAATAATAATTTGCCGCCGGAAACATTTTAGCTAAATATCGACCGGAGTGTTATATAATGATATATGTACATTAAATATTTATGTAACCTCTACGTATATTGTGATAACCCTTTTGCCTAACTAAAAAAAGCCGGAAGTTCTCAATTTGAGTGCACGTTTTTATGTGTACATTTTTTTTAACTAAAATGTTGCATGTTAAGGACGTACGAAGTACTTTATATTATGTAAAAAAAAAAACATTCTTAAAGGGAATGATGTTAATGTACCCTTTAATCTTCATTAATTATTTCGATGTTAAGTCTTGAAAGCTAGAAAGAAAGAGAGGCTTAAAAGTCCCGCTTAAATCATGCTAATTTGCTAATCTATTCCTTTTAAAATAACCTCCGAAAAACTAAGAAAAAAACAAATAGATACAAATTAAAATTTCTTTTTTATAAGCTAATAAACTAATGTCCGAAATAACACAACTTCAAACAACAAATGTATTTCATTTATAGATAGAAATATTTGTTATTAAATTCGTTTAACTCCTCGTTTAATTTTGTTTTATAATTTGACATTTGGAGTATTATCATAAACAAAATTAGCAACAAACATATTATATTTTAGAATGGTCTAATTATTTTATTATTAGAAATATAAAATTTAAATATGTAAATTGTACAACATATGAAATATGTGTCAAAGTTTTTGGACCCTAATTGAAAATAAACTATGTTGGGAAAACAAAAGTTGAACCTAACACGAGCCTCAGACAAATTGTTATTTAAATACATTTCACACTAGAAGGGCATAATTGGGTAAATTGCGTATATTTTTGTTCTTGTCTAATTGTAAATACATTATAATACTACGCATTTGGGTAATATTGTTTTAGTTTAATTTTGACGTAAAACTGTATCAACTGTTAGTTTATCTGTACAAATAACTTGTAATAACACATGCTGTAATAAAACAAATAATTTACATGTATGTACATTGTACATATGTCATATACTAATAGAATATATGCATAACTAAGTAAATATTTACAAGAGATAACTTGAACTCAAACACCCTAAACATCTTCCGTTGTACGTAATAAAAGGATCCTCATAAAATTTTAAAAGCCAACTTTGCTTTATTCAAGCAAATTTGGGACAAATGAGGCAAGAGTATCCTCAGGCACGATGCCCTCGCACCATGATCTACTGATAAAATTACACAAATGCTAATGAAAGCCGCTGCTTGACTGAGATTAGCATCCTCTCTGAAATTGGACCTGTTTAGGGTCTAATTTTACTCCTTTACTGTAGTCGGACTTGTCTCCATATTTCTTAAACGTGGCATGAAATATGGATGTACTCTTCCTTTGTGCTATAAATCTTTAAAGTTTCTATGTAAGGTATTTGTTCTCGTTGTTCAAAAGATATTCGTGATACATATTTGTAACTGTATTATTAACTAGTGATAATTTTTTTTTCTTTAATCCTTTATCTTTTACGACAGCACTATAATTGTAATTCATGAAATACTGAACTTTATGGAAATCAGAAAACAATGAGGTAGTAGTAGCTGAAATATTTTTTACTATTGAATAATATTCCTATTAAAACTGTACGTGAAATATTAAAAACTTATGAATGTTGAAATATATTTTTCCTTTTATATAGCTTAAAGACTAAAAATTTGCATTTTAACATCCACAAAGACTGTTTTAATACAACTTTTCATTTTGTGATTTCAGTATTATCTTTTTCCGTTACATTATTTTAAAATCTTTTAAAATAAGCTCGTTTTTAATAAAATATTTTTGTAATGATTACAAGCCCCAATTACAAAAATCTATGATCATTGTGGTACAACTGGGCTATGGTTTGATGATAGACTTAGAATGTTGAAAGTTGATAGTTCGTTAGTTCCATTCTAGCAGTGGACGAATGATAGTATGGATGTAGAATAGTAAAATGTTTGTAGCCACTTTTTGTGTTTTAGTTTGACATGTCTGTGTGTGTCTCCGTCTCAGTCAGCTCCCGAACGGATGAACTGGTTTTGATTTTTTTTTTGTTTCTTTGAATTAGTCGGGAGTGTTTTTAGCTATGTTTGATAAAAATCTGTCCAAGATGGTCGGGGTTTTTTTAAAAAAAATATTTATTGTTTACGAAAGCGTAGTCAATTTTTATTTGTTCTCTCTACCTATTACGACAAGTAAATATTATTAATCATTATTTCTGTTATCAAACTAAAAAGTGAGAATCTCGCTTTTCATTAAACTTTACTCATTTTAAGTTAATCCTTTTATAATTTATACGTGGAAATGAATTAAGTTCAACGAAAATAGGATCGGATATAAATGCACATACTTTTTACACATAATTCCTAAAAGGTTTAGGCAAATAGTAAGTGCTGTTATTTTTACTTCTTTCACACCGATATTTGTATTAAACAGTAGTAGATCTAGTAGAGTCTAAGGAAAATGACAAAATTGATTTAACAATTAAAATATATAGAATCCTAAAAAAATATAAATAAAGCCGCTGCACTTCGACTGTTTTACTACGCTGGGATTATTTGTGGATGTAAAAACTTGTAAATCTTACGTAATCATTAAATAGTGTTGGCCATTTCATCATTATGTCAAGACATGTTATGACTATGGGACCGTATCGAAATTATTAGTAATAGGAAATGATAAGTATGTAGCATTTTCCTTTAGTAGTGAATATCTGACCTAATAAAAGGTACATTTATTTTTTAATAATTATAGATATTTTTGTTGTTATGGAAAATTAAAATAAAATTGTAATAATTTCTTGATTTTTCTTAAGTGTTTTTTTATTTTAATCTGTATATTTTCCATGGCAGTGGTAGCCCAGTGGTAACTCGCTCGCTTGGGAAACCGAGTGAAGCGGGTTCAAATCCCGGGTCTCGCACCTCTGATATTTTCGTGTGCGAATCATTTCTAACATGATTACCACTTGCCTTACGATGAAGGAAAACATCGTGAGGAAACCTGCATGTCTGAGAGATCCTAGCAAGTTTTCGAAAGACATGTGAAGTCCGCCATGTGAGATCCCCCTCGTATGTAAGGGAGGCCCGTGCCCAGCAGTGGGACGTAATACATACATATTTTCCATTCAATGTATTACGTGGTTATAGCGTTTCATACATGTTTTGATATGGTCCCTGTCCCAGCTAATGAAAATTCTCCCTTTGTTATCTCCGCACACATTATTTATACTTGTAATTGATGAAAGTTCCATTAATTATAAAGTCTGAGTGCTTTTAGTTATACAATATTATGAACTGGACAGATTATATATATATATATATATATATATATATTATATATATATATATATATATATATATATATATATTAAATAAAATCGAAGATTTTCTAGAAAGGTTTAAAAAGAAAATGTTTGAAAAATACTCGAAAAATTCAAAGATTAACTTAATCAGAGAATGGGTTTCCAGAAATTACTTTTTGATCCTCAACATAAAATACATATGACTTGTTGAAGTTAATTTACGTATTCTCTTCCTACGTAAATGCTCATTAATGCTCGTAACTTAAAGCGTAAAGTTTATGTTGCAATTTCCATACTTAAAGCCTGACTCCGGTTTTATTAAAGTCCTTTAACATTTGCGATCTGGGGATTTATAAAAAATATTTCAGCTTCAATTCGTTGTATTGCCTTCAGATTTTTGCATTCGATTTGGTTAAATAAAATCATAATATGATGAAATTAAGGCGGTTACGTAATAGCTACATACGGATTTTGTGTAATATTTCTTTAAGATAATAGTTTGGTTACGGTTTTATTAATTAACTAGCATTGCCCGCGGCTCCACCCGCGTTCAGATGACCAAAAACCAAATTCTTAGGTTTTACAGATTAGTATATGTACTCTTACGTTACAGTTTTTACATTTTTTCTCAGAAATGAGATACTTTCCCGTGGTAAAAAGTATCCTATATGTTGACCAGGTAGCCAGATATCACCATACCAAATTTCATCAAAACTGGAGGGATCCAGTGGTTTCTCCGTGATGCGGTAACAGACAGACAGACAAAAATTCTAAAAAATATAGGTTCGGCCTCTGTATCGATAATAATGTCTATTTCAATAACATTTTCCAAAAAATATTTAGTGTACAGATTCGGCTTGGTTACAATTTGATTATATGTATAAATTATTTTTATAAATTTTATTTGCATTCATTTTTTTATTTTACAAAACAAAACTCACAATAATTGGTTTGGTTGCTATTCAAAATATTAATAATAACTTGTATTACATAACGCATTACATAAAAATATATAAAAATATGTGGTTTTAACACTGCGATACAATAAACAATGGTCTTTGTTAGATAAATTCCACATTTCCTATTTGTCATCCAACACGGACGCTAATCTTTAGGTATAGGTATATCTATTTTTAACATCCAAACCCAACGAGAATACTAACCCAACGAGGATTTAAGGTATTTAAAATTTTGATGGATTGTTATATATACTTTACTATTGCTGGATTTTTGAAAGAGTGTCGCATATTAAAACTTACAAGACAATAGGAATGTCATACTATGGTATTACGTCCCCCTTAGACAACTCATGCCATTAAGTACCAAGATATTCTCGGAAATTATAACTTACTAGCAATGCCCGCGGTTCCGCCCGCGTTCAGATGACCAAAAACTAAATTATTAGGGTTTACATATTAGTATATTCTTACAATGCAGTTTTTGTATTTTTTCTCAGAAATTAGACATTTTCCCGCGGTAAAAAGTATCCTATATGTTGACCCGGAAAATCAGCTATCATCATACCAAATTTCATCAAAATCCCTCCAGTGGTTTTTCTGGGATGCGGTAACAGACAGACAGACAAAAATTCTAAAAACTATATATTCGGCCTCCGTATCGACAATAATGTCTATTTCAATAAGATTTTCCAAAAAACATTTAATGTACAGATTCGGCTCAGTTAGAATTTTTTTATATGTATAGATAATTAGAACTTATAATATTATGTTTTTTTTTTATGTGAAGCTAATGCTCTAAAGGTATTAGATTGAACAACAACTAAGCGACTTATTGCCATGACGCTATCAGGATTATCTTATTTGAACTTTATACTCTTAATATAAATGTACCTACTTATAAATAAAACTGATATTCTCATTATGCTATAAAATATAAAGCCCATTTACAAAATGTCTGACAGTCTGACTGAAAAGGAATGCACTAGTTTTGTCCTGGGTTTCCGAATAAACGAAGGAAAACAGCTTAACCAATTTTGATGGGACTCACCGGAGAGTATAATTATTGGAGTGAGAGTGCCATTTTTTTAGAGTCATACTTCAACACCACATGAAATAATATATAGTTAGTTGCTATTATAATATGATCCTTTTTATATATTACCTATTCTAGAGTTTTGATATGGCTACCTTGGCTTTAAAAGCAAAAACCTTTAGTTAACCAAATTGTGAAAAAGAGTATAAAGAAAGAAAATTTTAAAGTTATAATGCTCATAATTTTTTCCAAACGTGCCAAAAGAAAAAAAAAAGAAGTAAGGTGCTTTGGGGTAATTTGGACATATTTTATGATTAGTTAGCATGATGCATATATTTAGTCTGGTTTTTAAAGAATTTTCGAATTTAATACGAACTTCTGATCACTTTTGTTAATAACAATGTATACTCGTACTACTAAAGGAAACTATTTGTTGAAATATCATTGAGTTTCCTAAATACAGTTATTTAAATTGTAGCGATTTTTTTCTATGGTTTAGTGTAATTCCGAAATATCGCGGGGTAATTACGTACCAAATTCAAAAGTTATCTTTTTAAACATTTGAATTAAGGTTTAAATTTACTTTTCGTTTTACTTTTCCCCTCTTTAAAAAAAAACTTGATATTCCTTACGTCTTAGCCAAAATATATAATTGTTCACTTTAATTTTCGAAATTACCCCATATACATTCCACTGATTCTCAACATGTAATCATAATAGTAGTTGTGTAGACCGTCCACAATCAAATATTTTTAGAATATTTAAAGAAACATTAAAATATGTAATAAAATTAATATTTACTTTTATTTACGCGTGAAATAAAAATAGAGCTCTTGTAGCAATCAAGAAATGTATGAATGTAAGTATATCTTTAAATTATAATTCGTTATATTTTTAAGTTTTGCACTAGATTAAAAATATTCAATAAATAAAACAAATTAGATATTTCTATTCACTTTATTTCTAATAAGTAATACTATAAGTACTAGTAGTAACATAATATAAACTATATAATTAATCAGTCAAAGTTTTAAAAAATCGAAAAATGCACTTAAGATATTAATTAAGTAAAAATTGTAACAATCAGTCTACAAATAAAAATAACAAAATCCGACTGCATAAGCAACGAACTAAAAGATTACGAAGTTTACGAAGGAACATAGTATTATGCAGTTGGAGACATACACACACGCAGCTAGTATAGAACATGTACGAGTACATATGTATATTGAACTTACATATGCATATCTCCGATGCATAATACTATGTTCCTCCGTCAACTTGATTTCATCTTTTTAGTCCGTTTTTTACACAGTCGACTTTTTTATTTTTGTAAATTATTTTTTGTCTACTATTTTATTATATTCTCATTTTAAATATGAAATTAAAAATAAACATTATCTTTCATATCTTTTAAGACAAACTCATCGGGATTTTCTCTTATTTGTATTAATTCTATTTCTTTTACGATTAAATCATCGGGTATACAATCTGTGTCAGCTTTTTTTGGTTTCATAAATATCAAAATATTATTTCTCCATTTACTTTTATAAAAAGATGTTCCATACCTTTTGTCGAGCTGGTTATCATTTGTTTCGGTTATCACACCGACATAATACTTCCACTTTTTTTTAATATAATATTTAACGATTATAGTCTTGCCCATCTCAAATGTTTCTGTTACTTTATTTTTTTGTACTACAAAGTTTACTATATTATTATTTTCCTCATAAAAACATTCTTCTTCTTTAGTATTCATCATCTTTTTTGCAATTTTAGATTCGCTCGCAGTTTTATGTAGTTGTACAGTCTTATCGATCTCCTCTAATCGTCTAATATTTTCGAATATAATGGCTTCTTTCATATCAACTTTATTTTTTATTATCTGTTCATCTTCTTCGCCGTCATCTATGCTCAATATTTCATCTATATCACTGTCGCTATGAACGCTCATAATATTATCTTCTGAAGTGGTCGAGCTATTTTCCCACTTTTTCTGTTTCTTAAGTTTTCTGGTTCTTTGTTTACATGTGTCTTTTTTTATATAAGTAAGTGCTTCTCGTTGAGTAGTTATATTATTTGCATTTGTTCTCTTATTCTTTTTTGGTTCATCGTAGTCATTGCTAGCTGCCACTAATTCAGATCGAATACATCCTGTTTTTTCGTCTAAAATCGTAATGGGTTTTTCATATTCTTCACGTCTTGAGCAAAAAGTTTTCTTAATGTATTGGTCTTTTTCTATTTCTAGATGTGCTTGGCTTAAATTATATTTGGATATATTTTCTTTGTTCAATTCATTATCCATATGAATAGCATCTGAATCAGCCCATGCCACTATATCAAAATCGGAAATATTTTCATTAGTGTTTAAAATATCATCAGTCATTAAGCCGCTGATTGAATAAACACTCGGTCGCCTTTTAATTGTTTTGAAAGATGTGTTGAGGGATTTCGAAGAACTGGGCATACTTTCTAACTTTGTTTTAGGCTTTTTTAGTTTTTTGTCGTGTTTCTCTAACTGCTCTTTTTCTTTATTATTTTTTAAAATGTTGAGTGTAATTACTTCAGCTCCTTTAGCAACTCTTTTTCTTTTTAACGGAATATTATGTTTACCCTGTTGTATTTTTTCTAATACAAGTTCTTCGAAACTCACTACAGAACTCTCTTTCTCCTCTTGCAAGCATTGTGGTAAACTTGCCGTTTGACTTGCCGTAAATGGTAGTAATTGACTGTCTTTCCTATCAGAAAGATCACTTAACATTGTGACATTTTCAGTGTTAAGCTGTGTATTTGTCAATATATGAAAAGTTTCTTCTTTGAGTGGATCACTGATGTCAATAGTACTACTTGTGATACTACTTTTACTATTTAGAACTTCAATACATAAAGACCTAAGTGATTTTGGAGTTCTACATACCTGTGTTTTATATCTTTTAAGTGCAGCAGGTTCATATTTGTCATTTGGAATTATATTCCGATTAAATGGATAAATCCCGGATTTTTTGAATCCATTTTGAATAACTTCAGTGTTAATTTTTTGCCAGGTCTCAGCAAATGTTTGCGTAAAAACATTTTTTGGCATTTTTTTACCTACATTATGCCGCTGCCACTCAACTAATTTCTTATCCCACATGCTTTTAAAAGATTTAAACACAGCCACATCAAGTGGCTGTAGTAAATGCGAAGTATGAGGGGGAAGCTTTAAAATTGTGATATTATTTTTGACTGCCAGTTCTACAACGTTAGCGTCTACGTGGGTAGAATGGCCATCAAAAATTAATAGAACTGGGCGTTCTTTACCGAGTGCAGGAATCAAAATTTTTTCAAGATAATTATAAAATATGTTCGTCTCCATCCACCCTCTTGAACTTGCTGCATATGATATTTCAAAATTAAAACCTTCTAATTTTGCCATCCACTGATCCCACATCTGTTTTCCTTTATATACGATCAAAGGAGTAATTTTTTTTCCAGTTGCACTCACGGCCGCTAAGACGGTAATATTTTCTTTTCCGGTCCCACATGTTGTCCTCGAACAAGGCTTATTAATTTTACCAACTACTTTGGTCTTCGTCGGGTCTAGGCACAGAGAGGTTTCGTCTAAGTTCCATATTAGATCTGGTTTCTTAAATAAGTTCAAATCAGTCAAAGTATTTTCTAGTAATGTGAAAAAGTCAGATATTATAAAAGGATCTGTCATTTTTTTTCTCATGTATTCTATTGGTTGGGGCTTTTTTATAGAGAGTCCATGCCTTTTCTTAAAATTTATGAACCAATCAGGCCCCGGCTTACTATCGTTAAAGGGAGTGCTTAAATTATTTTTCTTAACATAATCAGCAACAATTGCTAATACCTCCTGTCTCGTTAGACCAAACCCCCACTTTTCCATAGTTGCTATAGCATCCGCCAATCGTTGTTCGCATGATATTGGTATAGCTAATGGTCTGCCAACTTTTGGAGCTCTAGAATTTTTTTTTATTCTACCAAATAGAGTTGTTGTTGGGATTCTAAATATTTTGGCAGCAGCATACATACTCATCTCGCCTTTAACTACTGCTTGAATCGCTTTGGCCATGTCCTCCTGCGTGTACGGCGCAATTTTTTTTTTAATATATGTACGAGGCATTTTCTTCTGTAACAAATTTTACAAATTAATATTAATTTTCAATTCAGATTTTGAACAATAAGCAATTATTTTAAATAAAACTATCTTTTCGGATTTTGTCGCGGATTTATTTGCATTTTTGTTTCCCGACGTTTCGAATGCTTTACAGCATTCATAGTCACGGGTGAGACTGAGGTGTTACATGTCTCGAAGGTATAGTTGTTACAGACAGCCTACCATACCATACTATTTTAATACATAACAGACAGGCAGATGTAGTAAGTTCTTACTGTGTGGATCAAAATGACAGCATATCAGATTGATAAATATTTTTCATTTTTCATTTGTATAGTAATAGTGTTGCTTAGTAATTTGTCTTTTAAATAATAGCAAACTAAATTAAAATTATTATCCTTAATTAATTTTAACTTTTTAAATTACACATAGAACAATTATATGGCTTAAATAATTAATACTATATATTTTATATTTTTCTTTATGGTTATAAATATAATAATGGCAACACTAAATATAGATTACTAATTAATATTTTAAAATTGTAATAATTATAATAATAACAGCAAAATTAAATACTTAAATAATATTCCACATTCAATTATAAAACTAATTAAAATTATAAAAATGTTTAAAGTTTAAAAATATTGTAAGGTAATTAGTGAAATTTTCATTTTGTTAATTGTGGGTAGGCTGTCTGTAGCAACTATACCTTCGAGACATATAACACCTCAGTCTCTCCCGTGACTATGAATACTGTAAAGCATTCGAAACGTCGGGAAACAAAAATGCAAATAAATTCGCGACAAAATCCGAAAAGATAGTTTTATTTAAAATGTCAAATATTCGCGTAAATCTAAGAAAGTATTATAATAATCAATTATGTTGAGAACCATTGGAAATTCCTATAGAAAAGCAGTTTGGGGTAATTTCGATGATACGTCTGTGATAGTTTCATTTGGATATACCCCGTTGGGGTATTTCCATATTGAACATAAGTTAGAGAGTTAACCTATCCTGGCCCACAAAAAGAAGTAGTAAAAATGATTATGTATTATTAAAAAAAACAAGGAATAAGATTACTCACCAAACATCTGAGATATATTACACGGGGTAATTATGAAAATCCACAAAACGATGAATATACCCGTTGTACAAGAAAAAATGATTTTACTCACGTTCATTCGTTACGAGCTACTCGCCGTGACTGATGTGAAGTAAGAAATAAGATGGCGTCTTTATTAAAGTTACCAGTGCAAAAAACATTGCTCGGTTTGGTAGTAATTTGTAATTTTCGCAATATCCCCATTTTCATAATAACCCCAAAGCACCTTATAACTTAAAAAACAATTTTTAAAAATTTTGTCTGTCTGTTTGCCTGTTTGCTCCGGCTAATCTCCAAAAGGCTGGACCACTTTGACGGGACTTTCACCGGCTGATGTTATAAAGAGTAACTTAGACTACTTTTATTTTTTTTTAAGAACTAGGGTTCTGCGCAAAAAAATAAATCTCATGAAATTGTGAATAAAACCACGTACCCAGAGACGCACGCGCACCTGAACGAGGCAAGGGCAAGTCGTTAGTATTTAAATACATTTGCAAAGTTAAACGGACTCATTTCATATAAAATGAGATAATTATACTTTATCTTAAAGGTATCATTACAGTTATTATAGTTCTGTAATAAGACAAGTGTTTATTTCCTGTCTTCTTGTTTATCGTTTGAATATAATATGAATTAATAGTTACATTGCCCGTCGTTTGAAAATGGTGTTAATATCTATATTTCCGTACTTTAATATTATAAATGTGAAAGTGTGTTTGTTTGTTTGTCCTACTTTCACGTCGAAACGCAGTGACGGATTGGCGTGATTTTTTGTGTGAAGATAGTTGGAAGGCTAGAGAGTGACATAGGCTACTTTTTGCCGCGGGAGATTATCTCATTAGCACGGGAATACACGTTATAAGACACCCCAAAAAAAATTAAGATCAGAATTACTTGAAACTTGTATCAATGCTCTTCAATACAATTCAATAAATACGTGTTTTAGCATTTTTTGAAATTCATCCCATAAGGAGATAAAATGGGATAAAAGTTTTTTTGTAGTTTAGCGCGAGCGAAGCCGCGTGTTCTGCTAGTTGTTTTATATATTCTACGAAGTACTTCTATGGAATAAAAACCTATCAGAACCAATATAATACCTATTATTGAGATATTTCTATAAAAATATTATTTTTTAAAATTATTAATTTATACTTATATTATTTATTTAAGAGTTAATTTTTTAGGTCAGCCAAAAATATTTTTTTTCTAAGAATTTTAGTCATAAATATCATTTTAGAGAAATTTAGAAACTAATATTCAAAGTATTTAATAACGTATAAGTAAAAATTTCTTAATACTTTTCAAAGAAAGTAAAGTTTATAATTAAATAATTTATTAAAATTGTTAATCTTGGGCCATCTTTAAGAAGTCATGATCTATTCGTGTACTTATAATATATGACTAGCATTGCCCGCGGCCCCGTCCGCGTTCAAATGACCAAAAACCAAATTCTTAGGCTTTACATATTAGTATATATTCTTACATTGCAGTTTTTGTATTTTTTTCTCAGAAATATTTATATACCCGGATAACCAGCTATCAACATACCAAATTTCATCAACATCCCTCCAGTGGTTTTTCTGTGATGCGGTAACAGACAGACAGACAAAAATTCTAAAAACTATAGATTCAGCCTCTGTATCGATAATAATGTTTATTTCAATAAGATTTTCCAAAAAATATTTAATGTACAGATTCGGCTTAGTACAATTTTATTATATGTATAGATGTAAAACAATCAGAATTGTTTTTTCTAATCATGTATCTCATCCTTCTGCGCACTTCTAAGCGTATAAAGGGGGATCAGCTTAAATGGATTTACTTCTTATTAACAGAAAAACGAGACTTCTTACTAAAAACCATACGTCGGCTAAGCCGGTAGCAAAAGCTAGTATTAAAAAATGTAAGATTAAGACAATTTATTAATATTAATAAAAATACATTAAAATTGTCTGTAATTATTAAGATAAAAAACATAGTTGCAAATTATTTATAAACAATAATTATAATATATTTAAATCTATTTAATTGTCAGTGATAGCAATTAGCACAGAGTTCTACGATATTCCCATTGGTGTGCATAATAATAAATTTATTTAAATAAAACCAATGCAAAGTTCAACAGGTTTGAGCGCAGTTCAGTAAACTAAAATGAACCCGATATTATATACTTCAAGTTATAATTTTTCTATTTTAACTGCCTCGTGTTGTAAATGTATGTACCTAGTAAATAACAAGTCTGCCACGTTGGTCTAATGGCTAGTGTATACGGTTGCAGATGACGAGCTCCTTGGTTCGAGTCCCGGGTCGGGTCGAATCAGCTACTAGGTTTACTGTTACAAAATTGAGAAAGCGTAAAGGTTCTGTGCCTGATCGTACACCAGTTGTGACGAATTTTCGTCACATTAGAATTCGAGAGTAAAATGATTATAGAGTGCCCTTAAATTTGCGCATAGACATGTGCATTAAAATATCCTGTACGCAGAGGTCTCAAGATTGATACCCGTGGCTGAAACAAGTCTGGAGTTTTTTTAGAGTTATTATATTAATATATTTGGTATAAAGTTACTGTTTATTTATGACCGTCTTTATTATGAAAATGAGAGATGTTCGGGCTTATCTCGTTACTACTTAATAGTACAAATTTTAATTGTAATAGTCTTACTGTTTTTTTGTATATATTAAATGTTTTGAGTGCTCTCTAACCTCTCTAACCTATGGATTAGATTGGGGCCATAATATTAAGTCTGTATTGTTGGTTCCTTTGTCCATCTGACCTTGCTGCCTTGCCTTATCTTAAAAAACATACAAATTATAAGAACCGAAAAAAATGCTTATGTTAATTATTATATTATTAATTATATATTAGAACCATTCTAATATTTTTGGTCTATCGTTAAAATGATAATACGCACACTTACATGTAAGGGTCATCTTGGTGTAATTTTAGTAGGTACAAACTAAAATTTAACAATAATATACGCGTAATTTATGTAAATCAAACGTGTCAAGTGTGAGTGAGAAGTTTTAATTTTAAATAAAACTATCTTTTCGGATTATTTCGCGGATTTATTTTCATTTTTGGTTCCCTAATGAAAATAAATCCGCGAAATAATCCAAAAAGATGGTTTTATTTAAAATGTCAAATATTCGCGTAAATCTAAGAAAGTATTAAGTTTTAATTTAATGGTAAATAAATACATTTTGTGAGCAAGAAGAAAGAATCTGAAAACTTCACCCTTCAAATGGTTAAATTGGGAATGATCATTAAAGTGATAACTCGTCATTTTAAAGATAGAAACGTGGAAATAAGACCCTGAGTTACCGCTGTGAATTTCTATCGGGCAAACCCCCAGTTAATAAGAATTCTTAATTAAATTCGAGTAAGGGGAAAAAGTATTGTAAAACTGCTAAATAGTATGTAGGGGAGCCAGATATTAAACATAGCCGAAACATAAATTCATTTACGGTACAAAACTTTCAGCGACCAGCTAATAAAGACAGACGTTTTGTTTAATTACCTTTCGTAATTTTTCTACTAAACGGTTCAGAGTATAAATTAATTTTCCTTCAGTGGCCCGTCCATTAGTGTGCACTTAGTAAACCTCTTCACAATATAAACCGAGACTACACAAGTCTAGAAATCCTTAGTCTTTATAGTTATTTTGCTTTGCGACGTCCGTTTAAAATCATTTGACTTGTTTATCCATTTCTGTTACGCTTGGTATGATTTAAGGAAAATATTTGAATTTTTCAAATATTTTAACTAGGAATATTTGCTAGAATACTGTTTTTTTTAATTAAAACTATCTAAATATAGGTACTTACCTAATTGTACAGAATTGAAGTTGCACACCTTTTATTTGTGTAGTACTATGAGGTGTTTTAAAATTGTCACAGTGAATTAGAAGATTAGATGATAATTAAATAGAAATAAACAATCTGTACGTTCGCCGCTATAATTTTTTGTTTTCATAATCCAAAATTTAGCAAACTTATTGGCTGAGAGAAAGAAGGATATCTTGTGGAATAATTGCAAATTACATGAAAATACATGCGCCTATAATATCAATAATCCACTACTATTACTTAAGGTAACATTCTAAGTATAAGATGTATTAAGTTATAATAGCTTTGTTATTATGATAGAAAATATTTTATCTATGCATCAAAATTCTGCAAAGTTTGTAGTTGTCTTTGGGTATCCGTCGGAAATAGTACCTACATACGGTTGTCGCAGTGAACTATGGCACATTTGATAACGTTATCACGCGCAGGAAATTCGGTCATTCGTGTAATATTTACAAACATTACACGAATCTTAAATAGATATCATCATAATTGCTTACATTATGAAAATGATTTTTATATTAATATCTCAAATTATTTACACTGCTCAAAAATGCACTTTCTTATTTATCAGTATAAGTAGGTATGTAATAAATTATTGAATTTAATATGTAAGATTTCATAATATAACAGATATTATTTAAATGATGTTTAAATGAAATATATTGATGTTTATCAGTGTAAATTTGCCATAGCAAGTTCTTAATAAAAGTCTTAATACGCGTACTTGGCTAATAACATTTGTATAGCTTATTAAGGCCTCAAATCCTCCAATCGATTCACTTATCTTCTAGTTCGTACCTTTATATTTCGTAAGTCATAACATAAAGCATATGAATACGTCTTAATATGTACATCCAAAATAAAAATTACATATCATTACATATATGTAAATCCAACTTGCATTTTATTTCTGTCAATCGTGAACATGCTGCGTGAAAGTCTCGAGTATATTAAAGAGCTCGTATATAAAACTTTTCCAATATTTTTTACACGTGTGTCAACTTCTGAGACCACATCTCGTCGACAAAGAATTCATAGCAACAACGCCGTGAGTTTTGAGCCTTATTTTTATTTCGAAACTTATTTCCGCGATATTTTACGAGTACAATTTCCCACAAGGTAATGCTTGCATTGAAATTCTATGTTCATTAGAAAAGTATCAGTTTTCAATAAGTCAAGGGTAACTTTTGTGGAAATGCCTCTCTAATGCGACCGTGACGGTTGCACTGTGTGACTTATTTAAAAAAACTTCTTTGAGAACTTTCAATATACGTGCAGTGTAAGGAAAGAGCTTAGAATTTATTGCATACTAAGGTCCCAGTAAGATAGTGAATGATAAAATTTTTTGAAAGATAATATTTTAGAGTGTAGTTCATTGCATTGATGCATTACATCAATTAATGTTTATAATTTTAATACGATCGATACGATACGGAATCCCTTCAATATGAGGGACATCAAGCCATAGTGCACCACGCTGGCCAAGTGCGGGTTAACGGACTTCACATGTTCTCTCAGACATGCAGGTTTCCTCACGATGTTTTTCGTCACCGTAAGGCAAGTGGTAATCATGTTAGGAATGAATCACACATGAAAATATCAGAGATGCGAGACCCAGGATTTGAACCCGCTTCACTCGGTTTTTCAAGCGAGCGCGGTACCAATAAGCTACCACTGCCTTTTTTGCCACTGCCTGTTGTTAATTAATAATTATAAAAAACTATTTCTGACTAAAAAATCTCTAATTAAAGTTACATACAAAGATATTATAAATGCGAAATTCCGGTACAGCGTGCTTGAAACACGAGATCTGTGCTAGTATGTGGCCAGCTCGTTAGTAGGACAAGAGTACAGTATCGTAGTACCCTACATATAGACGAACTGGGTCGTGCGTATCCGGAGGACTATCGGCGTCACAATTAACGCATCAACTGTTAATAGTTTAGCTCTCATGTTGATGTTTGAAGATGTCTATAATCTTAATGATCCATTCAGCATTTATTAAGTCATATGGTATGGTTTAATGAACGCAAAAGAAGCAAGTATTCGATTTCTGAATATAATACCTATGTACATAATATATATGTAATATGTAAGTATCTACATTTATACTATATACTAGCAATGCCTGCGGCTCCGCCCGCGTTCAGATGACCAAAAACCAAATTCTTAGGTTTTACAAATTAGTATACTCTTACATTGTAGTTTTTGTATTTTTTCTCAGAAATGAGACATTTTCCCGCGGTAAAATCCTATATGTTGACCCGGATAACCAGCTATCATCATACCAAATTTCATCAAAATCCCTCCAGTGGTTTTTCTGTGATGCTAACAGACAGACAGACAGATAGACAAAACTCTAAAAGCTATAGATTCGGCCTATGTATCGATAATAATGTCTATTTCAATAAGATTTTCCAAAAAATATTTAATGTACAGATTCGGCCTAGTTACAATTTTATTATATGTATAGATTATATTAGATAATCAAACTTACATATCTACATATATATGTAAACGTGCCTACACTTTAAGAAATAGTTGGTTCAAACATTTTTATATAATTCAATATATACGATGAGAATAAGCTGTATTCTTGTCGTGAGCGTTCCACAGTAATGTAACGTAAGCGCTATTGTGTGTCATTGGAAAACGAAAAAGAATTTTCTTGAAAAAGAATTCTTTAATACTATTAATGTTTGTTGTTTGGAAAAAGTAAAACAAAATTATATTATCATAACGCCCTTGAATCATAAAAGAGATATAGGAATGATTTTCCTAAAGTATGTATGTGTTTAAAAAAAAAGAACTTTTGTTCTACTTGTTATAATATATATATATATATATATATATATATCTATTATATATATATATATATATATGTATATATATATATATATATAACAAGTAGAACAAAGAGATATCTGACATAATTAGGATTTGACACCAGTTTTGTGTATCCATATTAATGACAGCTGTGTGGAACGACTGAGCATCTCACTTAGCTAAACTAAGTAAATGCAGCACGAAATGGAATATACGCACTGAATCTAATTTGTCCTCCATTTCATGCCTTTTGACGTCAATTTGGTATCGTGTTATTTATGTATAGTTCAATTTCTAGGGAACATTAATATAGTGTTAGGAAGTTTGATTTATATTTCGAATGTTTAGTACATATAATATTAAATTATTAAAAAACTATGAACATTTAAAAAAAATGTTAGTAACATTTAGTGCAAAATACTGTGAACAGATTCTAAACATCAACATTTCGCACCACAATTATGTATATGCAACACAAGTTTCATTGCAAATGAAATATTTTATGGCAAGATGAAATAACTTCCTTAAGTCGTAATTTAACACGCAATCAACTTTATTTAATTATTGTTAAACATGGCTCTTTCGTTCGCGATGTTCTCACATTTCAAGTATACACTAGCTATACTATCTAAGAACGTAATAATATCAGTATCAGTAGCATAATATTAGCAAAAGTGTTTTTAAATTATTTTACCGAACCGAAAGTGTACATTTTCTCGCTGACGAGACTCCTGATCCATAGCATTTTTCTCAGAAGTGAAAGTCGATCCGTTAATCTACAAGGGCGTCGCCATCGCGTTAATAGTTCTCAGTCTCGACGAGCGAGCAAATCTGCTAGAACCGTCGCATTGACACTCTAAAATAACTTTCTTCAAAAGACACTTCTGCTTTATTCCAGTCATTGCGCTCTGTTATTAGATCGACGCGTTTACTGACAACGTCGTTACTAAGCTATCTTCGAACTTTAATGTTATTAGCTGGAAGCTAACTATCCCAGGTTTTATTTCTTTAGAGGTCAAAGTTAAATTTTCTAATGCTAAGTTCTTTTTATATAAAATTGAGTTATCCATCAACGTCGTAGATGATGTATGTGGCAGTAATAGGCACTCTCCATATGCTAACATGTTAAAACTAAAAGGAATATTTCTGTTCTTTACATATATATTTTTTAAACTAGGTATCATATTATATCCTTAATTCTATCAGAATTAACATTCAGTATCCTTATTAATATCATAATGAGTTTGTTCTATTTCTAATTTTAATGTATTTTTTACATAGCGCGCCGCCTACCGAGGTGGGCCACTCCCCAGTGCATTTCTTGGCTTCGCGCCCGGCTTGATTGCCGAACGCTACTGAGCCCACCGCGTTAAGGTGAACGCACGCTGGGGCGATGTATATTTTAACCATATGTCAAATCTTCGTAACATATAACAATAATACACTGAATACAAAACGATGTGTGGGGTAAATTAAGTAAATAGTTTAAAATAACTGATTTTTTTTCTCTTTTTGTCAAGGGCCATCTCTATTGAGTCGATTAATATTTATTGATATCAATTATTAGGGAATGAAATTCTCTTATAGAACACTAGACTTAATATCCCTTACTAAAATAGGTTTTCTTATCGAAATAAGTACAACGCGAGCTGAGTAGCAATTAAAAACTAATTGATATTAAAAAAAATATATCACGTGATGAGAAAATGCAAGAATATAGAATATCATAGCTAAGATAGATTACTTAAACTGAAAAGAATAAAAATAAATTTATAATTTCTAATAATAATACTACGTTTTATTTATATTTGTCCCCTTATATTAAACATTATTATATATATTTACATTATTATTAAACATTAAACAGATTAAAAATAAAATGCAACAATCTTCCAATGCAAGGCGATATCTATATTTATTAAATCTTAAAAAATATAGCTACAATAGTTACATTGTGTGTAGGTAATTTCTATCGTACAAATATGTCGAATTTCGATTAAGATGATAATATTTGTTAGAATCTCTCTTAATCCTGAATCTCCATAACAAATTAACGAGAGAGTCAGTCAAGTGTCAACTTGACAGGTCTCATTGCTACAGAGTGACATAACACGTATGCGGTTGACACCGTCGCCTAATACTCGAGAGCAGAAGCGTTTGATAAGTACAAACACCGTAACACGGTTCATGTCACAGAGATTGCGTCACTATTACAAAGGAAATCATTGTGAAGGATTACCATTTTGATTTATATAAATTATGAAAAGTTGGCTCTATATATTATCTGTGGCGTCAACAACATTAATATGACTTTTGGGAGTAATCAGTGTTACAGACTTATCGTATCTGTTTACATGTTAATTAAACTCACTCAACTGCCAAATAAATTTATGACCTATCACTGTATTTACCGCTATCCCTTTACTTACCGTTATTAAACTGACTCAGTATTTGCGGTATAAAAAGCACAGATTCCTTATTCATTTTACGTAATCGAAATGCTGGTTTGGTTCGTGCATTGGCCGATTCCTGTTTTTGCGTGGGCAATTATATACCTGATGTAATTTCACGTCGACTTCGATAAGACTTACCATTTATTATAGGTGCTGGTAATATCCCTAGACATTTTGCTGATTCAAACTTATTATTGTCCGAATTATATGTTGTTCTTAATAATTTCAAACGTACAATTTATTTCGTAACAAAATAATTGATTTTGTCTTCTTATAGGTATAACTAGCACTGCCCGCGGCTCCGCCCGCGTTCAGATAACCAAAAACCAAATTCTTAGGTGTTACATATTAGTATACTCTTGCAATGCAGTTTTTGTGATTTTGTATTTTTTCTCAGAAATGAGATATTTTCCCGCGTAAAAAGTATCCTATATATTGACCCGGATAACCAGCTATCATCATACCAAATTTCATCAAAATCTGTCCAGTAGTTTTCTCGTGATACGGTAACAGACAGACAAAAATTCTAAAAACTATGGATGCGGACTCTGTATCGATAATAATGTCTATTTCAAATAGATTTCCCCAAAAAATATTTAAAGTACAGATTCGACTTAGAATTTTATTCTATGTATAGATGAATAGAAATAATTACTTTCTTAATTGAAGTAATCCAGACAAGAACATGATATGTCATGTTCTTGTTCTTTTGTTTTTTATGTTGTAGATAAAAAAAAAAACAAAATTAAAAATTCGAATTATCGAGTACTTAATTCAAAAACAATGTAAAAAATTGCTCTTTATATTCCTTCTTTATAAATTTACGAGCGAAAAACCAAAAAAAGTTAGTGAAAAATAAAAACAAATCTATCCCACGGAAACTGTACATTTTTCCGGGATAAAAAGTAGCCTATGTGATATTCCAACCACAACCCTTTAGCCGTTCTGGCGCGATTGAGTAACAAACATCCAGCCATCCAAACTTTCGCATTTATGTAGTAGTAAAAAGTAAGATTTCCCCCTCAAATATTTGCTCTCTAGACGTCTCGTTATATTGCACTCGAACATTGACCCTTGCTGGAATCATGAAATTCGTACACTTACATATAATCAACAAAGCAAGTATTTATTCCAAAATATTTTTCTTTTGTGAGACAATTAAGTAATTCAATTTTCAAAACGTTCATTGTCATAGAATAAAGCAAATAAATTAAAAATATATGACATACTCGTAAATAATAAAAAACTATCTATCTATAAATTAAAAATGCGTAATATACCTACTCTGTTTGTTTATACAATAAATACTTCTAAATTGACAGATCGGTCACTAATTTATCAAGATATTTTTATTTCATTTTAATTAATTGGACTTATTCCGTCGCACTCTTGTATATTATGACTATTAATACCTAAACACTAAGATAAAGTTATGTCGGTTGTAAATATTAAGTTAGAACAATTAACCTATACTCGTAATCTTAAGTAATAGATATCTAGTCTCGTGGTCTAACGTCAGACTGCTACTGCGTAAGACATCTTTGATTATAGATTTCTATCATTATACTTTATGAAATGTGAACACCATGAACGAATAAGTCACTGGACCAGACATATAAGCGGACGTACCTTTATCTGTCTTATTAGTAGCCAGGAAATTTCAGCCTTTGTCGTTTGTTTTTTGCGTCAGTCTCAAGCATTTACTTGTCAACAAACAATCTGCCAAAAATGACTAAATGTTCTGTTAAATGGTGTAAAAACTATAGCGGCTGAAGCAGCACTGTTTCTTTTCACTTGTAAATACATTATTTTATTACATTTATTGTTATTTATCACACAATTTAATAAAATTGTAAAATAAAATGTCATATTATCCAACTATGTTAAATATAGTCGATATTTCTATGTATTGTTGACATCTGACAACCATCATAAAATCCCTGGATTATACCATTCAGAACAAATGACTAAACTGTCGAGTGAGTCCATTTGACATCGACTAGTGCTTGACAATGTCGAAAAATATATCGATATTTGACGAAATAACTGAACGAATTGTGTTATTTGTACAGTACAATAACATAAAATACTTTTATCACAGTATCCTACAATCTGATGACAATAAATTTATAAAAATATTTTCTAAGTCACATAAAAATATAAATGCAAAAAATTATAATTAGTATGTGTACTTAATTTTTTATTTTATTTTATACCACATTTATATACTTTGGAATATTATTCCATTGTAATAATAATAAAGATCATTTTATTTCAACACATAAATTACACAAAATCAAACAATAATGTTTAGCACTAAACTTCTGGGTTGGCGATTTGTAATAAAACACTTTACTTTCACGATCTATTTTACTTTCACGATCCAACACTCACTTTAATTTGCAATCACTTTTTCTTTTTTCCTAATTTCACAAATGTTTATTAAGAACTGAGCAATATTAGGACAGTGTCACATTTTTATAAGCTACCCGAGACAATCAATTGCCAATTAAAATAATTCAATAACAGAATCAACAAAATCACTTTATTTAATTAAATTAGCTTAATATTTTTTTAATCTTTAAAAAATAATTTTTATTATATATTAATGGAATATACACCCGATATTCATTTGTTCATTAACATTATTATAGACCAACAGAATGCTGCCATCAATGCCATCGTATTTATATAAATCAAATTAAAAAATAATTATTATTTGACACATTATTATTGCCTCTTTAGTTCATTTATTTTAATTTATTATAATAAATACAGATATTTTAAATTAAAAGATGTAAAATATGATGACTATGCTAACCAATGTCTAAAATGTCATTAATTGGTTCATCGATATATGTATTTTATCGATTACGTTCAAGCACTAGAAATATTGTATTGTGTACCTGTGTGTATAATAATGTAATAAAATCTTTGTGTGCGTTATGCGTCTTTTGGTTGAACGAGTTTTCATACATTTGTATTTTATGTCTCGTCCAGTGGTTTATTCGTTCATGGTGAACACATTTTATAAGTAGGTAATCTTGTAAATTAACTTAATTTCTTCGTTTTAGCAAAAGTTTAATTTACCACATAAATTTTAACATAATTGCTATATAATTTGCACTACCTGTTATTGGGTCGATCTGATGCAATATTCCTTGTGCTATAAGAAAATGCGCGGGCGCAGAGCTTTTTAAGTCGGCACGTTGCCGCGGAAATGTATTTACGTTCACAGTGTAACAACATGTCTGATGTAATAAATCATCGTTTTTACAATATTGATCTCATTTGAACCACCATATACCTAGTGTGATGATTTTATTTCACAAGTTACGTGTATGTAAATTTTTGTTGGTGTTTGATAACCGTATGACTCATAACAGCGAAAGCGGAATAGGTATTTTTGTTCTATTGTCTAACTTAGGAATAGAAATTATTAATGTAGGGACTAGCAACTGTCTGTCGCTCTAATTACTCGTTTATCTGTATCAGCATTGTCTATGCGTAACTATAACGACATGCAAAATAAATAGTAGGTACATTCCAAAAATCCCTAAATTTTTTCCTATTTTTTTGAAGTTATACTTCTTTTGGTACGTTTGGAAAAAAATATGAGTGTAAAATTATTACGATGCGCGCGCACACCGACAGCCAAAAAGCGACACGATGAAGTTAGCTGCATTGCTTTTACAAACAGAGAGTTGTGACATACGGGACGAAGTCTTTAGCTATTTTTGTTCTGTTACGCCAAAAAAGTATAACTTTTTACGTTGGTATATATGTAAGTACAGACACACGTGTTTTTTTTTTCATATATTTTTTAATATAATTTTTTTATATAGGTAAAGATGAGCTATACAGAAAATAAATTGAAAGTTATACATAATCCTTATCGGTTATTTGTTCAAAGTCCATCCAATATTTGTCTATGTCATTAGTTTTAATCGTCACTGTCTCGAAAATCCTATTATTCATATCTAAATAATATGCGTAACATAAAAATTAGTCGTATACATAAATAACAACACGCATCAAAATAGCTGGAATCTAATATTTCTTAGGAATTTATTTAGAGAGAAAAGCATTCCTTATAACAAGAAAGAAACTGCGTGAAACAGATCGTATGTTTTATTGGAGAAAAACGTCCGATATATGTATTTAATCCATTATCGCCAAGTAAATAATCAGTTGAGTTAAATTAATTAATCATCTAAGCGTGTGTTTACGATTATATTAATGTTTGTGGTCGACTTACATAGTAAGAACATTATCAATATGCTAACGTCCTATAGGTGCCTTTATCTGATTCAAAATGCAAATAGTGTATTCAATCAGACATTTAGGTATTCTCATATAATTAGGATGAAAAGTGAAGTTTACAGTACTAATATTAGACATGCGAATAATTGATGTGGTATAAAATATCAGAAACTTTTCTCTGATATCTAATCCAAATATCTAGATTCTATATAATTAAGCACTTGGGAATATGAGATTGGCCGAGTACAAAAATAAAGGTACCCAATATTTGTATTTATTAAAGTTTTTTCTTATGAAAAATGTCATTACTCGAGGTATTTCTACCTCATTAAATCTTGAAGAAAACTTCTACGCTTTTAACGAGAGTGGTAGCATCTCATCAGGGACCATGTTGACAGTAGACATATCTTACAATTGTTCATACCGAGAAATTCAAATGTCTTTAGTATTATACTTTAAAACAAAAGATGGAAGCAGATGAAAAAATTTATAATAGAATTTTTTAAAACTTACAACAAGAATAAGTTATATAAAATTAAAGTTATAATGTTTTTACAAGCTGTATTTAAAGTAAAACGAATAAAGATATATTTAGAGTTTTTCGTAGATTTTCTACATCAATTTACCAAAAAAAGTATATAGCATATACGAACTTAATATTATATTTGACTATAGAAATATCAATTCGCTCTTGAATCTTAAGGATGGGTAATAAGGCGGAACCTTATAAAATGCTATCGACTCTTAGCACTGTCCCTAGGGTACTTATGTTACCGCTCTACGCGAGTCGATTTTGTAACGTCTTAATAAGTATACGATAAAGCATCGATTTTCGCACAAAGCGAAGCCAGCGTTACGTTGATCCCTTTTCAATAAAAATCACATTTTCTTTCACAAGTCAGTTGTTGGTGCCTGGGTGACATTCATGACGGAGTTTAGTGACTTCCGAAGTAGCAGGTTATCAGACGTGGCGGGGGATGGAGAGTGAGGGGTAGGGTGGAGGGAAACTGGGTACTAGTGGTAGACCGCCCCCGCATTCGCGTCCCGACTCTCGGTGCGTCCGATCGCGCCCGCTCGCGTTCCAGATTACTGATTTATTTACGACGAACGCGTCCGTCTGTATTTACTAACGTACTGCGTGATTTCAACTCTCATTGAAGGTTCGTTGTGGCTAAAAGAAGTGAATTGTGGTTTGGTTCATGATTTTTATTCTGCTAACATTTGTGTTGAATCATATAAATTAGCAAGAAAAATATATAAATATATACTATATAAATATATAAATACTACTACAGTATTGGTTATTATTGTATTAAAAATGTATATTCTATCAAATAATAAAAAATGTCTCAATCAATTTTTTTGACGTGAAACCAATTAGAGAAATTAACTCTAAGGTATACTTACATTTATCACTCCCCAGATCTATTTTTATAACTCCCCAGATAAGGAAAAGACCGTAATGTATTTATATAAACCGCCTTGATATCTCAAAATGAAAGCTTAAATCGATAGTCCCTATATATAAAACGTCATCTCATGATCATTTTTCACCATCAGGCTTCTAATCGGACATCTATTTTTCACGCGTTAGACAATTCTTTTGCGCGCTGATTGAGGATTATTTGTTTGCGCGACCTTCTCTTAATTAAATGTTAATCTAATAGGTATATATATATATATATATATATATATATATATATATATATATATATATATATATATATATATATATATATATATATATATATGACTAGTTAGTATGAGACACGTATGTTACGTGTAAAATTTTCAACTTTTTTTAGTTAACTTCTGCTCTCACTAGAGAATTGTCTTTTAAAGTTTATTTAATATTATTCTACAAATATAGTAAAAACATGTTAGTTTCTCTATAAATGTATATACTAGGCAGGTAAGGCTCGCTCTACTCCACTTATTAGGCGTACGACCATAAACATTGCAAAAACGCGCTTTCATTCCGGAGTCCCTAGTTTCTATTGCGTATGTTAAATTAGTATAGGTGTGCACAAAAGTGTAGTATTATAAGCTGTTCGTACCTTTTTACTAAAATACTTTAGAATTGGTACAGGGAGTGCTAGAGTAAAAAAAAGTTCTGTTAACACATAAGTCTCTAGACATAGAATAGCTAGCAACGGGTATTGTTTTAGGATTTTAATATAAATTTTAATGCCAACCATATTCATAGAATTAATTGTACGCATAAGAATCAACAAATGCATTCTGAACGTTAGTTATATACATTGTAAAATAAAAAAAAAAGAGTATTCTAAAACTGTTCTGAAGAAATTAAGTTTTAGAAACGAATATAGGTATAAACTTTTTATTAAATCTTAGATAAGCCCTTAAGATGACAAATTGTATAACTTTCTTGATACGTCTATGCCAGCTTAACTTTATAGCAACCGTGGAAAACTCTTAAGTATTTGTGTCACGCTACGCACCCACGCCTTAGGGAATATTGCAATTACTTAAATATACTGGTTATCGGCAACATCGAGTCAATCAACATTCCCACTTCGTTTTATCACTTTTTACTTATCTGATCACTGCAAGAAGCCATATTGCATGGTCCAACAGAGAAACGCAATAAGCTTCATGGAAGTATTATATACGAAAGTCATATATTACAAATGCGGAAGAAGGCCAAGATTAAACCTACAGTTTAGTGTCAGAAACTTCAGTTTTGAAATAACGTGTAGCAGAAAACGTTCATAAATCGTAGCAATCCGTTGATAAAATTCTTTATTCTTAAGCTCCAGCTAAAACCACAATAATCACGGGAATACTATCTCATTGTTCAAAAGTAGACAGAAAGCACTTTACAAAACATTGGTCGTTCTCTCGCAATTTAGAATTACCAGCTTGCAACGGCATTGCCGTTTTTGTTTCGTTTC
Organism: Brenthis hecate; assembly: GCA_951806755.1. Lineage (NCBI taxonomy): Eukaryota > Metazoa > Arthropoda > Insecta > Lepidoptera > Nymphalidae > Brenthis > Brenthis hecate. Next base: position 3,082,289 of record OX638262.1, read on the forward strand.
TTTGCACAAGATGGTATCATCAGGGCTATTTAGTTCTGCTAGATAATATTTTTGAGGATATCGATCCTAGCGGCGTTTAGGCATTTGAATTTTAAGTTAATTTTGTAGAATTTTGTCATTAAATATCTCTATTTTTCATTTATATTCTCCAAATTTATACGTAAATTTATATGTATCGTAATATATAAAAAAGGTAATGATTTGAATTTTGGAGATAGAATATATATCTACCCTAAACACTCATAAACAGGTGTCCAAATTAATACGCGTACCTAATTTTCATACAAATGAACAAAGCCTCAAAAATATAGATAGCAATGAAAATAAAACTATAAATACAAAATTAAATGCGCATATATTTTATTATTTGGGTCAAATGTAGGAAAGCGTCGCAGTACTAAAAGGAACAAAGCGACATGACAGCGATCTCATTATTACTCAATTATAATGTGATAATTTACATATCTTCAAGAATTACGACGCACTGACTTATCACCTCTGTCGTTGTGATGTTCAGCAATAAATATCAATTAAGAATATTTTATACCGTCCATGCTTTTGACCTGTCAATCATCGGATGTACATAAATTATATAGATAACAATGTTATTATCAATAAATCTAAAATAAAAATTATGGGAAATTTTGAATGTAGTAATTTTCTCAACCATTTCATTTTCATTCAAATTTTAAATTGGGCGATATTCATTCTGCACGCTTCGACGAATTATCTCAAGATATCGCGGTTTCAACTCCCGTCTTGCTTCTATTCAATCGGAAATTTACAGCAAATTGGGCGTGGTCGAAGGAAGAGTGATGGGTGTGAATTTGACGGGGGTTATTAATTAAATCGCTCTTGGTCTTACATTCTCGATTATAGAATAAAGGAGAACAGAGCATCCCTTCATTTTGAGATACGAAAGTGAATATAATATCTTGTTTTATTTTGTTTTTTGCGTTGTAGTAAACCAGACATATTATATGTTACTCCACTCCTAAATATCGTAGCGTTCACAGGATTCACACGTTGATACAAATCAACGAACTCTTCTAGTATAGATCAGGCAAAAATCAACTTAAAATCAGGTCAAAATAAATAATCTAGCTAAAAACATTAATTAAATTTGACACGTTTGGCTCAGTTTGTAGTAACCCTACTTGCTGTGCCAGCGGTCGCGGGTTCGAGTCCCGCTGGGGGCGTCCATTTGTGTGATGAGCACGAATGTTTGTACTCCAGTCATGGGTGCTTATATTTATAATATGTATGTATTTAATGGTATTTATATTTAAAAAGTATAAATATGTGTAGTGTATCAACTATCTGGTATCCATAACACAGGCCTCGTAGCTTACCATGGAACTAGATGGTGCTGTGTGTTAATGTCCCAACATATTTATTATTTATTAATTCATTGAGGGCAATCAAATTTTACGTGTTTTTATTGTTCAAAGTTCAATATTAATTAAAATAAATAGTTAATTTTTTTCTCTTTCAGCTCAAAATTTTACTATGTTCCGCTTATTGTATTTTACTTACATATATGCACTTAATAGGAAATATCCGTGTGATTAAAATAAAGATGAAATATCTTTTTTTATAATCTTTATTGCTTTTGAATTAAGCCTATATCAATATTTTTTAATGTGATTTATTTTTGATTAATCCCTCAACGACCGCGGACACGCCGGCGTTACAGTTAACAATAGATTTCTTAGAAATTTAATTATTTCTTAGAAATTTACCTGGAGGTGATAAGAAAATAAATATTAAAAAATGCAACTGTAAGTGGGAAATTCTAAGTAGTTAAAACGCACGCTATTCAGGGCGTACGCAGGTCAAACGGAATATGACGTCAAAGTATATTATCATATCATAATAGAACGATTAGCGAATTCGTCGCTACAAACTAAAGTCGACATTTTTCTATGTATGATACTTTGACGTCACGCCAAGCGCCTAAAATGACGAGCATTTAATGCGTCCTTATGATATAGGTATATTTTTTTTAATTTTATACTAAGTTTTAGTTTTTTGGAGCTGGATATTTTTTTACAGTTACATAACGATGTTAACTATTGTAATTTAAAAAAAAACTTGCATACTCTCTATTATACTCGTATTAACACTTGTATAACGTTTTCCCTATCAACTTCTTATGTGGCCCCTACTTTTAGTGACATTGGCATGTTTGGTTCAGTTCACGTTAGGTACTTAAAAGAAGGAGTTGAATGTTGACAGTTAAACTTGTTACCTATATTAAGACCAATTTTTTTAACATCGTACCTAATAGATTACAAACTATATATATATATATATATATATATATATATATATATATATATATATATATATATATATATATCCCTTAGTATAGAAATAATACCATAATGGCACATGCTAAAAGTACAGAATTTACATAACACAGAAACTTTTTCAATACAACGTATCTGTTCCGCCAGCTTTTTCGCTAAGTTATCAAGATGGATTTAGACAGACGGTCTATTGATTACATACTTACTTTGAAAGGCGAAAATAGGTTGGGAATTGGATCATGTAACTATTTACATATATATTTTAAGTGGTAAAGCAGCTTTAATAGATTCATGTATAAGAAGTTGGTTTATAAGAAACTTTCATTTGTTAGTGGATTTATATTGTTAATATATATAGTAGCGTTTTGTATGATTATACTTCATGTCCATATAATTTCCATCATTGCCTGTTCAGCAATTTTGTCGGTATCATTCTTGGTAGAAAACTTCGCTCATTTGATGCCCAAAGAGAGAGCTACTTCGTGAAACAAGTTTTTCAGCTTAACTCTCGAAAACTTTCCATTCAATACTGTTTAACTCAAAATTAGAATACAGTTGGCGTGAGCAGGAAAATAATATCAATTTTGCTAAATATGCTGTTTCTACACTTTGTTCATAATTTTGTAAGATGTCTTATTCTCCCGTTGGCTTCTTAAAAGATTTTTTTAGTTAGATTAAAATAATTATATAGAATGAATTTATAATATTATTATACTACGTTGTGACCGTGACTTCGTTTAAAAGACAAGTGAATTATTATCATCCCATTACCGGGATACCACAAATCTTTTGTCTGAACTAACGTATAACGTGGTCTATCTGAGTACCCAGTTTCAAACCCATTCAACGCATAATTGACTAGCAAACATCTACATGTTCAAACGTAACAAAGTAATAATTTTTTTATTTCCACTATATAATATTTTATTACAGACAGTAATTATTAGGATTGTTCATTATATTATATCAATAAAATCATCAATGATATAATAAATGGCAATGAAATACGCGTTTTTTTTAAATTTTTCTTTTAAACGATATGACTAACGTAATTACGTACGGTTATTTGGATAGAAGCTAATTATAATTCAGAATTTTTCACTATTTTATAATCTCAGACGGCGGTGAGCTACCGTCCTCTTCACTTTCCCTTTGAACTTTTCCATGTAATTAGATTATGATATATTTGCTTATGAATCTTCTATAATATCGTCGTTTTTCTTACAAAAGGACTGTGAAACACGTTTTTTCATAATTAAATAAACATCGGTAGCTGTTAAAGAGTTCGTAAAATAATATTTTACAATTATAGTAACATTGTCGGTTGTTATAAGATTTAAATACCTTATTAAAGCAACAAAAATTTATAAGGGACAAAGAGTAGGGGTTCATCCGGTTTAATTAGATTTTAATTTTTAAAGCCCTCGATTAATAAATGAACTTCGTTTACAAACGCTTACCAGATCGATATTAAAGGTCTTTTGTTTATCTACTACATGTTGCATAATATAAACATTTTAAATATACTTACGTATTTCATAATGCTCACATATTTACATATCTTAAATAAAACTATCTTTTCGGATTTTTGCGCGAATTTATGTTGATGTTTGATTCCCGATGTTTATTTAAAATGTCAAATATTCGCGTAAATCTAAGAAAGTATTATTAATTTTTGCGTTAAGTCTAAAAATTACTGTAGTAAATATCATTATTTTAGTGCATTATGTGTTTTTTTAAAATATATTTAGAAATAATTTTAAGAAACAATAAACAAAAGTAGGTTTTCAAGTTGCTAGAATTATTATTTAATCTTTAACTTCTTTTAGCCACAATCCAAACTTATCATACAGTTCATGGCAACTGCAAAGTGAATATAAATTGAGTGATTTTTAAATAATAAAGGAGACTATGATAATGACCATGTGGTGGGTGTTTTGGATAACTGCATTAACACTTCTGACGAGCGTGAAGACATCTATATATGACGACGATTACGACACATACACTAGGGCCTACGATTTTGCTTCATCGGGTAAGTAATAATTGTAATCAATGAAAATTAACTTTATTCAATTAGAGTTATAAAAGCATTTTTGAATCGTTAATCTACACTAATATTATGAAGAGCTAAAGTTTGTGAGATTGTGAGTTTGTGACGTTGTAGGGGGTAATCTCTGGATCTACTGAACCGATTTAGATGAAATTTGGTAAGAAGATAGTTTGAGACCCTGGAAAGGACATAAGATACTTTTTATTCCGGATGTCTTCCCTTAAGGGGGTGAAAATATAAGCTAGTAAATATAAGATAATAAAGCTAGGGACGAACTCGAGCGAAGCCAGAGTGAGTCGCTAGTTTAATTTAAAAAGGGTCAGTGTAGGGTAAGCTACACAAAAAGCAGTTCTGCTGAGAAGTGCGTGAAAAATTTATATTTACTATTTATATATTAAATACAGAATTACAGTGTTTTAATATAACATTATAACATATTATTGGGGTATCGAGTATGATTCAGTTTATCTTAATGCATTTCCATCAAAAAGAAACCCTTGAATGGAGTAATAACCAAATAGTCTGTTAATTGATAGTATCTTTGTTAAAATAAGTGTTTGTTAGCCACTATGTTAGGTATTTGAATTAAACTTCTAGTTAAGAGGTAGGAATCGATTTATGCATAAAACACCCATATTGGATGTAAATCGATATTAACGATGTCGCAGTGATCTTAAAAGAGATTCTGCATTAGCATTAAGAGTATATCATATGACATATAGTTGACTTTGTGTAAATAGCGAAAATTAAGTAGATAGTGTGTTAAAGTGTCTTGGCATTTAAGTTGTTAATTAAAACTAAAAACACAATGGATTATTCTTGTCAAAACTTACATGTGTTAAGTTTTGTTTGAAAAACAACGAGAGAACACGTCGCTTGTTAAACTTAAAGTTGCAGACAAAAAGCGTTTCTTGTTTAACTTTCGCGAGTTTTGTAATGAACTTTTTCTTTCGCGTCGAAAAGTATTTGATTTTCTTGAACATTTAAACATTGTGCAAAAAAAATAAGAAAACTAAAATAATTTAATGGCGATTTGACTTGCTACTTTTTTGTCATAAAATTGCTTTTTTTAAATGGTACGTACTTATGTATGTACATTGTACATACATACCTACATATATGTAACTCAATATACAAAATAGATTGATTAGGCCAAGTTCGCTTTTCCTATAGAGCAAATTTTTTTTTATAATATAATTATTTTTTTACAATTATTATTTAATTTTTAATTTAAATTAACTTATAATTACAAAATTATCTAATACATTATAAAATATTATGTAACAATAAGTGGGAAAATTAATACCTAAGTAACAGTGACGATAAAACAAATCGCAAGCGGATGCTTTTATAGAACACAGCATCACGTATATATGAGGACATCCGACGAAGTTGTGATTCTAGTTTTAACTGTCTGACACAACCCATGAGTATGATTATTCTACTTGTTTAAAAAGTAATGTTTCCAATAAATAATTCATACAAAAACGCTCCTGTGACCTGTGTGTGTGTATTCATATATTGTGTCTATCACTGATGACTAAGTCGGAGGTTTGTTTCGATTTCTCTTGGGATAAATATTTGCGTCAATGCACAGGAGAGGCTAACTGACACACTGTATCAATAAGGACTGAAAGCTAGGAATACCTAGTATAGGTACTATATCAATACCCTTGTCGTTCCTGGAATGGGAAATGCAAAAGCAAAAAATTACTAAAATACAATTCAGATTTTAAGGACCAATTCATTGATGCTGTTTCCAGCGCCCATGGAACTCTAAACGATCGATACAACTTACTGTATAAGAGAATTTGAACTAAGATTATAATATGTTTTATGACACACACATTAAAAATGCGAAAACTTGTGAGTGATTCCCTGTGCTTCTTCACGTTTTTTTTAGGGACATTAACACACAGCACCATCTAGTTCCATGGTAAGCTACGAGGCCTGTGTTGTGGATACCAGATAGTTGATACACTACACATATATTACTTTTATATATATACATATTATAAATATTGTTGTAACAGTTCAATGCAATTATATTATAACTATAGAAGCTACTTAATGCAGGTACTTACGTGTCAGTAAGTACATATATGAGTGGGAATTTATTTCTATATCTTTAAACGCCGGCAGTTTAGTATTTTCATGACTAATGGGGCTGTTGAAACTATTTTATGCATAACTTGGTCCAGAGCATAGAACGCCACAGCATGCGCAATGTTAGAGTGCGCTTCAAAGCTGCCAGTTACTTCGGTAATGAATGCACTCATCGCCAGTGCCTTGCGAGGATGGCCCGGTAATACAATTTCTCGGCACTTCTGCTACTGCCATCTTGGGGACAATTTCACCTAATACATGCGCACTGTTTCGACATTGCTTAGAATATTGCAGAAAATAGAAACGGTTCAGGTTAATTGGTACACGAGATAACATTGCAACTATTATTTGCTTATTCATTACAATAGAATACAAAATGAATGAAAATAGATTCGGAACAAAGAGAAAAATCCAAACTCATTCTGGATTCAGGCGTGCATAGTTCGTTACGGAGTTCCTTTGAAAATAAAAAGGTTAAAATCTGTTGGAGTACCTCTACCCTGAGTTGTGCTACTAACTTCTTTGAAGTTGATTAAAATCCCAGTGCATACGATGTTGGAGTTGAACTGTTACATAGAATGCGAGTCTATAGTACCTAATACTTGAAATACCTATGAGTATATGTAGACTTTAGCTTTGTTTACGCTGTAATGCTTTTACCTAGTATTTATAGCTAGATTATTTTTTTTTATTTATAGATAGCACTACAACACTGCACTATTGGTACGCACAAGACTGACGAGTGGTATATACCTTAGTGTCTTAATCGTAAATCTATTTTAGAAAAGACTTTGATTTGAGTTGATTGTTGCATATGAATGATCGCATTGTCTTATGCAGATAATATTATATCACGATAATAAAAAAAAACAGAGAAAGGCGTCACCATTCAAATTTTATTGATTTTCGCAAGATAAAAATATATGAATATAAAAAAAATATATTAACATTTATAAGAGCTTGAAAATAGAGACTACAAAGAAACTTGTTACGTGATATATTAAGACGTATTAAGGTTTCATTTAGTCTATGTCCTTTATACGCAGGTCTTTAGAGTTAATAAGATTTCACCTTCCATTATCATATACGTTACCAGATTATTCTGTCGGCTAAGTCGATTAGAACTATTAGTTAAACTGATATATATGTATGTATCTACTTATAACAAAAGCTTGTATCAAATGAAAACAGGATTTATTAAATTTAAAGATTTAGTAAATAAGCTTGAAAAATTAGCTAGTATTATATCTAAACTAGTCCCTAGGTACGTTTTAACGGTTAGTATGAAATACAAATTTTTGAATTTGTATTATACATATAAACCTTCCTCTTGAATCACTCTATCTATTGCTGAAAACTGCATTAAAATCTGTTGAGTAGTTTAAAAGATCTAAGCGAACAGACAATGGAAGCGACTTCATTCTATATTATGTAAAGAAGTAGAATTTGATTACATTATAGGAATATACATATAATAACTTTATGTAAGAACGAAGTGCCTTTAACGTTACTTATCATTTCATTTAAAAGAAATAATAAAAAAATCAGTTAAATCATATCATACTAGCCAAATAGATACTAAATTGGAACCCAGATAATAACATTAATAGCTTTCTTGAAACAAGCGCCGAAGCCTGAAGCAATTTAGCGGGAGCAATTTTTGTAACCATATCATGTCAAAGTGATTTCATCTATCAAAATGGTAGAAACGCGATATCACCAATTCAATAAAACAATACTAAACTGAAATTCTTTCTATAAAGCTATTTTTTATTTAACAAACAAAAAAAATAACTTTCTCTTATTTTCTTCTCACTTTTATGTTATAGGTTTCGAAGTTGTGATAAACTTCATAATTCCTTACCAGTGTTAATTATTTACATCTAACAACTTTTATATGGGCTTCTTTGCGTACTCCAAACAATTTGTTGAGGTTCTATGTGAAATTTTCCAAGTTTTTTTAAGCAGTTTAAGTTTAGTTTTATTAAGCAATTTTTCGTATGCAATTAATGAAATTTGACAAACCCATATAACACCTCGATGATAACATAGCCTTGATGATAAGAGATAGAAAAAACTATAGATAAATGATTTTACAAAGGGTTTTAAAGTTTAATCTTATATATTTAAACGAGCTATTCTTGTGAGTGTCTGGGTTCGTATCCTGGTCGGACACAAAGTTTTTAATTTTGTTTTTTTTTTGTATTTATTCAAATTCTTAGTTTGTTTTTTTTAAATGTTTTTTTGTCCAAAAACTCCGAGCGAAGCTCGGTCACCCAGGTACTAATATTAACATAGTAGGTATACATCTATACATATAATAAAATTCTAAGTCAAATCTGTACATAAAATATTTATTGGGAAATCTAATTGAAATAGACATTATTAACGATACAGAGTCCGAATCTATAGTTTTTAGAATTTTTGTCTGTCTGTCTGTCTGTCTGTCTGTTACAGCATCACGAGAAAACCACTTTGATGAAATTTGGTATGATGATAGCTGGTTATCCAGGTCAACATATAGGATACTTTTTACCGCGGGAAAATATCTCATTTCTGAGAAAAAATACAAAAACACAAAAACTGCATTGTAAGAGCATACTAATATGTAAAATCTAAGAATTAGGTTTTTGGTCATTTGAACTCGGGCAATGCTAGTACATATATAAAAAGGAATTTATGAAGGCTTAAGTAAGTGATAGCTAATCTTTGCTTCACTTGATTAGTAATTCAGCTGCCGTCAGCTCTAACAAACTGCGTCCCTGCATTGCGACCAATGGTATTTACCATTCTGATAATAGGACCCTATATCCCAGGGATTAATTAACTGTACACTATCTCTAATCTCCTTGTTCTATTGGTGTGGCTTAAATGGATAACTAAGTAAAGCTCAACTATTTGATGTGACCGCTAGTAATTTGTTTGCTATAAAATTTGACTTCCATTTCTTCTTAAGTTATCTAGGAATTATTCACGCATCTGTAGAAAATCGTTAGACATATTTCAAAAGTTTACTAGCATTGCCCGCGGCTCCGCCCGCGTTTAGATAACCAAAAACCAAATTCTTATGTTTTACATATTAGTATACTCTTACTTAATATTTTTTTGGAAAATGTTATTGAAATAATCATTATTATCGATACGGAGGCCGAATTTATAGTTTTTAAAATATTTTTAAATATTCTGTCTGTCTGCCTATCTGGGAACGCATCACGAGAAAACCACTGGACAGATTTTGATGAAATTTGGTATGATTTTAGCTGGTTTTCCAGGTCAATATATAGGATACTTTTACTGCGGGAAAATATTTCATCTCTAAGAAATCTGACTAAACGTAACTAGGGACGTCCATGCGTTCCTAGTTTTAGATAATTGCGCTATATTACAAACTCATCATTCAATTAATTAGTCACTAAATACATCTATGACCGTGTAAATAGAGCCTTTTATCCATTAATTCTAATTGGTAAATTTTATTTTAGGTTCACATATTATCGATCATAGTCTCGAAATAACAGAAATTCCTTGGTTTTTAAGTAAAATAATCCTCTCATCTTAATTAAAGGGTAAAATTTCAAACTTTTTAATATAATTAATGAGGTGCCGTTTTCGGTTAATCCGTCCCTAATGATTTGAAAAATGAGTCTTGACCGTGTGTATGAAGAGTATGCAATTTTAAAGAAACTCAATGAATAACAAAATACGAACTCTATTAAAAATAAATATCCGTTTAGCAGGAATTAGTTGAATTGAAGAAGAGGGATGAGATTTACTGCATTATTTATTCTAATTAATATATGTACACTTTTTAGCAATTTCACACGTAGATGACTTATTTTCATTTGATTCGCAAACATACCTAGCTTTATAAGAAACACTAACCGCGAGCTTAAACTCAAATGGAAGATAACAATATGTGGTATATACGCATAAATATTAGGAACATGACGTATTAATGTCATGTGTCAAATAAAAAAAGCAAACCCTTTTGTTTATGTATGAATAGATATACGAATTTGGAATTTCAGTCCATTACGAGTATATCGATCATAGATATATACAAATTGTTCAATATGTGGGACAAGAAATCAGATCACGCGAAAGTTAATTTACATACGGGTATAATAGGTGGGGCTTAACACAGGGATTAAATGAATGAACTCCGCACTACAAGTGCTTGGAGTATTAACTTGGCTATTAGGTATAACGGTTCCCGCGCTTCTCGAATATAATAACTTGTGAGGTTCTCGGTATAGTCTACCTCCTATTCCCCTGGAGATTACCGGTATGTTGTTATAAATGCAGATTTTTATTACTCACCGGCTTATGTCTCATGGTAAATAAAGGTAAATATATGAAAAATTCAGCAATTCACTGTTTACGCTCAGAATTTGCCCATTTACTAATTAAGAGGAATTATTATTATTTATTTTTCGAATTATTATTATTATTATTTATTCCAAGCTTATTTTAGCGGTTCATTTTTTTTCTTTATTTGATATAAAAATGTTTTTTGAAATATTGTTGCGTGAATTTATTAAATAAATTTAATTTTATTACATTCATCGATCTATGTAAGTATTTTTTATTACATTACGTAAAGATCAATTCTATTATAGTAGTGGACTTTAAACGATGCATAGGTACATGATAATTTATTAGTTGGCTTATAATTATTCCTGCGCTACAAATAAAAGTTATTTATATGTTTAAAAAACATGGAAGGTACTCGTACTTATAAATACAAAGAGAAATATATAAAAAATATAATAGCTACTTTGAATTGAGCAAAATTCTCGCGTTTGTTATATCCATAGCTATATAACGACCCTGCTGAATGGTAGGGAGATGAAAGGGAAGATTTCGTGAGCCTGTTTTGTGCGAACAACGCGTTATACGATATAGCAATCTCTGGTGGTATACTCAAATTTATTACGCGGGTTACTGTAAAGGGCTACGCAGTCGGCACTCCCGTTATTCGGAGGGTGTACGTTTTGCTTACAAATTGCTCGACGGTGCGTGCGAATCACTTCAAGATAAAGCTGCTAATATTTAACACTGTGCTGTAGTAGAACCCAAAACGTAAAAGTTGTGTAATAATATATCTCGTTGTTTACAGAAAGTCGCACATGTACTTCATCAGAATTCCGATGCAAGACAGGACGATGCGTGCCGATGTCATGGCGATGTGATAATGAGAAAGACTGCTCTGATGGATCTGATGAAGAACCTGGCACTTGCAGTGAGTATTACATATTGTATCAATAAAATTCAAGTAGTATGCGTTAAAAATATGGCAAACATAAAGATTAGTTAGCGTTTGGAATATGTCTTATGATAATAATTTAGTTCAGGGCCTCCCCTCTATGCAAGGCGATATGGTCGTAGTCCACCATGCTGGCGAAACCTACAGTTGGTGCACTTCACAAATTCTTCGAAAACCAGTAAGGTTTTCTCAAACAAGCAATTTCCTCAACATGTTTGCCTTCACTGCGACTAAAAATTTGCGAGTCTTATGCCCGATTTCACCAACAACCCATAAGCTACCACCTACGTATGGGATCCCTAGCTTAAAAGTCCCCTAAACTAGCCCCTAAATGAAATTTCGTTTTACGATCGTCTTTGAGCTCATATTTCGAGCACCTAAATTTAGGGGGCCTTTTAATATTTAGGTGACCCCTAACTGTCGGTGAAACAGAAACTGTCCCCTAACAGCCCCCTAACCATGCTTAGGGGATCCCTTAAACTTAGGTGACGTTGGTGAAATCATCATTAGGGTTTGAACCTGTCACTTAGTTTTCCAAGTGAGCGAATTATTAGTTACGTTATTTTAAAAGCTTTAACGAACATATATGATTGAATATATTAAAACGCTTTGTATTTCCTTGTGTATAAGAACCAATCAAATCTCACGACAAGAACAATATAGCAATATGTATCTTTAGAATAAATATTTTATATACAAATATGCCACTTTTGGGTCATGTCAAATAACATGTCGGGTCTATTGTGTTCAAACATATACAGAACAATGAAAATGCGGATCACAATTGACAAAATCTCATAGAATGCCCTTTATCAACTTTAAAATTGTAGTTGAAAATCTCACATTTTTGTTTTATCTCTATGTATATTTAATTTGCTGTCATGATTCCTATTTGTTTAGCACATTATACAAGACTGGCTATAAATAAGACAGGCTTATAGAAATATGTCCAGTTTTATAACATAAACTAACATTGCCCGCGGCTCCGCCCGCGTTCATATGACCAAAACCAAATTCTTAGGTTTTACATATTAGTAGTCTCCCCCGTGGGGAGACGGGCTTAGAATACATTTCTCCCCCGCCGCTGGGAAAGCGTCTCGTAAAAGGCGAGTAACCCATGCTAGTATGGTGGTAGAGGGCACTGCTCTCGACTGGCTCGCGACCACTATCATGTCGTATTCGATTGCCAAATGTCCTCGGACGTGTTCCAGTCGTAGACATGTAAGCCAGCCACCTTTTCCCGAATTCTGTTGATCTCGGCGACCTCAGGACCGGTATTTTGGTGAAGTTCGTCCCTTCTATTCAGGCGTGTTATGTTGGCATGGGGTCCAGGGAGACCCGATGAAACGGTGTACCGCTGGCCGCCCGTTGGTTCGTAGGGGACCCGAACCCAAACTTATCCCGGTTTGGGAGGCTGTCCCGCCACCAATGTTAAAAGTCCGTGCGTTGGTCGCAGTGCCGGAGTGGGAGACCGGTGTGGAACACGGCGATCAGTGTCGGGTTGGATCGGGGGCCCTTCCGTCCCCCATGCCAGCAAGACACACAGCCTGGGTGGTCTGGATAAACACAAACCTAAATGCTACATTTGTCCTGGGGGCGCCGAAATCTCTGAATTCCTTATTCTTCTCCTTTTTAGACACTCTCATGGTTGCAACAAAAGTAAGAAACGTTTGCACAGCGGCCACCCCTTCCACGTTTAACGTGGATCTCTGCAATATAAGGGGACTACATTCTAACCTCATGGCTGTTCATCACCATCTTGAGACAGCTAAGCCGGCCTTACTTTTTTTAACGGAGACGCAGATATCCTCTCCTGTCGATACATCGTATTTAAAATATCCCGGTTACAGCTTGGAGCATGTCTTTCTGCCTAAAGCAGGGGTTTGTATGTTCGTCAGGGAAGATATCTGCTGTCGCCGTCTGAGCAACCTTGAAGACAAGGACCTGTCAATTTTATGGTCACGAATAGAATATGGGGGATATACCCGAATCTATGCGTGTATCTACAGGTCCCATAGTGGGAACGCTGAAATAGACCGACTCTTTAGACACGTCCAAGAAGCGACAGATTTCCTGCTCCAGCGTTATCCTTGCGCGGAGGTTGTGATCCTCGGGGATTTTAATGCCCACCACGTTGACTGGTTAGGATCTCGGACCACAGACTACGCAGGGAGAATTGCCTTTAATTTTGCGCTGACGTATGGCTTCTCACAGTTGGTACCTGAACCCACCAGAGTACCGGATGTCGAAGACCATGCGCCGTCTCTGCTTGATCTACTCCTGACCACGTGCCCAGATAACTACCAGGTGTGCGTCGACGCCCCCCTGGGTTCTTCTGACCATTGCCTGGTACGTTCGAAGGTGTCCATATCTACCTACTGCCGCCCAAGTGGGACGCGGCGAGTATGGCACTATACATCAGCTGATTGGGATGGTTTGCGCGAATTTTTCGCATCCTACCCATGGAAGCGCATCTGTTTTTCATCGGATGATCCCTCGTATTGCGCGGATACCGTTGCGGATACGATTTTACAGGGAATGGAATGCTTCATTCCCAGTTCTACCGTCCGTATCGGCGGTCAATCGCAACCTTGGTACGATGCATCCTGTGCTAGAGCTTCTATCGAGCCTGGGTTGCTGCCCGCACAGCGAAGGATCCTAACGTAACCGATCTCAAAAAGAAATTTAATGCTGCTTCTAGATCATGCAAGACACTAATGGCCAGGGTAAGAGACGATCATATTCGCAGCATTGGCGAGAGACTTCTAAGCCTTCCATCTGGATCGCGTGCTTTTTGGGCTCTCGCCAAAGCTGCGGAAGGAAATTTCTGTCGATCATCCATACCAACTCTGTGCAAACCGGATAGCACCCTGGCACATTCTGCAAAAGAGAAAGCAGATCTCTTGTGCTCTTTTTTTGCCTCAAATTCAACTCTTGATGACGGGGGATTATCGCCACCTACCATCTCGCAGTGTGATAGCATGATGCCCGAAGTACGCTTCACGCAACGTGAAGTGCGTCGAGCACTTATCTCCCTAGACGTCAAGAAGTCCAGCGGGCCTGATGGTATTCCGGCTATTGTACTCAAAACGTGTGCCCCAGAGTTGACACCGGTCTTAACCCGCCTGTTCACTCAACTCTACTCCGTTAGCCAAGTCCCGTCTTCTTGGAAGGTTGCCATTGTTCACCCTATTCCCAAAAAGGGTGACCGCACAGACCCGTCCAACTACCGGCCCATTGCGATAATCTCTATACTCTCTAAGGTGATGGAGCGCGTGATTAATACTAGGCTCCTAGCATACCTAGAAGAGAACCAGCTCATTAACGACCGACAATACGGATTTCGACAGGGTCGTAGTACTGGTGATCTTCTAGCGTATCTAACTCACCGTTGGGCAGCTGCTATTGAGAGTAAAGGGGAGGCGTTAGCACTTAGCCTTGATATCGCAAAGGCCTTCGATCGGGTCTGGCATAAGGCACTTCTATCGAAGCTGCCATCATATGGACTTCCCGAGAGATTATGCCAATGGGTTGCTAGCTTTCTTTCTGGACGTAGCATAAAAGTTGTCATTGACGGTATATGCTCCGACACCGTTCAGATCAACGCTGGCGTACCCCAAGGCTCAGTGCTATCGCCTACACTGTTTATTCTGCATATCAACGATATGTTGTTAACTAACAACGCTCATTGCTATGCAGATGACAGTACAGTCGATGCCTATTATACTGGCCGAGCTAGCATCTCTCGGGCTAAGGTTGAAGAGAACAGAGTCCAACTTGTGTCTGAAATCGAGACTTGCCTAGAGCAGATCTCCGATTGGGGCCGACGAAATCTCGTCCAGTTTAACCCCTCAAAGACACAAGTTTGTGCGTTCTCCACAAAAAAAAACCCCATTCACTATAGCGCCAAAGTTCCAGAACACTTCTCTTAACATCTGTAAGAGTATCGGGATCCTAGGGGTCGAAATATCGAGCGACGTCCAATTTAGATGTCATCTGGAAGAAAAAGCCAAATTGGCTTCCAAAAAGATGGGTGTCCTTAATAGAGCGAAACAGTATTTCACGTCAGGGCATCGACTTTTGCTTTATAAAGCACAGGTTCGCCCTCTTATGGAGTACTGTTCTCATCTCTGGGCCGGCGCCCCCCAATACCAACTTCTTCCATTCGACTCTATCCAACGCCGGGCAGTTCGTATTGTCAATGATCCCGTACTCACAGACGACTTAGACACTCTAAGCCTTCGGAGAGATGTTGGCTCTCTGTGTGTTTTCTATCGTCTATACAATAGAGAGTGTTCTGATGAACTTTTTGACATGGTGCCACCGTCGCGCTTCTATCATCGCACCCTTCGCCGTCGGGTAGGATGTCATCCACACGTTTTAGATGCTTGGCATTCTACAAATGTACGTGCGTCTCGATCATTTTTACCCCGCACGTGCAAGATGTGGAATGATCTTCCTCCCGAGGTATTCCCTGAGCGCTATAACATGGGGCTCTTCAAGAGTAATGTCTATAGGTTCCTTAAAGGCCGGCAACGCATTCGCAACTCCTCTTGTGTTGCAGATGTCCATGAGCGACGATAGCCACTTACCATCAGGTGGATCGTTTGCTCGTTTGCCCCTTTTTTCCATAAAAAAAAAAAAATAGTATACTCTCACATTGCAGTTTTTGTATTTTTTCTCAGAAATGAGACATTTTCCCGCAGTAAAAACTATCCTATATGTTGAACTGGATAACCAGCTATCATCATACCAAATTTCATCAAAATCCCTCCAGCGGTTTTACCGTGATGTGGTAACAGACAGACAGACAAAAATTCTAAAAACCATAGATTCGGCCTCTGTATCGATAATAATGTCTATTTCAATAAGATTTTCCAAAAAATATTTAATGTACAGATTCGGCTTAGTTACAATTTTATTATGTGTATAGATGATAGAAAATGTTTTTATTTTTTGTGAAGTTTGCATATTAGAAAATATCAATCCATTAAATATGAGATCATTATAAATTAATAATATTTTTTTATTTTGTTAGACTAAATATTCAGTATAATACCTAGAAAATCTTCTTCGTATTATACCCAAAAATAATTATCTAGCGATTTATGGAAAAAGTTTTAAGGTAGCACGTTGTCCTTAGCGGGGCTTCGGACGTGGATTAAAATCTTAATTACGCTTCGGAAGTTTCCTGGATTAATATTATAATCTTTGCCCTTTCCACCATTTTCTTTCTGTTATGAATTGAAAATTAGAATTCTATTTGAATACATCGATTTAACTGTCTTTTAATTTTGAAATTTGTATTTATAATACCATGTAAATGAATTTTGGTTAGCTTCAAACACTCCAACAATACGTCAATTAAAATTGACATACTGGAATCTGGATTACTCGGCATCAAGCAGTAACAATACGTATAGCGCATATATGGGATTTAAGGTTTTATTTTAGTACACATCTAGCGACCGTCACCAGCAACTTTGTACATTTAGCTCGGTTGTAACTCTATATAATAGAAAATCCCCTTATGTGTGTCCGAGGACGTAATGTTTTGTAATCCTTTGTTATAAAATCTAAAGAATTCTATACACAGTTAAGTGCAGTATCAAAAGGTTTTTCTCAAAAAGGCTTATCTACCTACATTTAGAGGAATCCCTTTTCAAAGTTAATAGCATAATATGAAAAATTATTATTTTTACTTATACGAGATGTTAATATCAAGTATGAGAGGGTAGTTTTGCTAATTTTAAGCCATTACATTATGCTGTGATAAATTCGTTTAAATAGAGATTTGTCTCGTGTTGTAATGATGCTAAGTCCCTTAATTTGTTTAATTCGTTAGATGTCATGAAACAACATCATGCCCGAAATAACAACTGTTTATCGTCATTAATTATATTATAAGTCTTCTTAATTAAGTAGGATTCTATTAATTTATGTTTACTCTAAGACTCTTCATACATGTGAAATTTGGAATAACTTATTAAAAGTATTTCATTTATTTGCAATTTAAAGTCACATATTTACTATTAATATCAATAATATGTGAAAAATTCAAACGGTGCGATAATTAGTGATGCTCGACCTTACGATTAATATAGAGACAGTATAGGTTTTGCATTATGTATTTTTTTGAATTAAAACAAGTGCTATTTATTATCCAACTATTTTCACCCCCTTAAGGGATGATTTCCTATCCTTTATCATTTCTGTCCTTCCCAGGGTCTCAAACCATCTTCTTACCGATTACCTAAATCCATTCAGTAGTTTCGGAGCCTATTCGGTACAAACAAACAAAAAATCAAATCTTTCCTCTTTATAATATTTATTCGTAGTATAGATCATCGGTAGTCCTAAATCAAATGACTTTCAAATACAGTTACGCAACGGACATGTCCAGAACACAATTTTGTGTGTGCTACCGGACATTGTATACCTGGATCTTGGCATTGCGATGACACTGCAGACTGTCCTGATGGTTCTGATGAGCATCACTGCGGTAAGATGTATAGATTCTGCAGCATGGGATCGTGCCTTAGGGTGTCTGATGAAGAAACTGTCATCTCAACCATATTTATCTGCTCAGATTCATCATTTTTTCAGCTAAGCTTGTACTGCAAATGATTATTGTTATAAGAAAAGTATGCGATCATCTGGTTATTGGGTGTCAACTTCGTCTATTATAAGAATCACCAGTCGAAATATCAAAAAGTATAAATGTAAGGCTAATAATTTAAATAAAGGGTTATATATTTCTATATACAATTTTGACTTTAGTTGAACTGTAATAAAAAACTGTTTAAGCTGTATATAAATTATAATGCAATTAGATTAAAGCCTCCACAAACAGTAAAACGGAAGTTAAATTAAAAATTGAGGGCTCGTAAAATTCTCTTTAAGACCTCCAACGTTTACTTCGCCCACTACGAACTTTTTGAAATATTTTTTGGTGTTAAACGAAATGAATGGTGAAATTTAATTAAGGCGCGGTTACATTATGACTTGTCTCTAAAATGATGTTTACAATTACAATTAAGGACCTCTTTTAAATATACTTACTTTTATGGTTTAACGGTTTAACTTTAACTATAAACTTTTTGACTATAAATAGTCAAAAAGTTTATAGTTAAAGTTTATTACATAATAATTTATTTATAAAGCATTTTGTTGACAAAATTTTGTCTAGTGAAAGTAAAATGTTACTAAATGTGCAAATGTATTCCGGATATAAGTGTTTACTGTTCACAATATACAATCAAGTTGTGGTTACAAACACCACAATATGTTAAACAAAATAACATGTTACTGTAAATTCTATACTAATACTTGATATAGGCCATTGGCGTAATAATCAATAGTAGATATGTATTATATTTAGCGAGTTGCAAAATTATAATTATATTATAGTAAGGCTGAAGCTAGGATTTATCGACGTTATGCTTCATAAAGTGCTCATGCATGGCTTGACTTGGCAGAAGTGGAAGCGTGCGGTCCTGAAGAGTTCACCTGCAGGGGGAAACGAGGGGAATGCGTGCCCCTCACGTGGATGTGCGACGACAACATTGACTGTTCCGATGGGTCCGATGAAAAAGCATGCAGTAAGGGTATTCATACATACTAACAAATACATTTGTATATACATCATTTACAATAATCCTAATTATAATTTAATATTTGCATGTTTGCATGGTTTGATTGATCTGGCTATAAGGCAGTATTTCATAATTGAAACAAAATATTAGGTATATTTCTCATATTATATTCCTCATGTGAGGTAAAAATAACATAAAGATGTATGAAGCTTCATATTATATTCAGGGGACTAGGGTGTTAAACCTCCTGCCACCGACATATTACGGCGTTCGATCAAATTTGTTTACTTTCTCGACCGTGATAAAAATTCTTGAAGATAGAGCTGTATATATACAATTGAACGAGTATATTGAGTATAGTATTGAAATTTTATATTAAAATATATGTAAATTAGACAACGAAACATACGTACATCGACGACGAATTCTTATAGGAAAAAAAAACAAATATATGATTTATATACGTATGTATATAAAAGTTTATAACTAGGTACTTACTACTACTACTTACTAAAAATAAAATAAAGCAGAACATGCATCAGTTTTAATATGTTAATTACCTAATATAGGAAACTCGAATGAGAAACGTCGTGCAACTCTTTAATTTCCTTTATTAGAAGCTATCTACGAAAGTGTCGTCACACAAGTAACGGACTCTATTCGAGAAAAAAATTCCGCACATTTCCAACATAGTAGACAGTAACATTGAGATACATTCTAATGTAAAAAGTAAAATCACCGTAGTGTTATATCAATTTTTCTTGTATTTCTCAGTAAAATGTTCTCAAAAGCAGTTTTCTGTTTCAATTTAAAGTTGTAGTTTTGCAGGATGTGCAATAAATTTGCTCTTTTTCTAAAAGAACGTTGACAGTTAGCAGTTTGTCTGTTCGAAGGAATTTAATTAAACACTGCATTTAATAAAAGAGATACCGCTAAAGTGTTAGGGCAATATGTCCAGGAGGTTAAGGATTCATTAATGTAATAAAACTCATTGCGGCTTTTCGAGGATTAGCATCAAAGGTCACGCACTGGTAATGCTTGGTATCATAATTGCAACCATTTTTTGCGTTTTCTCATTACACTGCTCCCGGTTAATTCTTATTTTTCTCCTTCATTACTTGGCCACTTAGAGGCTGCCTAAGGAATGTTTTAATAATGACTGCACCCTTTTGGCATTTTCTTTCCTAGAATTGTTCTCTAAGAAATAATTGCTTTTAAAGATATTCCGTGGATGACTTGTTATTAAATTTTAACAATGTAAATTAATGTTTTGCTTAGTTGTGTTTATAGCAAAAGTTTTAAAATATATAGTTGTGGTAACAAATAAAACAAAATAAATAGTTTTTTACATTATTCCATATACCATTATAATTAATCTATTAAACCGTCTGTATAGATGAGACATGTCGTTCTGACGAGTTCACATGTGGGAACGGCAAATGCATTCAGCATCGGTGGGTTTGCGATGGTGATGATGACTGTGGCGACGGCACCGATGAAGTGAAGTGTCCAGCGCCTACTTGTCAACCTCATACTCACTTCTCATGTGCTGATGGGCATTGTGTAACTGCAAGATGGAGGTGTGATGGAGATATCGATTGTCCCGATGGAAGTGATGAAACGGTAAGATCACACTTAATATATTAAAATCACGTTGTAACAGAAAAGCAAAATGTGAAATTCGGGATGAAAATGGCTTATTATATTATAGTTCACCTGTAGGTAGAAGCGAGAGGAATGCGTGCCCCTTAAGTGGATGTGCGGCCACAACATGACGAAAATAGCTTATTACATTAGAAGGTAGCTCCATACCCTGAATTAACGAGCTAAACTATTTTATCGATATATCTGCCACGTGAGCACGGTCAAATACTCCGAACCTGCTCTAAGGATATTAATAAGGTTTTCAAGAAAGTATACTTACTGACGAGAAAGATTCCGTTTTAAATTCATAAATATTCCATGTCAATTTGATGACGAGATATTTTTGTCTATAAAAATTATATGGCATGTAGATAATAAGCTTTAAACTTCTACATTTAGGTTATTTAATAAAGTTTATATTCAAGACCTTTAGCCCAGTCGTTTGACTTAATTTAGTGAACTCTGAAATATAAAGACTCTATATCAATCGTGCCTCCAGGGCAGCGGTCAGTCGCCCGCATAGATTAGAAAAGGGTGTATATGCGAAATTAGCACTTCCTACGGCTCCGCCCGCGTTCAAGTGACCAAAAACCAAATCCTTAGGTCTTACATATTACTATACTCTTACATTGCAGTTTTTGTATTTTTTCTCAAAAATGCGATATTTACCCGCGGTAAAAAGTTCCTATATGTTGGTTGACGCGGATAACCAGCTATCACCATACCAAATTTCATCAAAATCCCTCCAGTGGTTTTTCTGTGATGCGGTAACAGACAGACAGACAGGCAGACAGACAAAAATTCTAAAAAGTATAGATTCCGCCACTGTATCGATAATAATGTTTATTTCAATAAGATTTTCCAAAAAATATTTAATGTACAGATTCGGCTTGGTTGCAATTTTATTATAGGTATGTATAGATTTTTAACATAACACCACTAAAATACTAAATGTGGCGCCTAAGTCATATTGAATAATTTGAGACTAATATTTGATTTTACAAGTTATACAACACAAGTAGAACTAGTTACGAGTTTTATTCTAAGTATATGAGGTACGGACGAGTTCTTAGGGTTTTAGGGCACTTTTTAATTATTCTTTAAAAATCCATATAAAAAGAGAAATAACATTTAAAAAATAGAATTTTAAAGTAACCTATCATTTTTTATCAAAGTACCTACTCGAAAGTCATAAAATAAATTTTAAAGCAATTTATAAGTTAGAAACTATAACTAACTGACTTTCAAGTTAGCAATACAGGTGTCTTTAACTACATTTAGGAGTTGGGTAATTATAACTTAATGTAACGATATTGCCAATTCGTTTGATATAGTGCCCACATTATGCAATTTTGTAATGACAAATAGTTATAGCTTTATATATGAACTTCCTTGGAACCTAGGCAATTTGAGAGATATTATCCAAGTTTAAATTACTAGCTAAGCAGACTACACTTTAGATTAATTTACACTTTACAAAGTGAATTTTTACTTTTCACGGTATTTTTGAGCGTTGTTAAAAGTTATCCAAGCTCTAATCTAGGCACAAAATTCAATAAATAAATAAATATGTTGGGACATTAACAACACACAGCACCATCTACTTCCATGGTCAGCTGCGCGGCTTGTGTTATGGATACTAGACAGTTGATACAATATCTAGCGCGCATATATGGACTGTTACTTTAAATACATACATATTATAAATATAAAAACCCATGACAAACATTCGTGCTCATCACACAAATGAATGCCCTCAGCGAAACTCGAACCTGCGACCGCTAGCACAACAAGTGGGTCATGCCAAACATGTCGTCAATTAATGAGACAATACTAAATTCTTAACTGCATCTGTTTAAACTAATTTCATTATGATTTATCTATTTCAGGGCTGTTCAACTACACCTAAAATGATATCGCCATGTATAGCCACAGAGTTTGAATGTAAGGACCGGATGACCTGTGTTCATAGAGCGTGGGTATGTGATGGAGACCGCGACTGTCCCGACGGAGGGGACGAGGCTCCTGAGATTTGCAGAGGAAATATTACATGCAGATTAGATCAGTTCCAATGCAAAGATCACAGTTGTATACCTGGAGCTCTCTATTGCAATGGAGAGAAGGACTGTCCAGATGGAAGTGACGAATTCAATTGTAGTAAGTGAATTTATTATTAAAGTCCTTATCCTTAACGTCAGCATCTCTTTAAATTCTAATATAATATTTTATATCGAATGTTTTTCGTTATTAACTAAAATTTGGAATGTGGATTTTTATGAGTTTTTTTTCGATGATACCTATATTAATACATCTGATGTATTAAAATTTGATTAAAAAAATATTGTCGAGTATTTTTACTGTTTGTGCCTTAAATATACGAGTAATATTACAGTTTTATATATTATTACCTATCTAAATATAATGTTATAAAAATGTTGAAATTGAACTTGTTAATAAGTTAACATATGATATTTGTATTTCAAACAGTTCGATTTATTCAAACTAATCAAACGAAATTTATTTTTATGATTTCTATTGTTTATACAGCTCAGTGGAGTACTTTGGGTGTATAAATTACATTTTTATTCACTATGAAATGTACGTTTTATTAAAAAATATAATAAATGTGTAGCAACATCGAATAAAAGCTCAGAAAATAATACCATCTTTTAAAGTTTTACCTAGTAGATGTCGAAAAATATTAAATTTTAAATTAAAGTACTTATTTAAGTAAATAAAGTATTTATTTAACTAAGTACATACCTTTATAACGTTGAAAATAAATAAAAGTGAACTGGTCAATTTTATGGTCATGGTACACAATAATTAATTATTTTTTGTACTGTTGTGTAATATAGGAAATTGGGGAAAATTTACTGAAAATAAATAATCTAATCAAATTAAATTTATTTTATGACTTCTATTGTTCATACAGCTCAGTGGAGTACTATGGTTGTACTCGTATATAAATTACATTTTTATTATGAAATTTACGATGTATTAAAAAATATAGTATAAATATGTCATAACATCGAATAAAAGCACACAAAAAACATCTTCTTTCCAAGTTATAACAATGAGAGGATTTTCAATTATTTTTATAAAACTTATTACTTTCCAGCTCGACCTAAGCCAGTGTGTGATAAAAAAACAGAATTTGATTGCGGCGGCGGTATGTGCATACCGCTATCAAAGGTCTGTGACAAACATCCAGATTGCCCGAACTTCGAAGACGAACCAAAAGACCGGTGTGGAGAAGACGAATGTGCGAAGAATAATGGAGGATGCACTCAAAAATGTGTTGATACACCCGTTGGATATTATTGCGATTGCGAAAAAGGTTATAAGCTAACGGACAATCGAACTTGTGAAGGTAATTTTTACATATTTAGCTTTCGCTCGCGGATTTGCTCGGTTGTTATTTCAATAACTCTGTATCATTCCCACCTAAACCCGTTTCTGTCAGTGAAAGCCCCATTTAAATTGAATCAGCCGTTTTGAATATTAGGTAAATATTCAGTAAAGGTTTGTTTGTTTACAAACACACATAAACAATTCTTTACTGAATATTTGTGCAGATATTGACCTTAATATGTGCCCAAATACTTTTATGCACAACCTTTTGTTTAATTGGTAAATTTTATTATATATACATATATATTCTTTATAAAAGGATTACAAGTGATTTTATTATAAACTAGCGATTCACCCCCGCTTCCCTCGGGTTCGTCCCTAGCTTGCTTCCCAATATAAACTTTCGACCCCATTTTCACTCGCTTTGAAGGATAATTTCCGGGATAAAAACTATCCTACGTCCTTCCCAGGGTCTCAAACTATCTTCTTATCCATCTAAATCTGTTCAGTAGATCCAGAGATTACCCACTAAAACGTCACAAACTCACTAACTTTACCTCTATAATATTAGTATAGATTTATATCATTAAACGTGGATTTAAATATAATATGATTAATACGATCGCTTATAAATTACTTTGAAAGTGTAAGTAAACAATGGCTTGCAAAAAATTATCTTAATACCTAATCTAAAATAATTATGCGTATTAAGTGATATATAAATTAGTATTCATGAGCGATCTTTGACTTTATGATATCGAATTATAAGACGCAAATGATTAATTCTATAAATTGATAGACAAATTACTCTCGATCTATAGAAATTATTTATTAATATGTAGATTCGATAATAATTAGCTACAAATTATGTACATATATACAAAGTTCAACTTCAAAGCTAAAATCGTCTTAACCTAATAGGTGAATTAATATCGGCACTAATGTCGCGAGTTCTATTCCCGCATAGGGCAAATGTTTGTTTTTATGTTTGTGCCGGTCGGGTTAAGACACAACGTGGCGTATGTGCATTTTTTGCTTTTGAATTAAATGAATGATTTAACGAATAATTTTCTCATTTCAATACAAGTATTGTATTCTTTCACGATTGTATTGACACGTTGTCTAAGCATCAGGAATACCTAGTATTATAACAAGAATACGTATCAGAATATGCATGACAAAAAAAAACGAAATAATTTTACGGCATGTTTTAGTATAAAGATTTTCCGGTTCTAACCATGTTGCTTAATGAGTTATTTGAATTATTGGATGCTAAAGGCTATCCGATTTGGTATGGCGGGTATTAGAGTCGATTGTTGCTAATCCATTTGACAAAGCGAGCGATATCAAATACCGTTGTTAACACGATACATATTGAGCTAAATGAACATACCGTGTTGTTTCACTAATTAGCAAGTGACTTTGTCGATAAATAACTTACGTTTAGGTGTGGATATTGTTAAGTTCATTGCCCTTTATTTGGGCTGAGAAACAAATTAGTCCATATCATAAAAACTACTGAACCGATTTTGATGAAATCTTTAATATTCCGTAAGTTTAAATAAGTGGTAAGCTAATAATAAAAAAAATTGTAAATCTTTTTAAAAGCCCTAATAGATTATCATAATTGAATATTTTGCAGTTCCAATAATATTACATAGGTACATACGTGTCGAATTGATAACTTTCTTTTTTTTGAAGTCGGTTAAAAATATAAGATGTAAACTAGATAGCCGTTACAGCTTTGTTTTTGTTGTAAAGCTTTTCCTTATAAACTGAGAATATTATACCTACATTGTTTTGTACTTGTATCGTATATAACGAAGCGTGTTGCACACCACACCTTCGCATCACAAATCAAGATCAATACAAACTTTCTCTTGGAAAATCGAAAACGTCCACTAAAACTCGCGACTTACAGTGTTAACAGTAACATTTTCTGAATATGTTGGTAAACTAGCGACTCACCATCTGTCCGCTCGGCTTAGTCCCTACTTATGTTTTAACTTAACGTTTAGTATAGATTTCTTAGAGATGAGATTTTTTCCCGCAGTTAAAAGTATATCTTGACTCGAATAACCAGATATTATCATACCAAATTTCATCAAAATCCATTCAGTGGGTTTTCCGTGATGCGGTCACAGACAGACAAATAGAGAGACAAAAAATCTAAAAACTATAGATTAGGCCTCTGTATCGATAACAATGTTTATTTCAATAAGATTTTGCAATAAATATTTATTGTACAGATCCGGCTTGGTTACAATTTTAATATATGTATGTATATTGTATATATAGATAAATGTTGTATGATTTATTTTAGATATCGACGAATGCGCGGATCCTGGTGCTTGTTCGCAAATATGCATAAATGAGAAGGGTACGTTCAAATGTGAGTGCCACGCTGGCTACGCAAGGGATCCCAGAGACAGGACTAGGTGCAAGGCAACAGAAGGCCACCCTTCACTACTGTTCGCTAGACGTTTTGACATCAGAAAGATTAGTCTCGATCACCATGAGATGGTAGCCATCGTGAATGATACAAAATCAGCCACAGCCCTCGATTATGTTTTTAGAACTGGCATGATATTCTGGAGCGACGTTACTGATGAAAAGATTTATAAGTAAGCTAACAGTATTATTATAAATATTTTTTGCCGTTACATACTATTTTTTCGCTTAGCCCATTACATAGTGAATCTAATTAAATAAAACTATCTTTTCGGATTATTTTGCGGATTTATTTTGAGAGACTGGGTCTCGGGTTTCTCCCGTGACCATGATTGCTGTAAAGCATTCGAAACGTCGGGAATCAAAAATGAAAATAAATCCGCGAAATAATCCGAAAAGATAGTTTTATTTAAAATGTCAAATATTCGCGTAAATCTGAGAAAGTATTATAGTGAATCTAGTTTTCAGAATAGAAATATTGTAATAGCTACTTCTCTGAGCACTTAGGGTTAGTGGAAGTTCCTATTAGTGATAGAAAATTTTAGAATTGTATGTCAATAATAAACGTCTCCATCTTCTAATAGACCCTATTCTTCTGGGTATTGCTTTTTCTCATGTTTCAAAATTGTAATAATATACATAATCATCATTGTTTTCTAATTTTTACCATCGGACAAAAGATTGACACAAAATCGGTATATCATCGACCACGAATTTAATTCAAGATTTTTATTATTGAGTCGCAGTCCGTATAGTTTTACTTCATATATTCGATATAATTTACTTTTATAACTTCGACGTCGTTTTACGCATTATATTGTTTAAAAAAATGCAAATTAAATTAAACGCTTTTGTCCCCCAGAGCTCCCATAGATGAAGGAAGTCAACGTACAGTAGTGATAGGTGATCAGCTCATCACATCAGATGGTCTCGCAGTAGACTGGATCTATAACCACCTGTATTGGACTGATACTGGCAAGAATCACATAGAACTGTCTGACCTTCAAGGCAATATGAGGAAGATCCTCATCAGGGATAAACTCGAAGAGCCAAGAGCCATCGCTCTCAATCCTCTTGACGGGTATGACTAAATCTTTTATATTTTTAAAATTTCATACGGTTTAGGGATTTATGCAACGAATACATCTGGTTAAGTGGATTTTATGATTGATTTCAACAAAGTATATGAAACTAACTAAACACAGATACATATAGAGTAGTACCTTAATTATAGGTGATAATGACCATCAAAAATTATATGAAAAGGCCAAAGAATATTTAGAATATTAAAATAAGTGCCTTAAAAATTTACAATGTAAACCGTAAAAATAAGAATTGAGTTATAAAATTAATAACAGCTACATTAATACAATTAAGAAAAATGTAAGATAAGTCGATAAGAGCGGGATCAGGCCATAGTCCACCACGCTGGCTAAGTGCGAGTTGGCCGACTTCTCATGTCTTTCGAAAACTTGTTAGGTTCTCTCAGACATGCAGGTTCCGTCACGATGTATGTTTCCCTTCACCGTAAGACAAGTGGCCATCACGTTGGAAATGATTCGCACATGAAAATAAGAAGAGCGAAGTGAGATCCGGGATTTGAACCCGGATCACTCGGTTTCTCAAGCGAGCGTGTTATAACCACTGGGCTACCACTGTCAAATTATAAAAATACAATATTAAATATAAAATAATAATAAGATTAAAATTATTTATTACTCACTCCTATTTTGGCTTAATACGACTTAAGAGTACTTATAACGAGGCTTTACTTACATTTGTATGTACAAGTACATAATATGTATATTATTTTATTTCTCATGCAGTAAATTCAAATCCATTGTTAATTTTAATTAATAATAAAATACGTACGTAAAAAATTAAGCACATTGAAAAAACAAACACCATTTTTGATGATAATCAAAAGATATAAGATCCTCAAATGTATGTAAAACTACTTAGATTTCACAAAAAATTGCGTCCATGTGTACCTACTTTTAAATAACATTATTTAAATATGAATTTTTCAGTGATATACTACAATTAACTTCCACGACGTAATATGTTCATTTAATAACTTTTTTAAATATTAATTTTAAATTTCGCCAAGTTCACTATAATATATTAGTTATTTTAAAAAAATGATCAAGTGTGGACGTGTTTTTTTTTAAATCATTGCTTACTTTGAGAACAAAAATTGAAAAACATACATATAAATAAATATGTCAGGACAAATATGTCAGGACATTAACACACAGCACCATCCAGTTCCATGGTAAGCTACGAGGCTTGTGTTATGGATACCAGATAGTTGATACATTATACATATTTAACTTATTTTTAAATACATACATATTATAAATATAAACATCCATGACTGGAGTACAAACATTCGTGCTCATCACACAAATGAATGCCCCCAGCGGGACTCGAACCCGCGACCACTGGCGCAGCAAGTAGGGTCATTACCAACTGAGCCAAACGTGTCGTCAAAATATATTATAGCATATATATTATAGCAATTTAATTACAATATAATATTTGATGTGATTGATCGATGTATTTGTAATATCTAATTTATTATATCTCTAATCTCAATTGTAGATAACAGTCATTAAGTAGGTAGATAAATAATTTAATACCAATCATCTTGATTACAATATACCAGAAAAGTAGACGGCAGGCCAGACAGGAAGTGCTATTTATTTATTATAATTATCTATCTATAATAATATTTTGTACATTTTATATCATATTGTTGTATTAGTGGAGAATTTATAAGCGTTGTATAAAAATATATATGTTATATTTTTTAATATGGTGTACGTTGCATTTTTGATTTAAAAAAAGGAAAGATGGAGGTACACAGTTCGTTTGTTTTTTTTTGTGTATGTTGAGAGATATCGTTAATCTATAAAGAATCGATCCTCGTATTTCTTATTTTAACCAAAAGGTTATACCTACGACATTACCATTATACCATTCTAAGAATTATTGAATGATTTTGAAGTTAGCTTACCTTTTTAGTTTAAAAGCAATTCGACGTCGAAAACAAAAACCACTACATTACATGTAACTTTTTCGTACACAGGTATTTTCGATAAAGAAGTGGAATATTCATAAGAGTTGAATAAATATTTATTTCCTTCTAAACAAAACCAACGAGTGGGAAAGATAATAATTTACTAAAAAAAAAACACACAATACTTTATATAATATACGCTTACAATTCAGTTTAACTTTATCTTAGTATAAATCTTTTTGTTTAACTTTTTTGTTCACAGTTTATAATATGAAAAATGTTTTTTTTTTATATAAGAAATATACGATCGTATATCTTCACATATTCAAAAATCTGCAAATTGTTTCTTTTTATATATAAACGAAAAAAAAACATTATATATAAATGATATGACTTTGTTACATTTAGTACATTTTTGATATAACAATTGAGATATTTAACAATGTTTTTTTCCTATAGTTGGATGTATTGGACAGACTGGGGCCAGATACCGAAAATTGAACGTGCTGGTATGGACGGATCCCACAGACAGACTATTGTCTCCTATGATGTAAAATGGCCTAATGGTCTGACTTTGGATTTAGTCCGAAAACGTGTATACTGGGTAAGTATTTCTATGTGAATGAATCATATTATTTATTGGGGTTTTAAAGTATTTATTATTCTAGAAATTAATAGAACTAAAATTAGGTGTATTTTATACCTAAATGTTAGATGTTCGCTTTCAGTTACTGTGTCACCGGTCACGCTTAAATGTTCCATACAAATTACAAACTAATTATAAATAATTTTATCATATATTCAATGTGCTCTAAGATTTTTTGCTTTTGAGTAGTTTAGCTTTAAAAAATTTAAATGTATAATGTTACTTACATAATGGCATATAAAAGAAACGAATTTTAACATGTAATATATAGTATAAATAATATATTCTATATTAATATATAAAGCTGAAGAGTCTGTTTGAAGTTTAAACGCGTTTATCTCTAAGATTAACTTTCACTCTTTTTGTGTTTTATAGCCTAATTATTGAGAAAGGCCATAATTTATAAAGATAAGCATACAAAAAATACGCCGACGGAGCCGCGGGAAGTCGCTAGTTGTTTACATATATAATTTTCCATTCAGGTCGACGCAAAGCTGAATACCATATCATCTTGCAACTACGACGGAACTGCTCGAAGGGTTATCCTCTACTCAACTGACGTGCTTAGACATCCTTTCTCCATCACTACATTCGAAGACTGGGTGTACTGGACGGATTGGGACAAGACTGCTGTATATAGGGCTAACAAATTCAATGGAAAAGATGTTGAACCTATTACCTCAACACATACGGTAAGTTTGCAGATTTTTGTATTAGATACTAGATATGAAGTCGTTGGAAAAGTTCTGGTAGAACTTGCATATTGTAGATTTGCTTGGCTTGTTTAAACCATTGTATCGTGTCAGTGAAAAAATGCACTATAGAGAACCTGAATTTTGTCACTAAATTCGGTTTCTATATGATAAAAAAGACCGATTTCGGCCAATCTCATTGAGACTAGCCATCTGCGCAGGACATATTATAGTGCACAAGTGTGCGCGCAAATACAAGCTAAATTCACTCTCTACTCCTCTCACTCGCATACTCTGGTGGGACGACTACTTGACACAACCAGTGAGAAATCAAACCGACGTCTTTACGTGCTCTCCAAGGAACGGGGGTGAAACAACGCCAATTTCCCAACTCCGGACTGTTACCGAGAATTTCTTGACGGAAATACTCAATAACTGAACCTGGCCCGACGAGGGACTCAAACATAGGACCTCCGTGACCGTACATGCTAGCCATTAGACCACCGAGACAGTTAAAATATTAAATTTGCATTTGAGTTGTTTATAATGATTTAGTTGAGTTAGAATAATTAATGTTAGCCATCTAGAAAATTATTCTTAATACTTTTTGTTACTATAAGCAAATCGTGAAAAACTTACAATAAATTATACGTTATATAAATACAATAAATTAAAAATGAGCGTATAATGAGTTCTACTTGAAAATAGTGATGAGATTAGTAAAGAGAATCATTCATTCAACCAGTACTAAGTCCTTAACGAATCTGTTAATTGACATCATTCTTTGACAATTATTCTGCCGAGGGAACAAAACCTTTGCGTAGTGTCTATTTAATTTAACGTAATATTTGTTTCAAATACATAAATAATTATTTGCGTTACACTATTTAGTGATGAATAATCAGTCAAACACTCATCGATAATATCAATAATTACATAAAGAAACAAAGAATCGAGTTTATAACCTTATATATTCTACTTATATTTGAAATTTATATATGGTAACCTTAAGATAAAACCTATTCATTAAAATAAAAAAATAAAAAAATCAATTGAAGAATAGAAAGAAATTGGCGGAATAATTCCATAACTTACTACAAAAAATACAGATGGATTCCTTCCCCCTTTTTGAAATTAACCAAAAATGACAAGATAACCTGTGATCTGCCCTAGCTTCTTACTGTTTGGGCTTTCAAAAATTAACATTTTACCTAGAAACACCACTTGTATCCGGATGAAAAATATTAAAAGAATGGTTGAAGCAATCTGTGTTAATAAGAAAACTTAATAGCATTAATAAGCAAGAGATAAGAGATATACCTGGACAGTATTTGCATAATAAATACAATTCGTTTGTTTTAACATATATACATTTAAAAAAAATTATCAAAGCTGTCATCGTTAAGTAGATTTTTTACTTCACGCTTATCAAGTAAATCTTTTTATAATACGCTTTTTAGTATTTATATTTCAGACAATCTATACATATAATGAAATTCTGAGACGAATCTGTATATTAAATATTTTTTGGGAAATCTTATTGAAATAGTCATTAGAATCTAATGTTTTATAGATTTTTTGTCTGTCTGGGAACGCATTACGAGAAACCCTTTGCACAGATTTTCCTGAAATTTACTATGATGATAGCTGGTTATCCGGGTCAACATATAGGATACTTTTTACTGCTAGAAAATGTCTCATCTCTGAGAAATCTATAAAGCTATAAATTTTAATAATAAATCAAAAATTGCTTTACTCTCTCACACGATGCCATCATAAATTAAAAATCCTGATGCTTTTAAAAATAACAAAATAAAACGACGTACGTGTACATTCTTTAAGACTCGCATACATATCGCATCGCATCAACGCTTTATGCTGATGTTCCATCAAATACCTAATAAATTATAATCTTGAAGGTATCACTAATCTTTCCGCAAAATATGTATGTCTTATGAATAATAATCTAATCTCAAATAAAAATCGCTATAATTTTACTTCATACTTTAATCTTCTTAACCAAAGTTTTTTCCGCATTTAATTTTACTGTAATTTTGACGTAACTACGAGTATAGATAATATGTTTAATAAATAATAAGACATTAATTCCGAGCTTATTTGGTATCGCTCTGCATTAGAAATGGTTCTCTTGGATGCTTGTACACTTTTAAAAATACATTTTAAATACATATAAAATCAATCGAATGTCCCGTTTCTAGCGTTATTTGAGTTAACTTCAAAATAATTTATTTTTACTTAAATTTATATACCGTAGGTATATATTTAATCTTTCAAAGTGAAGATTATAAGAGTTATATAAAAAGATAATAAATTTCTATACAGTTACAAAATCCCATGGTCATCCACGTATACCACCCGTATCGTCAACCCGATGGGGTGAACCACTGTGCGGCAGTCAACGGGCACTGTTCTCACCTGTGCCTGCCAGCGCCCAGGATGGGCCCCAACTCCCCTCGAGTGTCCTGCGCCTGCCCCAACGGTCTACGACTGCTGCCAGACAACCAGATGTGTGTCGAAGACAGTGAGTATTTACTATTTGCTTATTTTGTTATTGAAAATAATAAAAGCAAAACGTAGATGTTAACCGACTTCCAAAAAGGAAGTTCAGATAAGCAGTTTTGTGTGTGTATGTTTTATCAATCAAGTATCAATTTAATGATTATAGATATGTAATATCATGATGATAAGGAGGGTACAGACAAAAAAGTGGGGCTGTCTTGGGGCACACCGCCGTTGGTTTGTGGTGGTGTGTGTCCTATTTCGTTACGGTCCATTTTTCTGACTCGTACATATGTTTCGGTGCTATTTTAAAGATGTCTCACGTCAAAAATCGGTGTCAAAACATTATTATTTTCTATAGTTTAAGAACGAACGAGGTTACTTTGTAACATATGTTGCGTGTTTTGAATCTAAGGCAAGTTTATATTTTTCTAGCATTTAAAAAGTTATATTAATGCATTTTGTTTCATTTACTTCTTGTATGAGATATGATGAATATACATACATACTTAACAAAGGGTACTTACATTATATCAACATCTCTAACATTCTTTATATTATTTATTTAAAGAACTGGTCATATTGAAACAAGTTTCAGTTTGACGTAATTTGCGTAAGACTTCGTTTTTTTTCACACATATTTCGTCTGGATTGATTTTCAGGATGGATGGATTTTCATCTGAATACCTAATATTTTAACATTAAATACTAATAAGAAATATGCTTACAGGTAATATAGACATGTTATATTGTAAAAATTATTATCTGACACAATACTTCATATTATGATAAAACCCATCAAGTCATAGAGTGCCAAAAATACACACTCTATAAAAAACGTTTAAATTATTTTTAAAGTAGTCTGGTGAAAAATAAACCGATTGCGTATTAAATAATTATAATTACATTCCACATAGTTAATGTAGGTACTTTGTAATAATCAGTTGCATAACTATATACATTTTTAAAGTTAGCTATTTAATAGCTTTATTTCGTACATTTAATTTTATGCGTATTCGTAGACTGTACATAATATATGTATAGTATATTATATAGTTATATATTCTCTATGTGATATGTCACTCCCACGGACGACGTAGAAAACTTCCAATCTCACTGAGACTTCCAACAGCTGATATGTTAAAATTCATCAAGCATTCTAGGCCAGGTTTTACAGAACGTGCAAAAGGAATAAAAAAAATATATTACCTAAGGATCTGCGGAAGTGAGATAAAATATATTTTGTATCTCATATTTATCTATATTTATTATTTATTTATGAGTTATCTGTTATTATAAGTCCATTTGCATAAGAACATGTATTTTTTTACTTTGTATTTCACTTTCCGCCAGTATTGATTGATCGATTAGCGCTAAACCGCGGTATTTTATGATGCGTTTTTAACCATACTGAGGCGACCATTTTTAATGGTACTTAACATATACCATGTAGGAAACTCGAACCCACAACCTAGTTCTGAGGGTAATATGCAGCTTTTAGAATTAGACAAATTGCTTCTTCAAGGTTGACCAACTGGTAATAAAAATCAATTTAACTTCAAAACAAACATTATTAACTTATAAACAAAATTAAAACGTACATATATGAAATAAGTACTTATCATCAGATCGGTCAATTGAGCGGGGTCAATAAAAAAGTCATTAATTGTCATTGGAATCCATGATTGATTGAAGTATGGAACAATTCTTACGTACTCCTAGTGTAGGAATGCGAACAGTTAACAGTCTAAACTAGTTCAAAGCGATTGCACATCTATTCATATTTGGAGATAACGTCATAGCATTTTTTACATAAACTGCTGATTTGTTTAGAGTGACACAATACTGTGTCATACTGATATTGACTCATTTTTAAACATGAGGTCCAATTACGTATCGGCGATATATGTATATTATGTCCAAAGCATCTTTCAATTAATATGGAGTGTCCACAGATAGATCGCTGGCATCTATTAATTATAACGATAAGGCTTCTCGAACGTTCTATAAAGAGAAATAGTGTAGGCTCTTGTATAGTACTGATTTATATTTACAACTAGCTTTTAGCCGCGATTATAGAATGAATTTCGAAAAATGCTAAAACACGTATTTATTTAATTTTATTGAAGAGCGTTAATACCAAGTTTCAAGTAATTCTGATCATACATATTTTTTTGAATTGTATTATAACGTAACGGAATTAGATAATCTCCCGCGGTAAAAAGTAGCCTATGTCATTCTGCAGCCCTCCAACTATCTCTACATAAAAAATCACGCCAATCCGTCACTCCGTTTCGACGCGAAAGAAGGACAAACAAACAAATACACGTTCAACATTTATAATATTAAGTATGGATTACCTTCATTTTGAGTACCTGGAAACGGCTAAAACTGATATTAGGAGAAAATATATATGCATATCATCAATATATCTTCATAGTAATGTATTTTAATAACTATCGTATCTATAGTTCAATGTTTGTCACGTTTTATAGCCGTTTATATTGCTATTCATCATTAAGGAAAAAGGTATTTACTAAGCAAGTGACAACGATAATGATCTTCTTTTCATTAATTTAACAATAAATGTAAGTATTAATGGACTCTTTAATTGTTGTTATTCTATTATTATTACATTTATTATACACAATGACGCAAATATAATTTTCTAGTACCCAGTACCTACTTTATCTGTCTTTTTTTAAAACAAATAAGGTCTGAAACGTTCTTCATGTTTTATAATTTGTTTCTCAAGTATAGTTATTTTTCATAAGTTAAAATTTATTAAAATATCAAAATATAATTTATTCAAATAGACTTTTACAATCACTTTTGAATAAATTAGAAACACCATCTCCAAAAAAATCTCATTTCACTTAACTTTAAAATTAATTAAAAAAAATTGGTGGAGATATCACTCATAATTTAATATATATAAATATATATATATATATATATATATATATATATATATATAATATATATATATATATATATATATACATATATATATATATATATAATATTTATTATATGTATAGATAGATATGTATGTATACTAAAACTCATTTTCTCATTTTCTACAATTAACATACTAGACGTTTATCTAACATGTATGCACATACTCGTAAAATGATTATATCTATATATATATATATATATATATATATATATATATATATATATATATATATATATATATATATATATATAATAAAATTCGAATTAAGTTGAATCTGTACATTAAATATTTTTTAGAAAATCTCATTGTAATAGTCATTATTATAGATACAGAGACCGAATCTATAGTTTTTAGAATTTTTGTCTGTCTCTGACCGCATCACGATAAAAACCACTGGAGGGATTTTGATGAAATTTTGGTATCATGGTAGCTGGTTATCTGGGAAAATGGTATATCAGAAATCTATACTAAACATTGAAACGTAAGTAGGGACGAACCCGAGTGGAGCGAGGGTTAGTCGCCAGTAAAACCTATAGTAGGACCTACGGGTACCAACGAGACAGTAATCGAATGACTTACAAAATCTGTTGATACGATACTGTAATTAAATATACATGTATTTATATGCAAGAACGTGCTGTATCAAATTACTAATATTTAAAAAACGTCAATCACCAATTCTTGAAAGAATCACATCTCAGATTCATATCAGATCGTCAGCAAAAAAGGTTCTATCTAATCCACATATAAAATTATTTAAAATGTTTTAATTCATAGTAATATTAAGTGTGTTTATTTGTTTATTGACTTTTGATTTAAACCTTACTTCGCTAGGACTAACAAATCGATAAGGTTTCCTTTACATAGAAATATGAACAGAAGAGTATGGTGTACCCTTTTTCCAATTCATCATGAGTCCGATGGAAAAACCTAGGAAAGCGCTTAATTAAAGTGATGGGGAAACTACTGTCTATAAAAATATGTAATGCATTCGTTTATTTTAATGTATTCTATGAGTTAAATATAATTTAAGCAAAATTTCATGACTGCGCCATTCAATTGTTAATGATCGCAACAGGTAGTATCGGAATTTTAAGATTTAATGCGCGGATTACTAGTTTCAAAATAAAAATGGTATTATTGCTAAGTTTATATATATCGTCATAATTATGTTTTGTTTACGTATTAAAAGCTATGTAAAAATATACATATAATGGATTATATATAATTATTGTTTGAAGGTTAGACCACTTGTGCAGACAGTCTCACATATATATTTTACCGGTTAATTTAGCGAACGGAAGAAACGTAGTTTAATGCCACGTAATACCAAGTCATCCAGTGACGTGACATCGTATGATATTTTTTTGTCAATGTTTATAATAATACGTTGATGTTCACCAAAATTTCTTGTTATGATAGGAATATGCCCGTTCCCAAAATAGTACTCAGGGCCGCGTACGAGTCATTTGTTTTTAATCGCTATCTTTGGAATACTCTATCGCAAACTTTATCTTCGTAGTAAACATAATTTATTATCTGTTAAATATAAATAATAACACTGTTCATAATTTGTAATTAAAAAATTATGACCGTATTTTAATTAAAAACATATTAAAAATATGTTAATAGGTAAGTCTCTTATTTATTAGTACCTAACTCATTTAAGAAAAATAATTATGTAAAAAGTAATCATTTAGAAGTAGCTTCAAGCAATCTATCTAGATAAATATTGTAAATATTTTAAGCTCGTATCGAAACTTTATATTTAAGATTGGTAGGCAATAATTTATTTGTCAGTTGTAATGCGAATTGATTTACAAAAAATAAAACAAAATA
Organism: Brenthis hecate; assembly: GCA_951806755.1. Lineage (NCBI taxonomy): Eukaryota > Metazoa > Arthropoda > Insecta > Lepidoptera > Nymphalidae > Brenthis > Brenthis hecate. The sequence continues at coordinate 3,120,751 of OX638262.1, forward strand.
AACCTTCTCGGTACAATATTGTTTTACAGCTTACAGTTCTCCAATAAGGCTCAATTTAGTGAAAAAGGTGATGTGACGTCACACATCACGCCACCTTTTGTTAGTCAATCGGCGTGCGATCCGGCTCGCTGCGCGTTGAGGCGGTGGGCTCGACCTCGACTGATAAAATTAGAAAAATTATCTGATATGATAAAAAAATTACACCTAGTCTTACATTAGGTACATACTTTTTATTTAACCGAAACTAACGAAACATTTATATTGCTGTTATGTAGGTGTGTAATAGATTTTTTTTTAATTATCAAACCCCTTAATAAAAGTTTCTATCGAATTTTACATATTACTTAAATATAAAAGACAGTTTTACTACTTTTTATATATGTATTTCATTGTCGATACCAAAAATTTAATAGAAAATATGGTGAGCGCAAGCCGAATCGCACACGGTTAATATAACTGACTGGCAATAGTCGGGGGAATCAGGGGACGTCACTTCAATGGCGCGCGGTCGGCGTGGAGTTTTAGCTTGTCATTTCACTTCGTTTCGTGGCCGGTTAAACACGTATTACATTTATAAACCGGCATTGTGATTTATACGAACGAGTGTTGAGTTATTTCAAAAGAAAAACATTCCAAAGTTTAACCAAGGACATTTTATAAGGTTGTTTTATAATAAAATCTACAGATACAATAAATCCTGATCCGGAGGTGCTTAAATCTGCTAATGGTTCAAAGAAATCTATAGTAATTGAGGAAAAATCTTTGCCCAGTGAGTATTTTACCAACCTTTTCCAGTTTTCTTGAACTCCTCTCCCTAATTACCCTGCATTTATTGGGCTTCGGGGCGAATTTGTGGCATGCGAGGTTAATTGGTTTCGAAATGTTAATTAATGTCGAAGTAATTCATAAATATAATTGAAAACGAACTCTTAATATAGTATTTTGGCCTCTTGCTTCAAATTTGAACCCATAAATGCTTAACTAAATGGGTTGAATCATTTTCATTGCATCAGATAAGATAATAATTAGATATAATATATAATTGGGTGACCAGTGAATTAAGCAACAGTAACATCCATCGCTCTCTACTAATATAACCATTCATTGTGAACGTTTCAATATCTGTGTGTCTTCAATATGGGATTCATTGACTGATTCACAGGGCATGCCAAACTCCTTGTTTCCAAAGTGATGAATTGTTTTCCAAGTAAATAATTGAGAAAAAAGTTACCAACACATATGGTTAATTTTAAAAGAGAAGGGCTAGGCCTTCTCTTGAAGTTGGGACGTGCTCTTGCACAGAGTGAGGAGGAAACACCGGAGGAACCTGAAGAAGTAACTACTCCTGCGGTCGAACCAGAAGCTGAGCCAATGAAGGCATACTGGGAGAGTGATAAAGAACAACTAAACAAGAAAAACCAACCATTTATAGACTTATTCCTTAAAGGTGTCGCTTTGGAAAGGATACCAGATACTACTGATAAACCAGTGCAAGAATCTCATTATAAATTTGATCCTTTGACACTCATTAAATTGCCTGAGGGTCTCAAAAACATTGATTTAAAGGGTAACGTATTGTTGACACTTTTTTCATTATCATTAAAAAAAAAAGCTGTAGGAAGACACACAGATTCTAACGGTCAAAGGCACTGCTTTAATGTTTGGGAAATTCTCTTGATGCTTAAGCTTACAACAAACATGTTATTACTTAATCAACTCTTAAAACTGTATGACTGTTTCGTAACTAACTATATTTTTATTATGTCATGATAGAGATCTTTCATTCACTTGTTATGAAATAAATTAACATAATTGTATGTCACTTGTTAAATCCACAATGGGATAACAATTTCAAAGGACGCGTGTGTTAATTATCATTGATTTAATTTTTACCGCTGCAACTATTTATATGTATATTTAAAAACGTACTTCCTGACTAACAATAAATCTTTTTAGTATGCATCTTTTTAAAAATACCTTACATTCAATTAGGTTAAGATATTTTAGTTAAGCACCGAGTCAGAGTTGGCACGTTTCATTGACACTAACTATAAATAGAATGTGGTGGTCAGTGTCTATCGATATCCTCATTACGATTTCATATTCTCGAATTTGGCGTATGATATAAAGAATACCTGAATAGAATTTTTCAATCAGTTCAAAATAATAACATTTAAAACCTAAACATATGTAACATATTAAGTGTGTGCTAAATTTTAAGTGTTAATAATAAAATATAACATATTTCAAATGTATGTGTATAAAAACTAACCGTGTGTTACTATCGACATGACATGGCTTGTCTTCACTCGCCTATCGCTTGGTATGGTGACGGTTCATTGTGAATAACGTTTTTGATCTCTTATAAAAAGTCCGGCGTGAGATCGGAGAAATTGTTTGGATTTATGTGTATATTTATGTGTTTTTGTTTCCAGGTGTCCCTGAATCTCCTAAAGCCGGTGCAGGAATTCCGTCTACAGGACGCGATGCTAGTGTTGTCGCGGGTATCGTGGTTGCAGTATTCTCCGGACTCATTATACTGGCTGCTTTGGTGAGTTCTATAAATTATATGTTTAACCAATGTTTTCTATAAATTATTAGTTTAACGAAATGTTTAATTTTAAATTAATTCTAGCATATATTGAGGATGAAATCTAACTTAAATTGCGTAAATAACGAAAACTTGACAGTAAAAATAGTCTCCAAAATAGCTTAAATAGTTTTTAAGTTATTATAAGATTGTTAATTTGTTTACCAAAAAATGTTCGGTTCTATAGAAACAAAAATTTGATTCATCTAACATCAATTGACAGTCATCAAGAGCCTCTAGAATCAATATTAAACAGCTGATTCATGACGTTAATGACCTTAAACGTTACGATTAAAAATATTCATGTCTCGTATATCTTAAATGTACGCTTACATTCTGTAAAACGTCCTTGCGAACTTGTTTAAGCATAGTATACTTATACCAGACTGTTACTTTCGTCTCGTCTACGTTTACTATGAAGGAGGTCATTGTTTTATTCATGCGTATATTTTTTGTAACTACCACCTGCTTTGTCTATACGTAGTGAAAGGAATGTTATTACAAATACATCTTTTGCGGTGTGTAATTCGTGGATGTTCCATAAGCAAAAAAAAAACATTAAAACACTCGAATGATAAGGCGTAATAAGTTTTTGTAACTTATTATTTATCATGTTAAAATATAGTCAAATTACCCTTTAAATGTCAGTATTACGCCTTAACACCTCCAGGTAAATTTCTAAGAAATTAATTAAATTTTCTAATCAATTGTTAACTGTCACACGCCGGCGCGGCGTGTCCGCGGTCGAGGAGGGATAAATAAAATCAGAAAATTAAGAAACGTTTTTGCTCATAGTTTTTTTTATCCAAGCCGTATCATTAATAATAGCTTATCTTCATAAACCATCAATATTGTGTTGACAACTTTTTCATTATTTAATCATTTTTCTATATTCATTCATCATCTATTTTTATTAGCAGTCTCCCTATCTCTGTAAAACGTCAATGGTCTTTTAAAGCTTTTCCAAAGCTTTCCTTACGAAAACTTGATTTAATCTAAAGTTTGAATGGTTTTCTTAAAAAATCTTGGTATTTTTTTTCATAAACATATAATAACCTAACTAAAGAAATGATGTCGATGTTCATTCTCTATACCAAACTCAATACGTTTAAATGAGTGGGTGTTTTTTTATTAGCACATAAACATACGAGCAGTTAAATTACATAATTATTATAACCGCGGTATTTATTTTTACTGTACTTAAAGTTTCCACGCATATACTTATTATATACGCATATATATCTTCAACATACACTTAATAGCGAGATTTTTTATTCTTTAGTCTAACAGTCATATAAACATGTTTACAGATAAAATAATAATATGCAAATACGCCTCCGTGGTTAGTTTCTGGGAAATTAATTGTTAACTGACATGCCGGCGTATCCGCGACCCTTGGAGCGTTAATAACGTGAGATAATAGGAACCTAGCAATAAAGATTGAAATTAGAAAGTTCTCGAACTTTGGAAGAAAATTTTCCATCTTATTAGATGGAAAATTTTCTTTTATATTATCTACACGAAAATAATACTGTAGGTAAATTGAGAATTTTTTTTAGAATGTTGGTAAATTGATGACAAAAATGTTCGTGTTACTTTGAAAATAATAGAATATACTGTAGATATCTTAGTTTTTTTTTAATATATATGATTCTCGTCCATCAAAATGATAACGCCGATAAAGGTTAGGAAACTTCATTCAGTAAATTAATTAATTGATTGTAGGTAATTTCCTACTCGTGAACCGTGGTATAGCTGATAAACTGACATCCTTAATTCCATTCACCAAATGGCTAAAGATAATAAGAAAAATAATCTTCGAAAACTGTTTCAAGCATGTTAATAAACCTCATTTACTGTAATTAATTCGAAACGTATAATTTAATTAACAAAAAAATCATTAGATAATAGCTATTTGTTCCCCATTTATATGGCGCTAATAAAAGATAATAAAATTTACATATAAATACACTTATTTTTTGCGTTTAACAGACTAAAAAAAGATGGCGGTTTTCAATTTATTATATCTTTCAATATATCTTTGCTTATTGTGAACCGATTTATAGATCTGTTTAAAATGTAAATTTAATAAATATTATACCTCAACTTTAAATTTCAAAGAAAAATTCAATCCCTCGGCTTGGGAAATTTGGTTGGTTTGGAACTTTTATGATTTAAAAGTCGGTGTAACTTTTAACTGAAAAAGATATTAATTAATAAGGTTAATTTATAAAGTTTGCCTCAAAATACTTATTAGAAAATTCTAATTATTACAGATCGCGGTGGTAATGTACCGGCATTACGTGCATCGTAACGTCACATCTATGAACTTTGACAATCCTGTATACCGCAAAACTACTGAAAACCAATTCGCTCTAGAGCAAAATGGCTACGCACCAGGCAGCAAATTGTACCCCAGCACCGTTGGAGAGGAGGTGAGAGCACTAACCGCTATGGAATGTACACTTAACATACAAAATAGTCTTAGATAAGTCAAATAACCGACTTAAAATAAAATAATTTAACATAGATATAATATACGCAGAGTCGGCAAGTCTCATTGAGAAAGTAAATTTTGGAGAGCTTTGTCCTTGTTTATAAATACTCTACGTGGAATTACTGTTGCTATTGACTTTGACGGTCGTTGCGAAACATTAAAAAATTAGAATATCTCTTACTTTTGTAATAGAAATATATGAATATATTTACCATTACGGTTTCTTTTCGTTTAGGACATTCATTAGCGTCGAAACATTAGCATCTAATTATAACAAATTAACACTTACTCCTTTCGAAAAAAAAAACTTTTTGCTGCTAAAATGCGTCACTTGATATTTTTTATAAGTTAATAATAATAAAAAAAACAATTTATCTTTATTCCCTATATTGTACTTTTTATTCTTGCCCGCTCTATGTATATAATCTCTATGGTATTGTGTCAACTGTTTAATTTTATTCTACCCTCGAAAAAATATTTTCAATATATCACTAATACTTTTTACATACAAACTATACAACCCCTATCTACGGCCAAGATGTAAATATTAAGAGAATATTCTAGAATAGTATAAGGTCTGCCTAAGACATTTTAAATTTGATGTATTTAGTATATTATTAGGGACGTATATTAAGTTATTTATAGAGGATATTTTAGTTAGTTAAGAGACCGTGGCTTCAAGTGCCAACGTTTTTACCGCATCAGTATTAATGAATAGTTGCCAAATCTGGTATTTTATAGATGTTATTGTATATAGGCTGATAGATAAATTTTTAGTCCTTTGCATTTGTAGGCAATGTGTAATAATTTACTGCTGAGATATTTGTTTTTCATGCGTTTTCATTCGAGGGCTTCTAAAATTCGGTAAGTTTATATGAATAGTGGAAATGTGTGATTTTTTAGAAATGTACATGTTTCCGATTAAATAGATTGATTATTATCAGAGGAAAGGCTAAGAGATAACATGAAACGATATGGAATACATATATTTTTTATCATGTTCTTTGAATTTTGCCTTAGAACGTTTACAATTACTGGAAATTACGTATTTTGTCACACAGGGAAAATAACTAAATATTAAATTTAAATCTTAGTACATTTAATTTGATGTTACAAATAATTTAAACAAAAATAAGTTAAATATTGAACCAACTGTGTCCTAATCTAATAAATACTTTTCTGATAACTAAGCTGTAAGATACAGTTATCTCTATATCTTTACGAAATATATCTTACAATCTACTATCTATTAACTCCAATTTTGCCGATTTAATACTTTTATCTCATATATTATGAATATTCTGTTTTAGGTACTTAAAATGAGGAAATGACTCTTTATTAGTATTAGTAGTAGTAGATTGCTTCCCCATACAAACTTTCATCCCCATTTTCACCCCATTAAGGGATGATTTCCGGGATAAAAACTATCCTGTTCCAGGGTCTCAAACTATCTTCTTTAAATTTAATCTAAATCGGTTCAGTAGTTTCGGAGTCTATTCGGTACAAACAAACATACAAATCTTTCCTCTTTATAATATTAGTATAGATTAGTTATAATATGAATGTGTTTTAATTATTTTTTCTTTTATTGCAGGCCCAAGAACCCCTCAACACCCCTGGCACAAATGACTATGTATAGTGCTAGAGCTGGAAGTAAATACGATAGTATGTCTTTAAATGTGAAAAGAAAAAGAAGGACATGTGATACTCTAGTGAACCAGTGAATGGGGCTTTCAAACTTTTAGCTTAGTGCAGTGTTGTGCATCGGAACAAAGTTCTATGCTTATATGATATGGATCTCAAAATCGCATCGCCTATCGGTTATTGTCACCCATTTGTATCTGAAATTTGGTTTTTGTATCACATAATTTGTATTTTGTTTATAACCAATGGTTATTCATTTGTGTGATGGTCGTGTCATTTTTAAATTTATTATCTAATTCAATTATTGTTGTAAGTTTTATTTAGCTTTTTTGTCAATCAAAGCTCAAGCTTTAATTTTGTTAGAGGCAATACTTATTTGTTATATTATCCCATAGTGTGGTATACTTATTGGTTATAACGATCAAGTCTTATATGTTGCATTGAATGGTTACTATTAGTTAGGTGTGTAAATGCTTTTGGAATATTTACACCTCATTTAATCGAAGCTCATATTTTATTGAGATGTACTTATTTATAAATTTTACATGTCTAAATGTATATGAATATACATAATGTAACAACAGAGGTAGTGAATAATCAAATGATTTTTATCCTTTTTATCTAGGTGATAGAAATATTAATTTATTGGAATTATAAAATGTTTTATGAAATCTAATATATGTTGCATTGGCTGGTATAAACCTATACCTAAATCAATGTTATGTGCCAATTAATAGTGAATTAAATCGCCAAACGGATGTACTAAACTATACTCATTTTAATGAATCATTGTAAATTAAAATTTAATAGTTTATTTATATTTATATTGTTACACAATAATGCAGTTTCAATATTACTTTATATATTTTATGCGATGGTTGTGTCAAACCTGTATCAAGTTGGGCCATTGGAATATGAATTTCAAGCAAAATCCTGCCAAGTCCTTTGAATATGTTAGTTTGTAATAACTTACTGTAATACGATTACATAACTTGATGCACATTTCATATGATACGCCTAGCTCAATAAGTGTCGTCACTAAAAATTATTGTGTAAATATCGTCAATAAAATATTATGTAAAATGTGTTAATTTGATTTTTTGTCTACATTCTATATATAATACTTCCCTAAAAAGTTCTGCAATACTAGGTTTTACTTTCATTAAATACTTAATTTTGATTTTTTTTAGGAAAATTTCAACATTTTGTGTCCTTAGTATACATTCTAAATGTATTTATAAAAAAAATTAAGTAGAGGGCAAAATAGACGTGGATGTTAAGTTTACTTCATCAACTCCAGGTAAATTTTCGAGAAAATAATTAAATTTCGAAGAAATCTATTCTCAACTGTAACGCCGGCGTGTCCTCGGTTTTTGAAAGACTAAAAAAAATGCTTTAAAAATGACATTACCGAAATGTTTGATATGGAAAACTTTCCACATGAAAATTTGGTAAATCTTATCACTTGGTACATAATATATTTGCATTTAATTGTGCTCTTTAAATCATGATAGACGCTAGTAAATTGCTTATATCGCTTCTATGTTTAAATTTATACAATACTAGCAGAACCCGTGGCTACGCCTGCGTTCAATCTACAAAAAAACTCTTTGCCTTTACGTTATACAGCGACTTACACTCGCTTCGTTCGGGTTCGTCGCTTATATAAATACACATATATCTAAATAATATTGTTGATACAAAAATATTAAAATCACGATTAAAACATGGGGGTGGGAGGGTAAAAAGTATTTTACGACCTATTCTCATACCTACCACATATACAAAAAAACATCATTAAAATCGGTTGAGCTGTTTTGGAGGAGTGCGACCACGAACACCGAGACACGAGATGTTAGATAAAAAATAAATTATACATATAATTATTCATTTCGATATATCATAAAATCTCGGGTTCGAGTCTCGGAACGGGCTAAAAATAGGCACTGGATTTATTGGTTAGTAAATTCCTGAAACAGTCCCTTTACTTTTTTATGAAGCCGTTCCATTGGAAAGGAGGGAGTTTGATTGCCGCTATATGTCTCGTACGTGAGTAAAGCAACAGAATGTACAGTAAAAGCAGCGGAGAGTATAATATCTTCTTCTAATAAATCTGAATTACAAATTTCTGTAATCGTCAATCAGGTAGTCGGAAACGTAAGTATGTATGTGTATTTACGGAAAACAACACGCGACTGCTTTAGCTTTATGAGACAAACAAGCCGCTACTCCATGACATCGGAAATTATAGAAAAATTTATGACAAACATTAATGATTACGAGATGACAAGCAAAAATTATTATTAAAAGATAAGAACCATTAATTTAAAAAAGTGGGTAAAGATAAGACGACACCTTTGGCTCAGTTTGTAGCGACCCAACTTGCTGTGCCTGCGGTCGCGGGTTCAAGTCCCGCTGAGGGCATTCATTAGTGTGATAAGCAAGAATGTTTGTGAGTCCAATCATGGGTATTTATATTTATAATATGTACATATGTATTTAAAGTTATATATGTGTAGTGTATCAACTCTCCGGTATCAATAACACAAGCCTCGTATCTTACCACGGAAGTAGAAGGTGCTGTGTGTTAATCTCAACATATTTATTATTAACGATATTGTGCTAAAGTAACTAACACCGAAACTATAATTGCCTTAGCGCATAACTACTAGACCAGAGCCAAAAAATTCCATTATCATATGAGTACCATATAAGTATGATTCATCCACATGTCTAACAAAAGTGTTTGTTTTTCCATAGAATCTAATACATATGGTGTTTAAAATTCATTAGGATTATTCATTAATAGGTACAATGTGTCATTTATTTTTAAAATCAGAAATGAACACTGTAGGTAGGTATAAATATAAAAATGGGTAAAGTGACTAAAAACTAAATATACATGTCATAGGTACCTTTAATGATTATCCCTTTAAGCGATAAATAAGGATTTTAATACAATTTATTTTAAAACAAAAAAAATAACATGTAACTTACTTGCTATAGCGTGTATAAATTATAAAAATCTAAAACTAATGACATATTAGGTGTTTTAGTTAAGCGCGGATCCAGTCCTCAAAAAAGATCAAGGAAAATTGGCTAAGTTGTATCAGAGAACTTATCATGATCAATAAGTATATTACATACATTTCTAAAAGGTACTTTACTCTGCATAGAAGGTAGAATAGAAAATAATCTCTACGCGGCATCTACGCTGACCGGGAGAGTCACCAGAATATTTGTTTTAAAAAGCTTTTTTTAATGTAACCAAGTCATAATTTTGATCGAGAACATCAGTCTTTTAACTCAATTAGGGCTGTGGCCACTGTGCCCATAACGGTGGATCCGCGCTTAGTTTTAGTGGTCGTCGTGTTGTATCTTAAAATTAATATAGTACTAAAATTAAGTCACGGGGAATGTAAACTACTTACTATAAATACTTAAGTTTACATTATATAGTAACTAAAAACAATAAGTTGTATAAAAATCACACCAAAACAAAAAAAATTTATCAAAGAATCGTAATGATTTGTTTTAAAAACCAAATTAACCTTATTTTAATTATTTTTTTAATGAAAAGTTCCTTCCTGCTTAAAATTAATTATTAGTTAATTAAATATATAGTTGAAGTGTAGATTTATCATTATATTACCTAGCCTATATTGAGCCTAAAAAAATTCAAAAATATTTTTTATTTTTTTTGACCAATATGTTAATTTTATATATATATATATATATATATATATATATATATATATATATATATATATATATATATATATATATATAAATTTGTTTGACATATGTCTGTTTGTCGGTCTTTTTCCGAAATGGGATTCAACCGATGTTACCAGGACTTTTGGGAAAGTGACAGCCTTTTTAGTTTTGTAAAAGACGAGTAGAGCCGCGGGTAAAAGCTAATCATATTCACATAATTTATATTTATAGATCACCTTGTACATATAACAGCGCTTTATCTACACTGTTATAAAAACAGGAACTTAAGGTCAGTGTTACAGAATAATATGTAAGTTATTTCTGTTTATATATTTTTTAATACGGACTTATTTCAAATGTAAACGAACTTCGTTATCATCTATACTAATATTATAAGGACGCAGAGTTTGTTTGTTTGGTTAAACGCGCTAATCTCAGGAACTATTAATCCGTTTTGAAAAATTCTTTTTGTTTTAGATAACTGGTTTATTGAGGAAGGCTATAGGCTATATTTCATCCCGGAAAAATATCCGGTTCCTATGGGATAATTTTTGTCTAGGGACGAACCCGAAGCGAAGCAACGATGAGTCGCTTGTTATATATAAATAGAAAAAATATTTTCAGAAGCCGTTTTTTCATAAATCACTTCAGCCAAACATGTGAGGTAAGGATAATATTATGCTTATTGTATTATTATTTACTATTGTTTTTTGATTAGATTAAAAAAAATCTATGATGAAATATTCTCTTTGCTATTTTTTTTATAAATTAAAAATTAAAAACTTAACATAAAAAATGTAGTACCTATAGTCTTTTTTCGGCATAATATTTGTGCCTGAAATAAAACTTATTCACAGGACTCCACCATAAAAAAAGTACTTAGAGACGACAACATTCGAGCTAAATTGGAAACGGAAATACCTGTAAAATGCTGACATACATTTGTTCGTATCTCTTTTGATTTGATTTTCTCTGTTTATTGGAATCAGCCCTTTTTAACGTCCCAGTGCTGAGGCACGGGTCTCCCTTCAGTGCGACGGGAATCAGGCCATAGTCCACCACGCTGGCTAAGTGCGGGTTGGCGGACTTCACCTGTCTTTTGAAAACTTGCTAGGTTCTCTCAGACATGCAGGTTTCCTCACGATGTTTTCCTTCACCGTTACGGCAAGTGGTAATCATGTTGAAAATGATTCGCACATGAAAATATCAGAGGTGCGAGACCCGGGATTCGAACCCGCTTCACTCGGTTTCCCAATCGAGCGCGTTATCACTAGGCTACCACGGCCTTTCTCTGTTTATATTATTCCTTAATCTGAGGCCTAGAGTAATCTATACTAATATTATAAAGAGGTAAAGTTTGTGAGTTTGTGACGTTGTAGGGGGTAATCTCTGGATTTACTTAACCGATTTAGATGAAATTTGGTAAGAAGATAGTTTGATACCCTGGGAAGAACATAGGATACTATGGGTGAGGAGATAAAAGGGGTACTAGTTATATTATTAGTAATGTTAAAAATAATTATATATATATATCTATTTCTTCTAAATTTAGAATGATAACTCGTATAACGAATTCAAATAAAAAATGGATGTATAAATGCCATCGTTATTCCTTCCTTCTAGCTTATAAGTATCTCGCGTAGTACATGCTCAGACGGCAGCCATTTCTAATCCCATTCTTTATCTCCACTCCTAGATTTAAAATAAAAAAACTTTGCCTAAATAAAAATAAAGATTTTTTGGCAAAACGACACAGCACCTTGTATAGGTAAATCTTTTGGTACTGAATATACTTAATGAATAATTTTTGTGTTATTTTTGGCTTATGTGTTACATTAAAACACGCCTTTATAAATTTCACGTACCTACTAATTTATTTGTATGGCCTCTGATCAGTACAGAAAAAATATTTAACCGTGTCAAAATTCAATATTTGTTGAAATGAAGTTCCTTATCGCACTTTATACTCGGCACACTTGACGAATGAGAGATAGACGTATATAATGTAATTCAAAATATTTAAATCAAAAGGATACATTTTTCCTATAGTATTTGAGAGTAATGGCAAGAAATAGGTCGGACGCATATTCACAAAGTACCAATTTTAGTCCTTGACTAATAAATAATATGATAATTTCTATTGCCCAATATGTACTTAGTTACTATGAAAAAACTAAGATGTTCCGATATCTCCGAAACGACCATCTCATATTGTCTTGTGGTCTTCACAACTTGGACTTTAGTCTTTGTTAGTAAAACTTATGAATATATTTATGTATAATTTTAATATATTTTTAGTGTTTTACAAATAAATTATTAGTCTGAAAGTAACATAAATAACATTTTCTTTATATGATAACCAAAGTTTTTAGATCTGACAATATTCTAATCACATATAAACGTTTTTACTATCAAGATGTTCTTTTGTGGAATCATAAACACTTTCCAGAAAGTTCACACACTCAAATGAATCGTTATAAGTTATAAATTTAATTCTCAAGTCACATCGAACATAGTAATAAATCATTTATTACGGTCATATAATCGTTTAAAAAGATATCGTTTGACAGACTAAGTTTTAAAAATAGCATATATTTGTTTTTGAAGTGAAACTTCTTTAGAATCGTTGTGATTTAAAACTCAATGAAATGGAAATGAGACGGAAATGCGACACTAAAAAGATACAAACAAATAAATATATAGGATTAAGCCGGCGAGAGAATGAGATAGAATACATTGCCATGTTGCCATAGTAACTGTTGTCATTGTCTGACAAATATATAATATTATAATATTCTTTCCGTATATGATATACTATAAATATATGATTGTAAGATGCCTAATATGCCTTATTAATTATTTGTAATAGAATGCATTACACAGGAAGTGAAAAATAATAAAATTAATTAGTGAATAATATGTAATGTATATTTATGTAAAATAAAATGTAAAATAACTTTTAAACTTGGTAAAAATATTATAAAGAAAATAAACCTTAAAATTATCCTAATCCTGATACTCTATATTCATCTCATTCTCTCGTAGGTTACTTTTCTGAAGTTTCACTTCTACCATGTGTGAATTGCACACACACACACACACACTTTTTTTTAAATAGGCGAATGCAATTACACCACTATCTCCATATATACTTAATTAGTCTATTCGGTTTTAACAAATCGTACATTACACATATATATTTTAATCGGAACTTAGATATTTTAAATAAAACTATCTTCTGAAGAAAAAATAAAAATAAATCCGTGAAAAACTCCGATAAGATAGATTAATTTAAAATGTCAAATATTCACCGAAATCTAAAAAATGGCAGTTAAAAGATACTTTAAACATAGGAACATATACAAAAAAATTGTACTTTAAAAGAATACATATACTCATACTTATTCTATTCCTACAACTATATATTATTTACAACACTATTATCTACACTATTTACATCACTATTTATACTCTCACTCACTTTGGCCTTTTTCTTTTGATTGGTCGGTTTTTCTGTCTCATTTGAGCCCTTATATCGATCTGGAGCAAAGGTTTTGAGCATTTCACACTGTTTTATGATATGTTGTTTGTAAACTGCAAACGTTTTGGAGGCGATGTGTTGACGCGCGTGGAAGAACATCTGGTCGAAATGATGGAGATTGTGTCTGAATAGAAAAAAAAATGTTTGACGATTAATTTTGTATTTACATACTTACACCGCCACCTTTTAACAAATTTTATTAACAGTGACCCTGCGTGTTAGTGTAAGTCATAACCTATCTGTCTACTAAGTTTGATTCCAGTCCATCAAGATTTTCGACAGTCTTTCGCATCCATACTAAACCATACTAATATGTATTATGTCAAAATTTGTAAAGATGGAGGGATGTTTGTTACTCTTTCACGCCAAAACGGCTGAAAAGGTCTGGATGAAATTGGCACAGAGATAGATTAATATATATTTTAATATAATAATTAATTAATCTGGAATAGCACGTAGTTACTTCTTATCCAGGAAAAAATTACGGTTCCCGTGGGATAATTTGTTTTTGTCTAAAGACGAACTCGAAGTGAATCTTGAAGTGTCTGTTTGTAATGTCAAAATAACAGCTTTTTACTAAATGCATATGAAAGTATTAAGTATATACGGTATTTATAAGAAAAAAAAACATTTTGAAATGTTTTGTCTGTTTCGGCTTAAATGTTTGTTCCGGCTAACCTCCGAAAGGGCTGGACCGATTTTGACGGGCCTTACACTGGCAGATAGTTGATGTTATAAGGAATAACTTACTTTTATTTTAGAGAAAGAATCAGGGTTCTGCGCAAAAAATTAAAACCGATGAAATTATGAAGAAAATCACACTTAGGGAAGCACCCGAGCGAAACGTGGGTAAGTAAAGTAAAAAAATATTCTGTTAGAATGAACGAAAGATATAGATAACTGGAAAAAGAGCTTTAAGGACTTCTTAGGCCTATTGTTTACTGTATTTAAAGATAAGTTCAATTGCCTATAGAGCCTTAATAAGCATGGTGTGAATGAAAACTATGTAAGAAGCAAAAGAGATATATAGAAATTATTGTTTTATAATAAATATATGACTACTTTATATAAAACAAAACTTACATGCTTAATAACACCGAAGCCAACATTTCTCGAGTGTTTAACAGATGACGGATGTAGGCCCGAGTGTGCTTTTTGCAAGTCAAGCATTCACAACCTTCCAAAATGGGCGAGAAGTCATCCTTATACCTGAAATATTTGTCAAAATACAAAATACATGTACACAAAGACCATCGTAATTTATATAAATATAGTTGTAAGCAAATTTTCCATTTCTCCAAAATTATTTTAATTTTTAAAACAATTTTATATACAAAAAAATCAGTTAAGTGCGAGTCGTACGCGCACATGAAGGGTTCCGTTCCATAATCGATTTCTTTAAATTGCATGGCAGCTTTTTGAAACTTGCCATCTTTTTCTTTATTATATATTATTTATTATTATGGTGGCAATAAAAATACACACTCTGTGGAAATTTCAACTCTCTACCTACTCTGACAGATGAAAGGACGGAAGGACGGACAAAGAGCAGAGGTTTAGTAATAGGGTTCCATTGGCACCCTTCGGGTGTGGAACCCTGACAAAACAAAACCATTAATAATACAGTAGTTAGAGTGAGCTCACTATTCCATACATAAAAAGATTAGGTACTTGTGTACTTATATCATAAATATAATGAACCCGATGTAATTTCGATTCTGAGAATCATAAACATCAATTTTCATGTCAAACTTCTATCCCTATTCTTTCATAGTATATTTAATCCTTTAAAGGCATAAATTTAAAAAAAAAACATTTCTTTGTGATTTGTATGTATGTATATAAGGAACTCTTGTAAAAAAATTAATGTTTCTAGACCAATCTAGGCTGTGAATATTTTGTAAATGTATCAGCGAAAGAAAAGCTAGTAGATATTTAATAACTACCGTTCATCAATCATATCCAACAAATACATTGTATCATTTTCTTTGGTAACGTCTAAGCTAAGTTTCAGTGCTACACCAGCATTTGTCAACTTGACTGGGTATGAACCATCAAAAAAATCCCATCCATATTCTATTGCCGATAAAATAACTGCTGGATTCCAACTTCCTTCTATTATACGCAGTAGATCTTTTGGAATTTTATTCTGCAATTTTAAATGGATAACGAAATTAATTTTATTCATAAATAATATAAAGAATTAAATAGTACTTCTATGGCTACAAATAAAAAAATAAAAAAAATAGATTTGATAAAATTTACAATTATTTAAGTTTTTGACATATAATATGTTACCAGCCAAAATAGATATCAGGCCAAACTAGCTTGTCCTAGGCCAAACCAGTTCATCCACAGTGTCAAGATATACTAGTTTAGCTTGGACAAAATATTAAACTACTTTGGCCTACGCCAAACTGATTTTGAGGTATTTTTTAGCCTAATTTAGTATATGAGACGCGGCTTCTGGAGGAGTGGGTGGTATTATTATGTGACAGGGCCAACTTGGATAATGTAGGTTGGGTCGCAGAAGTTTTTTTTTTTTTAAATTTCAAGCCCAGGACCTCCAATATCATAAGTGCTATGTTATTTCAATCAATTAGGCACAAGTTGAACTAGTTAAGCCTAAAGTATTTAGGCCAAACTAGAATGTCCTAGGCTAAACTAGTATATCCTGACACATTTGGGATAAACTGGTTTGGCCTAGGACAAACCAGTTTTGCCGTAGTAGTTATGCGCAAGCGATCCTGCGGCGTCCCACTAAGGCGGGGGGAAGGGATGTCGGGTTTTAGTGGGTAGTACCGGCTCTTCTAGCCGGTGAGCCCCACATAACCACCTGGGGGATCAGGTGGTATGCTTAAATGCATTTCCCGACAATAAAAAAAAAAAAAAGGACAAACCAGTTTGGCCTGAAATCTAGTTATGCCCATGACATATACATATTTAAACTAAATTTTTTTTCGTAAAGTATTCTATGTATTATATATGTACAAAGAAACATCTCTTAGTTATTGTCCACTGTTTAGCACTAACCTTTTTAAATTTCTTATTATTAATGAATTTTGTTTAACCTCAGCTTAATTTGTGCAAATATATAATTCATTTTTTATATCTATTGAAAAAAATATACTAACACCAATCTTCTCAAAGATTTCATTTAGCTTCACTTTCTCTATGTCCATGGATTCTTCTGTTCCATCAGTGATACCTTCTAGAGCGATACCAGTCAAGCAATCTGAATGTTTCAATATATTTTCTATACATATATCACATTTCTTTGGATTTCCTGCACCTATAATTACACCTGGAAATTAAATGTGAAAACAATTAGCACTAATCTATACTAATATTATAGAGGTAGAGTTTGTTTGTTTGTTTGAACATGCTAATCTCAGGAACTATTAATCCAATTTGAAAAGTTCTTTTTGCATTAGATAGCCTATTTATTGAGGAAGGCTACAGGCTATATATCATCATGCTACCCAAGGAATATAATATATAGTTATCTATTACAAACTAACTGTTAAAATAAACCTAGGGATAAACCCGAGCAAAGTGAAGCAATGCAGCTAGTAGTTAGCTATTTTTGAATTATTTATCAAATCTATATGATTGGGTCTTGCTTTTTCTTTCATATATATATATATATATATATATATATATATATATATATATATATATATATATATATATATATATATGTACAGCAGAGGTCACTCCGCGACACCTGTGATATTCCCAGGAAGCTTCTGCACTTCTGGGCGGAGCTTGGCTGGCTAATATAGCCAGGATTCGCAATGCACAACAAACCAAAAGGGAGTCTTAGTGCAGAAAATGAGTCCACTTTACATTTTCTACATAACAATTTTTTACTTAAAGCAAACTGAAGCATTGCCAGCATCAATAGAAATTCTTCATTTACTGGTCTTGATATAATATAGTTGTAATTGTTCCTTACTTTAAAACTAGATATTGTGGTTTCATTGATATATATAAGTATGTATTAGTAACACAAACCTACAAAAGCACTATTCTGTAGCTGCTTAGCAGCTTTAAATCTTTCCACACATATTTTAAGCATATTGATAGTTCTATTCACAGCCTTGGACAGTCTCTTAGAGCCTTCATTGAGTGATGTTCGGCCATCTGCAATCGCCAAAATTATATCTGGTTTGAATACTTCCATAACATCCATATATCTGAAAGATTAATGCCATTGATATCATTATACATTTAACTGTATAGACTTTACATCCGTATTAATATTATAAATGTGAAAGTTTGTGAGTATGGATGTTTGTTACTTGTTCACTCCAAAACGGCTTAACGGATCTGCATGAAATTTGGCACATATGTAGATTATAGTCTGGAAAAACACATAGGCTACTGTTTATCCCGGAAAAATGTACAGTTCCCATGGAATATTTTTTTAGAGGCGAACCCGAGCGAAGGGATGGTAAGCCGCTAGTTTTATATATGTATATGATGAGGTTAAAAAGAAAATTAAGTCCTATAAGATAAAGAAAATTTAACGTAACAGAAAGTGAATTACAATATTTAATTTCAAATTTTAAATACCTATTAGCTGTAATCATTTTCTTTCCATTCTTAGTCCATAATGGTACTTTATCAGCCTCAAAATGTCCTAGTGGTGTAACTTCAGATAAATTATTCAATGTGGCACAAGTGACATGTCCAGGTAAACCCACAAATTTTGCCACCCCTTCATTTTGGGCCTTTACACCATTTTCCAACTGTACACAGTTTGATAAGGGCATCCATAATGGTTTTGGGTAAGAAAAAACCCATGACAGTACATCTGCCGTCAAATGGACCACACTGCCTCCCTGTGTAGAATAGAAGTTATGTTTTAAATATATAAATAAGCTATTTGAATTTACATTGGTACCACGATTAAACAAGTCACGTTTTTGTCGTCATCTTTGGTGTTATAATGACTCACGACATTCTAGTAAATTCATTTAGAAGAGTTGAAGACCATATAAAAAGATATATTTCTAAGACCTGGGTAAAAAGTGCAGCTGTAGGGGTTTCAATAACAATGCCGGGTGATTTCATAAATCCCGATAGAGTACCAATACGCTCACTTCCCGCACCTGTTTGTTTTACTACGAAACGCATTGTAAATAGTTATAAAATGAATTACAATCAATAATTGTAAAAGGAAACAAATCTAAATGTATTAGTCTGATATTAGTTTGCGATAGCAAATAACAACCTCAAACTCCTAAGTCTACATAGAGCAAGTATTGTCAATTGTCATCTCTAACGTCTGTCAATGTCAATTTCACAAAACAAAAACTCAAAATATGTCAGATCTTCGTTCATAAACAACTGCTGTTAAGCCGGACATCTTTGAAAGTTTTGTTTTTATCATGAAAGATTTTTGCGTTTTCCTCCCGCCAGATGTGCGATCTCTATATCCTCAGTATATTGTAAAGCTCTATAGCGTGGATGGCAATTTATTCATTTTATTTAAAATTTAATTAAAATGTCAAATTGTGCAGTGCCAAAATACAAAGAAAATGGATATGATTAGTTTCCAAAACACAAAAACTGGAGAAATTGTGGGCTAAAGCAATAAGACGACCAAAATTGGTGAAATCACAATCTTTATATTTAAGGCTATGTGGCCACCATTTTAAAGCTAGTAATTTTAAAACTCTTAAATCGTTTTCAGGTGAATATTTTTTTTGTACTTTTTACATATTAATTAGAGAGTTTCATACAAACTTACGTCCCCCATTTTACCCCCATATGGGATTGCATTTCGAAAAATGTTTAGCATTTTTTTTTAATTCTATTTAATTTTTTAAGATAAAAAATAATAAATAATTATATTTATATAATTTGTTTTCAAAATTCATCTCTTAAAAGGGGTAAAAGGGGTAATAGCGTGTATATGGGCAAAGAATTATTTATAATCGAAATAACTTGAAACTTGATAATAATGCTCTTCAATAGAATTAAATAAATACACGTGTAACATGTTTGTACCTAATACACTTATTTTTTACCTTAAAAATAATTATTTCTTATTTTTTGTCTTAAAGCTACACCACTTTGTGTATTTCACATTAAGAATGACAGAGTTTAATACAAGTTTATTATAAGGAATCATTCATTTTCATTATAAGGAATACGTCCTCCAAATTTCACGTTTCTACGACCAGCTTCAGTCAGTCAGGATCACCGCAGTATGCAGGTCCTCTTCTTCTCAATTCTTCCTTCAGCTGTTCTAAGTTCCAAGTAAGTACAATAATTTGAACAGGTAAGATGCGAACACAATAGAAGCAAAATACCAGGTATGAAAGAGATATCACAATAAATTGCTTAACCTCAGACTGAATGTAAATAGGCCATACGTGTGGCGCCCTCCTTTCGAGAAATATTCCCCATTCCATTTGGCGACACGTTTGGCTCAGTTTGTAGTAGTACTTGCTGTGCCAGTAGTCGCGGGCTTGAGTCCCGCTGGAGGCATTCATTTGTGTGATGAGCGCGAATGTTTGTACTTCAGTCATGGATGTTTATATTTATAGCAAGTATTTATTTAAAGTTATATACTTAATGTGTAGTGTATCATTTATCCGGTATTCATAACACAAGCTTCGTAACTTAAGAGGACACTAGATGATGCTGTGTGTTAGTGTCTCAACATATTTATTATTATTATTATTTAATGATACAAAATATATAAAGCAAAAACGTGTTCAAATTAATATAATGTAACTTAATTTTTTTATAAAATGACGCTTAAAATGTCATTCAAATTACCAATTAGACCACAGCATTTTGCATAAATTTAACTTTTATTATTATCTAATAAGAATAAACCTAAATAATTGTATTTAAATCTTTAGTCGAATTTTAGTCTTTTATTGTAATTTTACTTAAATGAGAATAAAAATAAAACAAAAATGAGGAAATTTACTTTTTTTTTAATTTAAATGATTCCCCATACAAACTTTCATCCCCATTTTACCCCCTTGAGGGATGATTTCCGGAATAAAAAATGATATTCCCAGGGTCTCAAACTATCTTTTTACCAAATTTCATCTAAATCGGTCCAGAAGTTGTTGAGTTTATTCGTTATATACAAAATTTACAAAATACAAATCTACAAAAATACAAATCTGTATTAGATATTATATTGTATATATTATATAATTAGATATAGAAGTGCAGATAAAATAATATAAAAAACGTTGTTTTATATAAAAAGAAATACAATAGAAAGTTTATTGTAAAATTTCAATGTTCTAGTTATTTTAAGAAACTTTAAGACTCTATCATCCGTTAAGTATTTATTAGTGTAAAAGCATTTGACCCTCATTTCAAAGGAAAGGGTTATTCACCCCTCTCAGCTTTATTGTCTTGATGAATATAAACCGACGCAACAAGCCTAATATTAATTAACTTTATTTATTTAATAACGACGTTATTAAATATGACATATACAAACCTAGCTGCTTTGAAATATTAATCTTCTTCCCAATTATGCATGTACCTACCTATCGAAATTAAATTCTGTTTTTGAAAATGGCTGTTATCGTTTAATATTCTACCTCCAGGCTATTTCATTATATATTAATTAAACGATATTTAGCGCATTAAATGCAATGGGGTTGTAACTTTTTCTCGAAAATGCCTGGGGAAATTTTAAAATTTATAAGGGTACTTTTAATTACGATTTAAAAGATGTATTTAAATGCAAATACTTACTCGATTTTTTTTAGGTTGAACATAAAGAATCAATAAAATACTTACATGAGAAAATAAAATTTTATTTTACGAAGCAATATTAGTATCGTAATAAAAACATTGTTTTACTACAGAAGTTTTAAAAACCATCAAAAATTTTACGATGAGAACTTTTATGACGAGAAATTTCGAACCAGCGAGGCAGGACAAAACATAATTTCGATTACCAAATGCTAATCGCTATATAATTTTCATTTAAATGCAACAGTAGATAATTACAGGTATTATGCAAACATTTTCTGATAACAAAATACAAAGAAATTATTTCTTTATAAGCTAAAATACAACATTAAAAGTCGACATTGCAAAAACGCAGATTATATTTTTGTGCCAAAATATGTTGTTACTATATTACCTACTATTTATCCCTGCGAAATTAAGCATTTAGCAGTTGTAGTAACAAAAGTTTGTTCGTGATTTTTAATATAGCCTGGGGTCGTTGGCTTGCAAAACAATATACAAAGACATGGAACAAAGCCGTGATACCACGTATTCCCATAAAGTCCAGCTTTTATACATAAAAATTAATTAGTGTGAGTCAGCGTAGGATTTCACATTCTGGAAAAATATTTAGTATGCTACGAGGGTTGTGGAGAAACTCGCTATTATAACTTTTTCACATGAGCAGGCGTGGTCATGCGCCCCTGCGCGTTAGTGCATTAATGCCTTATAGAACTTAATGCAAGCTTGCATGCGGGCCACTCGTGTCCGTAACGAGCTTTGCCAAAGATTATTTTGTAATAATACCGATTAAAAAGAGATTTTAACATGAAGTTATGTATAAAAATTATGTGGATGACTTAATGTTTTTACATAGTATACGTATGTATTACACAGCAGAAAGAGGTACTGACCTATTTTATCTTTGCCTACTAGATTTGTTATATCTCTTTTGATTTGATACTTAGGTAGACTCAGGGCAGGTTTTTATCGGGGCGAATATTTGTAAGACTATCTTAGTATACGAGCATACGAGCATAATATAGACCATTCGTGTTCGATTCTCATTTAAAGAAAATTAGATATCAATTAGTTTAAGACAAATTGACATCATCTTATGCCCACTAATGAGAAAAACCAAAAGCTTCTGTGATGGTACTAAAATACTACGATACTATTACTTAATATTTAACGTAATATTTTACTGAAAAAATTGGTTATCCATAATGAATTGAACGCCAAAGTGAAATGCACAAATTAAGAGCTGTCTTAGTTAGTCTTTTCTTTCTATTTTCTGATCTATGGCAGTAACTCATCCAGCAGCCGGTAGCAAAAAGTCTGAAAGCCTTTTGTGCCTTCTTGGAAATGTAGAGCTCTCATGCGTACTATATACATACATATTGTGACTTACCTATAGTTACATTCCAAACACTTAAAGTTTGGGAGATCAATTAAAAATAGTATTTTAAAACAAAAACCTTATTCACTTCTAAACTTAACAGCTAAAAACATAGTGGTATAATGTAAGCACGTCATAACGTTGACCACGTTGGCACAATGTCAATTAACGATAGGGTGCAATCATTAATCAGGATAGGTGCGCAGTTAAGTAATTTGCTTTATGTTATCCTCAATACAAGAACCAAGTCCTAGGAAACCATGAATCCGTTATGCTTACGTATGTTGAGAGTCTAAAGTTATGGATAATTCAAACAATAGTACTAACATTAATAGTTACCACTAAAATATACTAAAGAATATTAGTAGTGTTCGCCTAGTGGTTGAAATTGGACAATAACCATTATTGAAAATTGGAGGAAAACAAATAAACAGAATATGTATATATATATATATATATATATATATATATATATATATATATATATATATATATATATATATATATATATATAAATTTTATACATTATATATAATGTATAAAAAACTGTTTCCATTTTTTTTTTATTCGTAACACTATCACTCTCGTCAATAGCTACTAAACAAACAAAAAGAAGAAAATAGACTGACAAACAGAGGAGACTGAAAAGGCACTGAGCTGTTTTGTCTTTGTCTATTTATACGTATAGATTTTCAGCCAGTTTAGTTGTATATAATGGACACAAGTCATTGGATAAAAGTCGAGAAATTTACGATTGCGTAACTTTTTCATATTGTAACGTTGAAATTAGATTTACTTAATTGAAATACGAACTCACTTTATTAAAATGAATATAGGATTAAGAATACAAAATTAAATATCCACGTTAATGTAATTTCTATATAAATATACAAGCGCAAAGAGAAAATAACAATTTGTAAGCACACTTTATATTATTTCTTTTGTAATGTCGTAATAAAGTCGTAATAAATAGGCAACATTTCTCCATCAAATGGTTTCACACATCCCTCTATTTACTGCGTACATAATTCCCAGCGCTCTCACGAATGCCTTGTTCGTTTACATTTACTTGGTTTTAACATTTTGTACATTTACAGATAAAAAATAAATAATGAACTTAAAAAAAGTCATTCCATTAAATTGTATTTCTTGCGAAGCAATCTGAACGACCGTCGCTTCTTTGCCAATCACCTTAATTAACTGTATTAACAACCTGGTCTAAAAATTCTTCTAACATTTATCCATTTTTAATTGGTTAACCAATAATTTAAATATAAATGGTGTCAAAAACCTTTCCTCTGCTCCACGACGAATCCCTAGTCACTGTAATCCAAGTGACTGGATGGTTTGACAATGGACCCAAATTATACAGATGGGAATTAATCAGGGCTTGGAACGACTGTTTCACTAAGTTAAGTCATAGACTAAAAGCTGTACTGAGTAAAGGCTTACATTTCAGTGAATGGGTGAAAGCTTAATAATTTTGAATGGGCACTGATGTAAAGATAATAAAGTAGACTATACATTTTATTTATTTATTTATTTGATACTATATTGTTCTACCAAATAAAAAGATTTGCAGAAAGCAGGCTTAAAGCTATTACAGTACTTTTAATATCTAAATTAGCCTTACATAAATTATGTATATGCATGTGCAATGATGGGGAAAATTAACATTAATAGTACGTCTGAATTGGTTTTTTTTTATGGGACTAAGGGGGCAAACGGGCAGGAGGCTCACCTGATGGAAAGTGATCACCGCTGCCCATGGACATCTGCAACACCGCAGGGCTTGCAGATGCGTTGCCGGCCTTTAAGAAAGGAATACGCTCTCTTCTTGAAGGTGGCCAGATCGTAGCGGTTCGGAAAGACCGCCGGCGGTAGCTGGTTCCACAGAGTGGTTGTGCGGGGCAGAAAGTGCCTTAAAAATCGCACTGTTGTGGAACGCTGGACATCGAGGTGGTGTGGATGGAATTTACTATTTTGGCGCGATGTCCGATGGTGAAATTCAGCAGCCGGGATCAGTCCGAACAATTCCTCGGAACACTCTCCGTGATAGATGCGGTAGAAGATGCAGAGTGATCCAACATCTCTACGCAGAGCTAAAGGATCAAGCCGATCGGAGAGAGCTTGATCGTCGATAACTCGAATCGCCCTACGTTGAATGCGGTCAAATGGAAGTAGCTGGTACTGGGGAGCTCCCGCCCAAAGATGAGAACAGTACTCCATGTGGGGCCGAATTTGCGTCTGAATTGGCACTGAAGGTGTCGTAACAATAACTTTGACTCAGAGTAGAATAGCTGTGCCTTAAGGGGAAGCGCCTTTTAGCAACTCTTAAAAATTACTGTTTGCTTAATATTCATATGAAATAGATTTAAGCGAGACATACTAATAGATTTACGTAATATCAACGTAGTGTCTTATATTTATTTCCTGATCAAATACCAGTACCCTATCTATAGAACGGTATAATAAATGCGTTACAAAGTTGAGCCTACTGAATCAATTGACATGCATTAGCAATATTTTTGTAAGTCAGAAGATATTTCTTTCAAAACAATTTGGTTAAATCCGCCCAGCTGTTTTTAAGATATGCTGTTGAAGCAAAAATAGACGAACATTTTTACAAATAAATACGGAGAAAAAAAAACTGAACAGTTTTTCCGCTTCTACAAGCTCTATTACATTTTGCCTTTATTATATATAATATGTTTTATTAAAACACAAAATATTTTTACAACAATTTAGATTTATGTTTTATTTTAATTGGCTGAAAATAAATTTGCTTGCCGAATGAAATTGTTATTTTCGAAATGGAATAAAAGCAATGTCAAATTTGCTTGTTTGTATATCATTAATGTTATTCGGACTTAAAAAAGAATAAATATATTGTTTAAAATATTACCTTTACATTTCATTATTTTAATATTAACTCAAATAAGTTATATTTTTAATAAAAAATAAAATCCAGCAAGCTGCTTATTTTCATCTCGAACAAAAACTCTTCTCGGAGCTACTGAAATATTCCACAGATCCTTTCTGCACTGGAAATTTAATTTTTTATGAACATGGGGATTTATAGCTTGAGACGATTCTGTTTTAAAAGGTTAAGCGAAACGTTTTTCGTTTAAACATGTCTTTATTATTATTCATACTTACTTATGAACTACTGTGTTAAATATTACATGAAGTTGGCCCAACACGAAATATAATATTTTACTCGTATAAGAAAATTATGTTATTTTATAATTAGATTACTTATATAATTTTAACTTAAAAGAGGTACATTTTATTTTGGCACGAGCACGTTGTGTCTTCTACTTATTTCATCTCTACCATTTTATTATTGGAAATTAAAGTAAAACAAGCAATATGCGCATACATAAGTATTTATGAAATCTGACTATCTAAAACAGTAACAAATATAACAAAACATACGTACATACAAATATTACAGTTTTTTTATCATGTCCCAAAAGGCACTTAGGACATGAGGAAGGGTCCTCGGGGCACTAGCATGAAAATTAGTATCTATGGCCATTGGCCAAACACCATGACTCAGAATGGATACGAAAATAAATAAAAAAAATAAAAAGTTTAGTAAATTCTAATACTTTTTCATCTCACCAAAAATACTTCAAAACTTACATATTAGATACCTTCAAATCTTCTAGGCTGCGATATTAAATTGAAAAGTGGAAATAGGTCAAGCATGGAAATAAATTCAGATTGAGCATAATGCGAGTCGACATTATCGTCTCGATGGCAGACCATCGGTTTAGCTATGTCGTTAAGTCGAGTTTTAAAGCTTCATAACATTTTTCGTATGGTTATTAATTTTATTAGTTATTCAATAGTAAATCTATGGGTGAATTTGGTTCATATTCCAATAGAAAGTTTATTATGTATTGAATTTTTAAAAATTTACATATTAATCATGAAATAGGTATCTATTTGTTATCAAAATAAAAATGCAAAAGTCATAATACCACTCATATAGTATAACTAGCATTGCCCGCGGCTTCGCCCGCGTTCAGATGACCGAAAACCAAATTCTTAGGTTTTACATATTAGTATATTCTTACCTTGCAATTTTTGTATGTTTTCTCAGAAATGAGATATTTTCCCGTGGCAAAAAGTATCCTATATGTTGACCCGGATAACCAGCTATCGCCATACCAAATTTCATCAAAATCCCTCCAGTGGTTTTTCTATGATGCGGTAACCGACAGACAGGCAAAGATTCTAAAAACTATAGATTCGGCCTCTGTATCGATAATAACGTCTATTTCAATAAGATTTTCCAAAAAATATTTAATGTACAGATTTGACTCAGTTAAAATTTTATTATATGTATAGACTTAGTAGTCGATAAGACTGGCACTAAATCAGACTGGCACTGTCTGCTGCGCCCGAGATTGTGGGTTCTGTCTTTGTGTACACAGTGAATTGAATTGATGAAATATTGACTATATTACTCCTGGGTTTAGTTAATATAAAGCAAGGTGTTGCGAAACGTCTAATATACAGTGCCAAGTAGAAACTAAAGTGATTTAATATACGAAAGAAATGGCAGCCAAATGTACATAAAGAATAAAGAATTATGCATGTATGTACATTGTACATAGTACATCACAACACCAAATTGCCGTTTATATTTTCAGAAGTTAATAACTACATATTTTATGAGTGCAAGTAGTTCGTTGTCTCAGCCGAATGCGATACAACCATTTAGATAAAAGCTTGTAGTGTCTTGAATAAACGCGAATTTTACGAGTAAGGTACTCATTGTCATACGAACAAGTGTATGTTGGTGATTGAGCTAAGTATGGCTAAGTGCAAGTCGCATTAGCGATGCGGCGCCGGCGGACGTCCGCCTTCAGTTGCGACAACACTCCACGCTTTCAACAACGCAAACATTCCGGTGTATTACCTACTAAAGTATACTTAGGAATTTATTCAAAATACTCTCTCTACCTTTATCCGAATTTGTACCGTAAATGATTGTACAATAAATACTAAAAAATAAACAGCGATTTTAATAATTATCAATGGATACTATTGATGGTTACGCCGTAGAGAAATACTCTAAACATGTAATATTCCGAAAGTTCTGAAGGATATGAATAAAAAAGTTAATCTGAAGCCTCACGCGTTGCGGCCGAGGAAAAAAAGATAGATGTCTGTGAATAATGTTCGGTCGCGAACGGTAGTAATGGACAGCACTAAATATTGCACCAAGGGAAAATAAATTACACCACTTTTTCAGAAGCAAAAAAGTACTCCTTCTTTTCTATTTCACGGGTTCTCAGAAAAAGTTTAATATGTTACGCCGGACACTGATTATGTAAGTGGCTGGGAAGGTCGGATGTGTACTTTTCTTCTATTACATTTTATTTTACGAGCACAGAAGATATACTCTGCAGATTACCCTTAAAATGAATGTAGTTTAAATTTCCTTTGTTTGGTAGAACAGCTTGTATATTTTAAATTCTTGCAAGATTCTATAGAATATTCGAAATTGTAGCATAAAATTTTGCAGTTTCTTATTTCCTTCTTGATATAAAGTAGATTTTAAAAGGAAAATCATTCAAAGTAATGCTTAAATTTTTAGGCATAATCCATATTCTCACTTAGCATGAACATAATTTTTTTGGAAGAACATTTTGTAGGTGCTAATTAAATTACAGGCAGCTGCATGCTAGTGAAAAGTTTAAATTGCACGATAAATAGCCTTTGCAGCTTTGTAGGAAGAATTAGCACCCCTTCAGAGCTAAATAGATTTATTATCTTTGCCGTTTCACGTAGATGCTGGTGATTACTCTTATTTACGGCAAATTGTTTATTGTTCATAGTTGGATGATACTGAAACTTTATTTCATTTGTGCTATGTACTTAGGGAATTGTGCCATTTATCAAAACGTGCGGTTTGTTTTATCTACTCGAAATATTATTAAACTTATTATTAAGCTTTGTTTAAACTTGGACTTTCGTTAGTTTTGTTCATCTAGCAGAATTATTCTATTATCTAGCAACAAAACTTTTTACAACTGTGTTTTTGTGTTTTACTTTTTACTACATTATATGTACATGCAAACTAAATCTGTTTACTCTAATTTCCCTCATAGAGACTTGATTGTTTGCATCATGAGATGGCATTCAATTTTGTGGTTTGTAATATGATCGGGACACATACTAATTAGAATGTTGGCACACATTGGGGAAGGATTGAGACTGAAATATTCTCTTCATCCACATTTAATTTGTATTTTGTAGGGAATAATATGGTGAATGGTTATATTCATCTATGCTATAATAAAACTATAGAGGTCGAATGTCTGCACATAGAAAAAAATTACTAAAAACCGAGTCAGGGGGATGTAAGAAGAGAAATAGAACAAATCGAGATTTTTGTCAAATTTTTAATTTCTCTGTCTCTTTGTCTGTTTGTACGGGTTAATCTCCGAAACTATTGGACCGATTTAAATGAAATTTTGCATGGTGGTACTTTATATCCCCGGTCAACATCTTAGATACTTTCATCCTGAAAGTTTAAAGAGTTCCCGTGTGATAGTTAAAAAACTATAGTAACTTATATAGCTAAGTACACAAAAACGATTGATTGGATTTTAATGAAACATTACTATAATATAGTTCATATAGTTCCCGTGGGATAAAATTGTTTTTGTTTGTCTAGAGACGAACCCGAGCGAAGCGAGAGTGAGCCGCTAGTTTGGAATAAATATAAAGTGAAAGAAAACATTTAAATTCTGCCCCCAAAAGTCGCTTTTACCTGAGCTATTTCGCGTTTCTTCTGGTACGACGCTCTCAAAAAATAGAGCACCTGCATTATTTTTTGATATACACTATCCACCAATCAAAGCAGATCAGTATCACTGTGCAATAATCTTTATAATTTTCTGACTTTGTTTAAATACTACACAGGATCGTAGCCCTAACTGTATTTTTAGTAAATAGTTATATATCTGTGTAGTGTGTACTATGAGTTAGTATTATGTATGAAAAAAGCATATTCAAACGTAAAATTTTATATAACACATAACAGGTTTTTACATTGTTCCAAAGCTCTCTAGTCACACGTACATGAGGTTCTACTCACGTTGATTTAAATATCCTAATCCGCGCAATGGCGCTGCGGCTAGTAATCAGTCAGCAGTAAGCGGGGTCCTGTGGGATTTAGTTTTACACACGGCTGCGCGCTCTTGACTATTCTCAAAACATATCTATAGCACATTTTGTGTCTAATTTAACTATTTTTCAAGCTTCTTTGGTTGTTACTTAAAGCTTAATCTGGCTTCGTAGAATATGCGGCTAAATGCTTAAAGGGCGTTGGGTATTAGTTTAGTTACCTTGTTTGTTTTATTCTGTTGGTAATAAAAGAGAGTTACATACGAACCCTCGGATGCTTCAATTTAAGAAATGATGGGCTCCTCATACTTTCATCCCTCATTTCCTCCAACTTTTATTTTTGCGACAAAAAATTATGCATACGTTCTGGAGAACGTGGATCAATATATAATTAAGCCAAAATTCATCAAAATTGGTTCAGTTATTAAGGCAAGAAAACGTAACAAATAAACAAACAAACATCCGGTCAGATATACAATTATAAGAGGTATTTTCGCATTTATTATTTTTGAGTATCTAGTAGAGTCGTTATTCAATTAATACCTAATTGCAGTACATTTGTTTGTAAAGTAAATGATGTCACAAAGCAATTCTTGAAGGGCCCCGACAAAGCATTCACTGCACGTTGACAAAGTCCACAAAGTACAAACCCTTTGTTCATTTAAATATCCTAATCCGCGTAGTGATGCTGCGGCCAGTAATCAGTCGTCAGTGAGCGGTGTCCCGTTGGATTTAGTTTCAATCACGGCAGCGACGGTGCGCGTGATTAATGCATACTAAACAGACTGGTCTCGTTTTTAGAAAACGTTCCTTGACTAAAATATGCCATTTTACTCTTTCTTCTTTTTCTAGTTAATGGACAATAAATGGTAGTTATGTTGTAAAATATAATATTACTAGCGACTCACCCTCGCTCCGCTCGGGTTCGTCCCTGGGGTGGGGTCTGGGAGGACCACCCTTATCCTTATCACTTAGGGGTATGGAAAATAGATAGTAGCCGATTACAGACCTACTGAATACGCATATAAAATTTGGTAAAAAACGGTAAAGTCGTTTCGGAGGAGTACGGTAATTAACATTGTGACATGGAAATTTTATATATAAGATGTGTATCGCCAACGAAATAAGTCGTATCGGTGGAATCATTTAGATAAGATGACTTCCGAAAACCTCTATAGGTTATAGCTTTTAAAAATAATTTAATTTTATGGTAGCATATTATCAGTTTAGCAGAATGGTGACAGAATTTTCTATTAGAGTTATCGATTGTAGAAAATAAACTTGTCAAAATTTTTATATTATTATGTTTGTTTATATGTTGACTTTTAAGTTAAATATAATTATGTTACAAAAACAAAACGTCAAATGTTTCCCAAACGAAACCAACAAACAAAGTATCCAACTTAATTATATTGTAAGTAACAAATTCATTTAATACATTTTCGTGAACAACGATCTTATGGAAAATAATTCATATTCTGTTAACGTTGTGCACGTTATTAAGAGCTGAGATTTCCTCGATGAGGCCGCCTCCGACATTACTATTAAGAAATTAACTTTTGCTAAAAACAATTTCCATAAACACGAGTAGACAAATAAAGCATTGTTGAGTGAGCAAGCAAGTGACTGACGGCCGGCAATTAGAAGGCGAAAGCTATACAAAGGAGCCTCTTAGTTACACTTAATTAAAAAACAGGAAAGAGGCGTGAAAAGTTTTTTTTTTCTTTAAATAAATGAGGCGTAGGTTTCAGAGCGATGTTGTGGAAATGTGAATAATAGTTCGTGCTACGAGGTTTACTATTTGAGATATTTGATAATTCTACACTGCCACTTAGTTTTTGTTATATCTTAATTAAGTATTAGATTTCGGACGCGACACCGGTTGTTTCATTCAACTATAAAATTTTCCTAACTTATGTGAAAGTTTTGTGAATATATTATATTTTTATTATGAACTAGCGGCTCACCCACGCTTCGCTCGGGTTCGTCGCTACGTTTTAAGTAGATATAAATAGTTATTAGCCAGCGTTAGTCATATAAATTTTAATTTTTTGTTCGTTATTTTTTTCATTTTTTCTCTTTATTAAAACCTTCCGTGGACCTTAAGGATTATACGAAAAAAATATTAGCCGAATTGGTCCAGCCATTCTTGAGTTATGTGCTTACCAACATTAATTTTTATTTATAAAGAAGAAGAAGATTATGATCACTAGTATACATATATCGATTTGACTTCATTTGAAACAAAAATATGCAATAAAAACTATGCCTTATAAACAGGACATACTTATATTTTATATTTTTTTTCATTGAAACACAATAGTTTGCGTAAAAAAGTACAGTGAAGTTTTGAATACAAAATCATAAATATTGTACTCCATCCCCTTTACATACATGCATGAAAATTAAAGTGTAGAACTGCGCCTATAGTGAAATATCCTCCGGATTAGGGCTGCCATATGAATTTGGACACTAAAAATTTTATATTTTATTGGCATAAAAAAAAGGTTTTAGGTACATAATTAAATGAATTTTATTTATAAGAAAAACGACTTAATATCCGATTGTTTTTATATTGTTGTTATTTTAATTTTTTTTTTTGTAACTAAACGATAAACGATAACAGTAATACTTACCTATTATAAAAAAATATAAAATCATCCAAATGCTATGATAACCCACATCTCACTCTCCCCCACAGAAGTAACCAGCCCAGATGTCCTAGAATACAAGATTGGAACACAACCCTACTCTAAGTTTAGTTGCTTTAATTTTCCTGGCGCGCTTCTCACAATGAAACGTGGCCCGCAGCCATCATTACTGAAGGTATGCTGTGCCGCATCTTTCATTCCTGCCTTCGCGCTGCCAACTTCGTTGTGCGATATGTGAATGGTTTTCGGGATATTAAAAATCCCGTTCCTATTATATAAGGATATAGTTTTATGTTGATATAATTCTCACTAGGCTCTGTGATACTATTTTTGATAGGGATGCCATTTAAAGACGGATGAGTGACTACGAGTGATAACGAATCAACAAATGCGTCTGCTGCGTTGAATAATGTGTATAATTCATATATTACAAGTCTGAAGTCAGAGTCAGATGAAATAAAAGAAAAGTATATGTATAAGGCAAGTGCAGACGACAGACAGTATTGTCTTTGTACAAAACTGCATATGGTTTTTTGCTTTATAAAGTTTAATTTTGCTTACTAAAATGGTTTTCTTCATTTAACTATCCTATAAATGTGGTTCGCTTAGTAATTAATTTGTATTTATCATTAGGTTCTTTTAAGTTTTCTGTTTTAGACTAAAATTAAATTTTTGTTGTATATTCCCTCAACGACCGCGGACACGCCGGCGTTACAGTTAACAATAGATTTCTTAGAAATTTAATTAAATTCTTAGAAATTTAATTAAATTCTTAGAATTTTAATAAAATTCTTAGAAATTTACCTGGATGTGTTTAAAAATGTAAAAATATTTATGTTGTAGTATGTTTAACATTATTATATTAATTTGTCTTCAAAATTTAGTAGGTTTAATTTTCTGAGCACGCTCATATTGGTACGTGGCCCGCCGTCATCATTTCTAAAGGTATGCTGCGTCGCGTCTTCCATTCTTACCTCCGTTTTGCAATCTTCGTTGTGCGATGCGTGAATGCTTTTGGGATATTAAAATTTTATTTCCATTATGAATGTACGGTACTGTTGTTAAAAATTTAATTCAAAACGTAATCTTTTTGACCAACTTTAAACAGAAAGAGGTACGAAATTCATCTGTATTTTTTGTGTGTATGTTGAATAAATAGGTTATATTAGGAATAGGTACACATTATATATTATAGGAAAAACTATTTGAAAAAATCCATCAATTAAGATGGAATAATAACTTTTAATTGATTTTGAAGTCAGTATATTTTTTTTTTAGGAAAAACTATTTTAAACCATCATACAATAATGCTGGCAGTATTGACAGGATCATATTTAATTTTAAGCGGTGTTGCGAGTATATTAGTTAATAATTAAACTAGTTAGCGTCTAATATGAAGTGTTTTGTTTATTACAGTATTGTTAAGTGAATGCTAAGTGAATTTAATTGGTACGCAGCGCCTCTATACTGCCGGAGAGCCAAAAATGAAGTGAGAAGTGGTTATAGTCACGAGTGCGGCTAGATCAGTTTTAAAAATAAATATATATTTTTAACGTTGGCGAAAGTATTTACGCATACCATCTGTATTTTTATTTATTTATTTATATATAATTAAATTAACAGCTTATTGTATAATATACAACACTTTATAAACAAGTATTTAAAAGTCAAGCTAACCACGTTTAACTATATACATACTACATATTATTTTTTTACCTTTGAAAGTGCATTTATACATATCACCTGTATCTTTACATACTTACAGGTATGATTGACATAACATGTCATAGTTGAGTAAGTATATACTCGTAGTATAGTACACACGCACGTTACACGAAATAAAATGAAATTGCGACATAAGAAATCAACGATTTTATTAAAAAAAAAAAGTGACTCGAGTGCCTATCAGTCTTTGTGTTAGTTGGTCATACTGTTTCTGCGTACTGATTTTTATCTAAATCTGGCTAGCAGATACAGCGTGAAAGAGTAACAGACATACACAGCCATACAATCTTTCATAGACTGGAATGCATCATGATTAAAAATTTACTAAAAAATGGAATAGGTATTCTACCAAAAGGGTGACATTTGACAAAACAAGTTTACAGTCTGTCTTGTAATTTTTATACTGAGCTAGCACGTATTGAAGCCATTAAATAAATAATTGAATTTTGTAAAATATGTATCTATATCTATAACATAATATCTCACTCGTAGATTTATGTTTTATTTTTCTAATAAAGAAAACGTGTCCAGAGACTAAATAACCCTTATAAATACCACTTGGTGAGTACTTATTTTTAAAATGACATAACTACCCCTAACAAGTGTAATATGCTGGTATAATTTTCTAATTACATATCTAGTATTAAAAGCACACTACAATTAAATATGTAATTGCATGCTATACTACACATTTTAAACTATAAATTGCTTTAAGTGACAATTTCTTCGTAAGATGTATTTATAAAACACACTTCACACTTAATTTTTTAGTTTTAATATATTTAACTTAGATGGTTGAAAAAAAAATATTGACACGAATAAGTCGTTTTCTTCCAGATAGCCTTGTATCGCATTAATTTCGATACTATTAAAATGATCTCCATTAAAGTTGGTACACATGGGTTTTTGAGTACAAAGTATATTTTTACTATGTCTATTTTGATGAAACTCGTAGATTTAAACTAACTGAGCGACAGCTTGGCCGGATATAGGTAGGTATTATATATAAATATATTCGTATTTTAGTCAGGCCCGATGAATCTTCATTTACAACAACTATTGCGAAGCTAAATTATTTCATTAATAATTTATTTATAACTGTTTACTTAACTCACTTATCGTTTAATTAAAAAATGACCTATTAATTAATCAATACATATTTTTAGTTATAGCAGCAGGTAGATAAAGCTAAATACTTTTATGGGAAAGAAATTCTATGCCTTTTTATGATAACAGCAGGTAGATAAAGCTAAATATCTACTTTTATGGGAAAAAAACTCTGCCGGCTTCGATATATTAGGAGGCTTTTAAGGCGAGGGTGGGTTTCAGCAGACAAATGTTGGAAAACATGTCTCTAAGTACAAAACTTATTGGAAAATATACGCCGTTTTATCGAACTTTACTTATTCTTTGCAAGTGTTTCTGTCGATATTTGTACATTTTATATTCAATATAGGTAGGTATGTGGCGTTTGCGATATTATGCAAATGTAATTATTTCTTATATACGTTAAAGTCGTTCCAAGTTATTTTTTGTACTTGAATATTTGTGTACGGTTTATTTATAATTATTTGTTCCGCTCCCAATGATTATGACATAAATTTAAATAGTCTACCAAGTTTCTTAATATATAAGCCATCAAGTCTGACTTGTTCCAGAGATTTAGGCGTTTGTTTAAACCAACTATCATATCCCGATAGGAATGCGAACCGATAAAATCGGAAAGAATTAATAATTATGTAGATAAACAAAAATATTTTTTAACACAATTATCTTAAATATTTTTAACCGACTTCCAAAAAGGAGGAGGTTCTCAATTCGTCGGTTTTTTATGTATGTTCACCGATAACTCGAAGATGCCTGAACCGATTTGGATTTTCTTTTGTTTTAAAGGGTATACGTCCCACATATTTACCTATTAGATATTCATATCTTAAAATATTGTAGGCTGGCAC
Source organism: Brenthis hecate (assembly GCA_951806755.1). Taxonomy (NCBI): domain Eukaryota; kingdom Metazoa; phylum Arthropoda; class Insecta; order Lepidoptera; family Nymphalidae; genus Brenthis; species Brenthis hecate. The sequence continues at coordinate 3,157,341 of OX638262.1, forward strand.
CGACTTCGATCTATTCTAAATGAAAGCCTCCGTTTAGTTATTTTTAACATTTTAGTGCTTGGAAGTCGGTTTTTTAAGTTTTTATATGTATGTACATATTGCCTTGTATTTTAGTTCGACTACTTTTAAACACTTTGTATTCTAAAGACTACTTGTGATCCTATATAGTTGGTTTTTTATTTTTCGCAGAGTAAAAAGTTGAGTAGTAAACCAGCTAGGTCTAAACAAATTATAAACTTTTTAAACTTTCTGACTGTATATAACATTTTATCTTTGATACCTGTGTTCGTATTAGTAAGTAAAAAGTAAATAAAACGATAAATGGTCTTACTGTTTTAGTTTGTTCACTATCGTGTTTGTAATACAATAATTTATTTTAATAATAAGAAAAAAAGTGAGGTATATTTTGCGTGAATTCTTGATGAGGTTGAAAACATAAACATATGCTGGAACATTAACACACAGTACCATCTAGTTCAATGGTAAGCTACGACGCTTGGGTTATGGATACCTGATAGTTGATACACTACACACATATAACTTTAAATACATAAATATTATAAATATAAACACCCATGACTGGAGTACAAACATTCGTGCTCATCACACAAATGAATGCTCCTAGCAGGACTCGAACCCGCGACCGCTGGCACAGTATGTAGGGTCACTACAAACTGAGCCAAACGTGTCGTCAATGAAAGCAAGGAATGACAGAAAATAATAAATGAAAGTCATCATCTCTTTTTGGCAGAATTTAGAAGGAAAAGAGTTTAAATTAAAAAAAAAAATCTTTAAATTAATGGTTATATTTAAATAGGTGAGAGAAACTTAGGTGTTGTTTTTTCAATTAAATTTTAAATTGATAAAGTATGATATAATTAACATATTTAATATAATTATACTATATACGTCCTTTGTTAAAGAACACTTTGTCGATCTGCTAATGATAACTTAACACTAATTGTGAAAATTTATTGATAAATTCTTAATTAAATATATTCTGTTTAGGCGTTTACATACTACTCGTATACTACGAATATAAAACAATAAAGTGTCACAATATGGGATAATTTATTATTAATTGGAAGCAAGAAATCTTAACTGAGGTTCTCTTGATGCTGATAATAAAGGATAAATTGATTACATAAATGTCCTCTCGCAAGCAAAATTGCCTACGTAAGTAAAATTCAACAAAAGCACAGTAGAAAGCATCACTTAATCTGCTATTGTATGAGTTGAAAAACAAGACCTTGTAGTTACTTTTTCTTTGTATAGTAGGAAGAGCATTCATATTTTATTATTATCACTTATTTTTACAAAATCAGTGATTTTATAATGGGAACCAATGCACTAATTATTATAATCCAAGATATGATCGTCAAGTTATACACATATGTTTGGTTTGGAAAAGTAAATGTGAGATGTATTGCGAATTTTGCAAATAAAATTGCGAAATTATGGTTCGATATAAGCTATCTATAGATAAAGATACAGCTAATACAAAGTATTTTCTTTATTAAACTTGGATAAAAACTTATCATAAAAATCTATAGAAAACTTTCATTTACTTCGAGACTGTTTGTTATTTGAATAATGTAGCCTATTAGCGCCATAAATCATTTAAGCGGTTTCGATTTTTTTAACTTGTTATTTTGAATTGCAACAATTTTTTATTAAATTTTTTATCTTACGACTAAAAAATATTAAGATAAAACATACTTTGAAGTATTATAACAATAATGGAAAAGGATGCTGGCACAAGTGGTAAGTCACTACATTATCTCCGTAATGTTTATGAAGAGGCAGTGTTCTCATAGGATTTTGCGTGAAGCTATCTATTTATTTTAATATAAATGCTGAAAATTATTACAACAAAGTGCACATTATGTGAATGATCCTTTATGCTAGACAATAATTTTACTAAATTATCGTATAATATCCCGTATATAAGTAAGAATTGCGCAATAAAATAAAGCATATGTACTTAACAATGACATGTTCACGTTATTTGGAGTACTTAAAATATATTTTTATACGTTGGAAATTCTTAGGAATATGGTCTGATGGGCATAACGAAAAATATTACAAGTATTATTCCTTTATTTACATCTCACTGACTCTTGTACTATTTAATATAACACTTGTAGTAAATTTGTGCTACACGCCCATGAAAATTGAGGTTTTGATTGAAGAAATTACATTTCTTTTTAATATTATGGCAATTACAATTAAAGTTTTTATGGTACTTGTATGGAAGAGAACAATAATTGATATTTTGAGAGTTTTACAAAGTAAGGAATTTCAAGGAAAAGATGGTGTCACGCGGGGAATTCTATGCAGTGATCTAGTTAATTATAACTTATATTGCAAAACAATTATCGGTTTGGGTAACTTTGCTTTCCTATTTAAATCCATTATACCTATAATTGCAAGTTTGGCAATTAGCTCTTATCACGTTCAACTTCCTACATCAAATTACTACTTTTTGAGCGATGAAATTAAAAACGACTATTTTGCGCCAATTTTTTTATACCAATGTTTTGGAATATATGGAATGATGATGTACGACGTCACCACGGATGCTTTTCTAAATGGATGCATATTTTTTGGAATAATACAATTAAAAATATTAAATTGCACGCTGAGGAGCATAAAAAATATACAGATGTGGACATATCAGAAGAAATTCAAGAAAAAATTTGTGAATGGAAACTAAAGGATTGCTTAAGCCACTACATCTCTATTTTAAAGTAATTTTATGATGTTTCTTTTTGTAATTTATCTTTATTTATGTTTTGTTCTTGTCGATCAAATAGAGGTAGTCGACAAATATCAACAGGCTTTGTTAAATCTATATCAAAGCCTGAATTGAAGTATTGTTACGTTAGTTTTACTTTAATCGGTGTCGTGGTTGGTCATTAGCGTCCGGTAATCCAGCCAAGCGCGAAGCCAAGAGATACACTGGGAGATGGCCCACTTGGTTGCTCTTAGTATTTTTCTGATAGCAGATTGGACCGTGGTAGCAACCACATTGTTGTTCTGGTCGGCTTCGGCGCTTACTGCTTAAGCGATCATGCTACGCTCCACTAAGACAGGGAAGTTTCTATCGAGGTTTAGTGTCTAGTACTAGCTTTTCTAGGCGTTGAGTCCCATATAACCACTTGTATGAATGCAGGTGTTATGCGCAAATGCGTTTCCCAACATTAAGAATAAAAGTAGTATTACGTAAGTATTAATTCAAACAAACCCTCAACTTTGATGGTAATAGGCAGTACTAGTGAGGTTCTCCGGTATATTATGGCGATAGTTTATATAATATGGTTTTATAATTCATTGTATTTGTTTATTAATTTTGGTATTAAAAATTTCAGTATTAAATATCTTTTTAATGAGAAGTTCGCCATACGATTATATTTACCAATATTATGAATGCAAAACTTTATTTGCCTCTTAAATTATGACATACCTACTCTATTTTTATCTAAATTTTTATGATTATTACTTCTTGCTGGGATCAACATTAAAAAAAAAAAGACATAAAATACTTTCTTTAGATTTACGCGAATATTTGACATTTTAAATGAAACTATCTTTTCGGATTTTTAGACATGAAATTATAAACAAAATAATATTTTCTTTTTCTTTCATTCGACAAGTAAATTGGTAGTGTTTTCTTAAATGAAATATTGGAACTTCTATATGTCTAATTTGTTATAATTTATATTGTTTTAGATATTGCAAAGATATTCAGGATATAATGAATATTGCAATGTTCGCTAAATATGCAATGGGTTCTCTGGTCATTTGTGTACTGTTATGTGGTTTGCTCTTAGTGAGACTACTTAAACTTATATATATATTCAAGACTGAATCTAGACTTTTTTTTAACAAAAAAAAAATAATATTTGATTAATTATAAAATTATTTAAATATTTCTCGACCATTACTAAAAATATTTTACTATGAACATTTAGAGTATCTTATAGTTTAAGATCCGTAGTAAGGTCGTTCCTATCAGTACCTATATTACATAAAAATATTATATACATTATAAGCAAATATACGGAAAAATTTATCTTGCTGATGTGCTCTTGGATTAAAAAAAAGGGATAAAAAATAAGGGATGGCTACCCTTAAATAAAAATAAAGCCTTAATTGTTTTCTTTTACTTACTACTTTTTCTAATTAGTCGATAGGTGGGAAACGATTTTACTTTGGATGTTTTGCTACATATTCTAAAAAAAGAGTAAAAAAATATAACGAGGTAAAGATAAAAAAGTTATTAATAGAATAAAATTTATTCAAAAATTCTTTATTACAGCCTTTGACAATGGAGTCTTTGATGTTTATGCTGTCCTACTTAATGGGAATGATATTGCAATTATACGTACCAGGATGGCTTGGTACACAAATTACCATGCAGGTTATATTATTATAAGTATAATTTTTTTTATTGTTTAAAATTAAAAAAAAACTCTTATTAATAAACTTTTTTTACAAAGTGACTGTTAATACAGTTTAATGTAAATAATATATAATTACTAGCAGAATCCGCGGCTTCGCTCGCGTTAAAACTACAAAAAAAAACTCTAAAAGGATAGTTTCATTCAAACTTTCATCCCTTATTTTACCCCCTTACAGATCACTCGGTTTCGGTTGGAAAGAAAGACAAACAAATAATCAAACACAGTTTCACATTTATAGTATTATTGCATTTTTAAATTTTTAGTTAAGAATGTCCGGATGATTTATTTAAGCAAGTACTATTTAAAATATTGACTTGGAGTGTGCTAAAGTAATATAAGAAAATATATAAGATAAAGTAATATATAGACATAAGATAACGTAAGTAAGACTTGAAAATAATTATGCAAAATTTTTTATCTATATTTATCATACGTTTAATATTACCATTACTTTGATATTTTACCCCCGTTAGCACCACAGTCCACGCATTACAATGTAAGGAGATAAAGTTCCTTCTAACTTGAATTGTATTTACTTCAACTTTAAATAATAATCAATGAATGTTAACTCGAGGTACGCACTATGAACATATTTCTCATCCCTTGATTTTAATTCAGTAATTTCGATTTGATACGATTTAAAACACACAGACAAACCGACAGACAAAAATTCAAAAAACAATAGACATTTTTTACTACATATTCTCAGTTCCTGAAATTATATATGTATGTATGTTTCTTATTTGCAAGAAACATAAACATAAGCAATGTACAGACACGCAGCTGTCATTCTTATTAAATATACATTTAAAATTTCAATTGTCATAATACAACACAATTTTATACAAAAGTCTCGTCTATAAAGTGAATGTGCAAAGTCAAAGTCGTTAAATCCAAAGATGTTAGTGCTTACGTAAGATTTGCTGTGTTGACATATTTCATGTGCCGTTGCCTACGTGCTTGGCCAACGTATAGTCGGACTCATAGAATTCTTTTTTTTTTCTCTTTGACAAAAATACCTATACTAATAAAAAAAAGTAGAGAGAGTAAAGACTCTCCCGTGACCATGAATGCTGTAAAGCATTCGAAACGCCGGGAAACAAAAATGCAAATAAATCCGCGACAAAATCCGAAAAGATAGTTTTATTTAAAATGTCAAATATTTGCGTAAATCTAAGAAAGTGTTAGAGCTTATGAGTTTATTTCTTAGGCATTCAGTGAGAGTCGAAATAGTGTTTTTGCCAAAATACATATATTTATAATTTATGCTAGAAACGACATATATTATGTATATAAAAAAAATAATCCGTTTAAATGAATCATAACTAAAAAAATTAAAATTGTAATCTCTACAACATCTTAACAAATACAAAAATAAAACCGCTTATAGAATAAACGTTTGTCATTCTATTATAAACATGGTGTGCAATAGTTAAAAATGGTTAAAAGAGTTTCATTAGTTATCCAATAATGCAAGGACAATTTTTCTTTCATTTATACTTACAATAACATTTTAACAGAGTCGAATCTGTACATTAAATATTTTTTGGAAAATCTAATTGAAATAATCATTATTTTACTAAGGCCGAATCTATAGTTTTTAGAATTTTTGTCTGTTTGTCTGTCTGTCTGGGAAGGCATTACGAGAAAACCCACTGTATAGTTTTTATTTGATATGATGACAACTGGTTATTAGGGTCAACATATAGACTGCTTTTTACTGTAAGAAAATATCTCATCTCTGAGAAATCTATACTAAACGTAACTAGGGACGAAACCGAGCGGAGCGAGGGAGAGTCGTTACTGCCCATGTACATACATGTATGTGTAAGATACATATAAATAGGCAAAAATAGAACAGTTCAATGCCTTCTTTTAATAGAGAGGATACTTGTTATCTATTAAAAAGACGAAACTGTATTTTTTATATAGGTAAATTCGATTTATAATATATATATATATATATATATATATATATATATATATATATATATATATATATATATATATATATATTTCTCTTTTCAATAATTCTTATTGCCGAATTTCGACCACTAGGCAAATCTAGTCTAACTTTTATATTGTTGGGTGTTATTGGCCCAATAAGAAACTGAAATCGATTCAATACTGAGTTCAACGAATTCTTTCAGAGTCAAGAGTTAGTGTTTGCGGCGTACAATAGTGAATGGATCCCTCGAACAGAGTCATTTAAAAGGAGTATCAAAGTTTTTATGGACGAGCTAACACTCCCATTGTATTGGTTGGCTGGAAGCTGTTTCCACTGTCTCTTCAGATGTTTGTTTCTGTATGTTTATTTAACAACGTATTGCTAAAAAAATATGTTGTTTTTTTTTCATACAATTCACAATCTTTTTAAAAAGCAGATATTTTGACGCGAAAATTTTCGATTGAAAATTAGGGTACTTTTTCGATATTAAGTCAAAATAAGGTGAAAAAATAAATATTTTAAACCAAAAAAATTACAGTATGTTTGGGACATAAAAAGGTAAGTTTTCACCAGATTTTGTGAGAAAAACATCTTTTTGTATAAAAGAAAATAAAAAACTAAAAACTTGTTTATTTGAATTTTTCACATAAATTTTGAGGTTATGTGAAAAAAAAGTAAATCCAAAAGATGTAGATCTTTTTATTACCGACAACTTTCCCATTTAACTATTTTCCATAGGACTTGTAGTTTTGCCGGAAATCGAGATAAACCGTTTTTTACCCCTAAAAGCTGACCCCCTCCCACTTCCCGACCTCAGGTCGCCCGTAAATTATTTTTCCTTTCATTTTTGCTATATTCTCTTTCTTTTCCAATGGGTTTCATCCTACTATTATTTTTTTCACTTTTTAAGATCTTCAAAAGCTTCAGCCCTGGTCTATTATAGGAGCAAACGTTTGTATGTCTGTGTGTATGGTTTTTACAACTTGAGTGAACGAATTTGAATGAAATTTAGTACAAAGATAAACCATAGTAACCTGAAGTACCAAACACATTCTACTTTTAATAACCTAGGGATGTATTTATTCAACTTATTATTTGTATTATGTTATAAATAACTTATTTTATAAGTTTTTGTTTTAATTGCAGCACGCTTAATAGCATATTACACTTGCGTGTTTTACTCCTGACGGAAAATATATTTTTTGTTTCAGATTATGAAAAAGGCATATTCTTTAGTAACCCTTGTAAGAAATTTTCAAAATACTGAAGAAGCAATTATTTAAACTATTATTATTAGCACATGGGTTCATTTTAACAGTTTTTGATCATTGACACATAATATTTAATAAATAATTTCGAAGCTTTTTTTCTTTTATTATTTTAACTTACCGACTAAAATGAGGATTTTATGTATACGTTATATTATGCGATTGGATATTGTACATAATATTATACAACGTATGCTCATTGTCTGAGTTTGTCTGTCTGAAATTCAATCCTTAACCAATTTCGGATTGAATTCAATACAAAGTTTTGTGGGCGAAAAAAATCGATCTGGGATAGTGTTGCTTTCTATTCATAGTTCAGTAGTTTCAAATATTATTCTGTACAAACTCTTCCACCTGTAGAAAGTGTTATAGCAATTTGAATATTTTGATGATGACTTTTACACTCAAAAAATATACTTATACTAGCAGTACCTGCGGCTTCGTCCGCGTTCAAACTACTAAAAAAACAAACTCTTTGACACACCGACACACAATAAGAACTTACTACATCTACCTGTCTGTTATGTTTAGATTTATTATTGTGTCTGACGACACGTTTGGCTCAGTTGGTAGTGATCCTACTTGTTGTGCCAGCGGTCGCGGGTTCGTGTCCTGCTGGGGCCATTCATTTGTGTGATGAGCACGAATGTTTGTACTCCAGTCATGGGTGTTTATATTTATAATATGTATGTATTTAAAAAGTTATATATGTGTAGTGTTTCAACTATCTGGTATCCATAACACAGCCTTCGTAGCTTACCATGGAACTAGATGGCGCTGTATGTTAATGTCCCAACATTATTAGATTTTATTATATTAATAACAGGATCCCTTGACGATGGTAGTACCCAGCCATCTTCCCTATTGAAATTTGGATGAAACATCCGAATTTCAATAGGGAAGATGGCTTGATTTAAATTAAAACTATTATTTTTAATTAATCTTAATTTTTTCAAATTACACATAGATCAATTATGTGGCTTAAATAATTAATATATTATGATTTTTCTTCATGGTTATAAATACATATATTTTTTTTTTTTTTTTTTATTTATGTACCATAAAATATACGTTATACAATATAAAATAACAAAATGTTGACAAAGGATAACTTATCTCTTTAAGAGATTTCTTCCAGAAACCCTTCAGAAGTGAGAAAATAAGTTATATAGTGCGGTGTAGGTACAGTACAGCATTGAATGGAATTGTCTTAATATTAAAATACATATATTAACTAAATATTATGATTTTACAAATATTTATATATATATATATATATACACAGATACATACATACAAACACATATACTTACATATAAATACATACTAATCTACAATAATTTATGTCTGATTTGATAAATAGTACTGTTTAATTCTAAACTTAAATGTAGTGAATGAGGGATCATCTTTGAAAATATAATCAGGCAGTGAATTCCACAAACTTGCTGCCGTAACAGAAAAAGATTTTTTATAGAACGTAGTATTGTAGTGAGGAACCACTAATTTGGGCAAATTGACACAAGAACGCACTGGTCTGCATCTAGGAGACACTAATGTGAAGCGTTCACTTAAATAAGAAGGTGTAGAAGTCTTCAAAATATTGTAAAGCACACATAATACACGAACGTTTCGGCGAAAACGAATAGGGAGCCACTTCAGCTGCCGTCGGAAAATACTTATATGATCAAATTTGTGCAATCCATATATAAAACGGATGCACAAATTCTGAAGGCGATCTAGCTTGTCGAGTAGTTCCTCGGTTGCATCAAGATAGCAGACGTCGGCATATTCGAGTAGAGGGATTAGCAGTGATTGAGCTAGGGTAATTTTAGTTTGAAATGGAAGAAAATTCTGTAAACGTTTCAAGGAATGAAGTGAATAATGTACGCGCTTACTGACCTCGTTGACATGCGCAGCCCAGGACAGGTTGCAGTCGATTGTTAAACCTAAGTTTTTACACGTGTCTGAGATATTAATGCAAGTGTTATCGTAGATGATGTCAGGCAGATTGTTGAAGTCGATTTTGTTCCGCAACTGCTTACTACCAATGATCATGGCCTGAGACTTTATTGGATTGACAAGGAGTCCGAAAGACTTTGCCCAATCTTTGATTCTTGCCAAATCAAGGTTTATCCTGTCTATTTCAGACGCTAAGTCCCCGACCAAAGCATGTCTATAAAGTTGCAGATCATCCGCATATAGGTGGTAGTTAGAAGAGAGTACCTGTGGGAGTTGGTTAATGAAAATTGAAAAAAGCAATGGCGATAACACACCACCCTGGGGGACGCCTGCGAAGAGATTGGACCACTCTGAGATAGTCTCGTCGCAGTAGATTCTCTGCAGGCGATCATAAAGATATGATTTAAACCAATCAATCACAGAAGACGAGAAGTTAAGGGAGGCAACGATAGAAAGTAAAACATCGAAGTCCACTGAGTTGAAGGCATTACTAAAGTCAAGCAAAATAAGAATAGTCACTTTCTTATTATCCATGGCGAAACGAATATCGTCAGTGACTTTTAGCAAAGCAGATGTCGTGCTGTGAGAAGGACGGAAGCCAGACTGAAAAGCATTTAATAGGTTATTTCGTAATAAGTACTGACACATCTGCTTAGAAACTAAGCCCTCAAGAACTTTCGACAAAATGGGAAGAATTGAGATAGGACGAAACTGTGAGGGAACAATAGGATTGGGAGATTTAGGTAAGGGGATAACATGTGCTAACTTCCAAGCCGCGGGAAATGAGCTAGAAGACAATGAAAAATTAAAAATGTGAGTTAATATTTGGCAGATGTGATCAACTGTTACAAGCAGCATATCACGACTAATTTCATCACTCCCAACGGCTTTAGAAGTAGTAGAAAGAATGCCTCTCTTAACATCGTCCTCTGAGATCTCTTGAAAAACAAAAGGGTCACAGTTAGGTTGGTTAGTCATAGCAAGTTGCTTAATGGTTAACGTCTTCTCGATATTAGAAATTTGAACAGGCGGAGTTGAAAAATGTTGATTCAAGCAGTTGACATTGACGGACTCAAGAGACAAATGTTGTGATTTACCCACACCTAGCGACTTAAAAAACCTCCAAGTTTGAGCCGGTGTACAATGTAAGATACATGAGTGGATATGGCGGCGCTTAGCATCTCTGCACATCCTATTACAGAGATTACGCAACTTTTTATAGGCTGCGAAATTAGACTCAGTAGGATATCGCTTATATTTGTTCTTAGCTTTATTGCGTTTCGCCATTATTTTTTTGATTGTTGTAGTTAGCCAAGGCGCTGGCAAGTGCTTTACTCTGATTGGAACAGCGGGCGCGTGAATGTCAAATAATTGTGTGATCTTGGAATTTAGTATTTGCAATTTTTCGTCTATGTTTGTGACATTGTATAATAAGGACCAATCTATGTTGACCAGGTCAGAGTAAAATTTCTCGTAATCGATATTTTTGAGATTACGCCTCCAGATTATCTTGGCTTTACGCCTAAGGAGTGACAAATTGTAACTGATGTATATGAGGTCGTGATAGGAGAAGGGAGCAGTGAGTTGGCCGAAAGCAAGGATATTTTTAGGATTAGATACAATTATAAGATCGATGAGAGAAGGATTAGAGATAGGAGAAAAATGGGTTTCAGTAAGAGGAAGTATAGTCATATTTAGTGATTCTATTAAGGATTGGAGCTTATGTGATCGAGTATCTTGTTTGAGAAGACACGTATTAAGATCGCCCATTAGAATGGTATGCTCATAAGAAGGTGTAAGAGATTCAAGAAGAGATTCCAACGTACTAAAATAGTTAACGTTTACAGAGGGACTATAAAGTACACATATAATAATTAATATAATAATGGTAACACTGAAAATGTAGATTACTAATTAATATTTTAAAATTGTAATAATTATAATAATAATAGCTCAAATTAAATAAATAATATTCCATATTCAATTATAAAGTTAATTAAAATTATATAAAAATGTTTAAAGTTAAAAGTTAAAATATTGTAAGGTACTTTAGTGCCATTTTTCAATTTTTTGAATTCATTTTGTTAATTGTGGGTAGGCTGTCTGTAACAACTATATAATACCTTAGAGACATCTAACACCTCAGTCTCTATTCGCGTAAATATAAGAAAGTATTAAATATTAAGTTATTAATATAAAATTGCTTAACTTTACTTTGCCATTATGAGGTTGTTTTGCTAATTGGTTGAAGAAATCAAGTAGGTAATGCAAAAAAAAATATAGTTAATGTAAATGTAAAGTGGACTCGTTTTCCGCACTTAGACTCTCTTCTGGTCCGTTGTGTGTCTAGTTAATCTTATTATATTTTCATAGATTAATTCATAAAGTTTTTTTATTTTAAACTAGCATTGCCCGCGACTCCCTTGCCCTCGTTCAGATGACCAAAAACCAAATTCTTAGGTTTTACATAGATATTAGTAAGTTAGTAAGAGTATACTCTTACATTGCAGTTTTTGTATTTTTTTTCAGAAATAAGACATTATCCCGCGGTAAAAAGACCTATTGTAGTAAAATCCTATATGTTGACCCGGATAACCAGCTATCATTATACCAAATTTCATCAAAATCCATCCAGTGGTTTTTCTGTGACGCGGTAACAGACAGATAGACAGACAGGCAAAAATTCTAAAAACTATAGATTCGGCCTCTGTATCGTTAATAATGTTTATTTCAATAAGATTTTCCAAAAAATATTTAATGTAGGTACAGATTCGGCTTAGTTACAATTTTATTATATGTACAGAAAACTCTTGAATTTTTAAATACGAAGAATCTCAAGAATATTTGAAGTATCTATGGTCTATCTACGATTACCTAAGAGACTTCTCAGTTTGTAAAGCGGGTCAGGATTTCTACTAAGTGGTATTTTTGCTCTTCTTTTTATACTTTTGTTTGAACAATATAACCTTCATGAAAAGAAAGTTTTTACCACTTGACTTCGACATCATTTTTTGATATTGAAATATTGAAATTATGATTAAAAATTTTAAGCTCTTATTGTCCCTAATGAAGGCACATATTAATAAGTCTGCCAAATATGCAGCATAGACTAACCCATACATAGGTAAAGGCTTTATACAATGTTTTTATATATTTTAACGTCTAATGGGTAGGTTTTCAGAAAAAATAAGATTTATTTTATAGCTTACGATAATGATATATATTTTATATAACTATATCATCCCACTAAGACTCAGTACATGTTCTTTGGTTAGATAGCTGAAATTCTAATCTGTAACAAGCGTCCGCAAATTCCGCCTGGTTTTGGCGATACGCGTTTACTGAGGGTTCCAACTTCCAAATACATACAATGTATATAGGACAAATAATAAAATATAATAATTTTTTACATACAATGTCACTACTATTACTCTGTTTTTCAGATAAAATTAGTATTTACGACGCAACCTATTCGTGGTATTCACTGGATGAGCTGTTCACTGGGTTTAAGAATTAAGGCGAAAGATTTTATTCCCAACTCGACCCCTGCAATTAAAACGCACCCGAAGGGTTGCATCGCTTTCGATATTGCGAGCACGTCCATTGTTTTAATCTACTCTGCAATCCAGAAGGATATTAAACAGAATGATAATAATCTCCACTATACCCTGACACCTGCTACTTAATAATTGCGAAGAGCTAGTTTTTCAAACGGAGGTCAAACGTAACTGGTCGTTGCCAGTCTCGCAGAACATGGTAGCGTTATACTTGATTGAAATATTAATTTTTGCCCCGTCGTGATAACTGTGGAAATAATTTTCTCGCTTAAATCGCTTCGAAGTAAAGAAGCTTACCGCACTGTTCATCTTGAGATTTTTCATAAATTTATAGAATAAATAGGCAATGGTATTAGACTTTAAACAACAATATGACGTACTATATGAATAGATTTAATTAATACTTAAGTATAATCATCATAACATAATAAGAGCTAAGTAATAATACGATCGTCAAAGCTTTTATATTCAACATAAAAGCACACTACTTGATATTATTTAATAGAAAAGGGGGAAAATTTGCTTTTTTCCTTATAATAATTTTATTATGTTAGCATTTTAAACTGTAAACTTTTTATTTCAGGATGCATGTATTGATTTAGCGAGACTCAATCCATGTTCATATTATGATTTTTTGATAAAAAATGTCATCCAAAAAATTACAGAGCAAATACTCTAGTAAACGTGCATTGTTCTCTAAATTGTCTGTTATTTCTTTGAGAATTTCCCGACACTAAGTAAATTATAAAGTTTCGTGAATATTGTATACGAGCTTTGTCATATTATTTCTTTTACATATAAAAATAGTTCCATAATGTAAACATGACTTCAAATTTTTCACTACCTCTCCTCAGTTAATCCAAATTCTTTGAAACACCGCCATTTATTAAGTCAAAATTATAATTTAAAAAATGCTTAAAAATGCTAAAATTAATCAATTCTAATCTTAAATGCTCAATTTACGTGAAAATCTGTTTCACACAATTATATTGAAGTTCCAGTTTCAGCATAACGTTCAAAACACGAAAGTGATTAGTCAAAACAACGGCTTCACTCAAGAGGATAACCAAAACATTAATCAAATTGTTATACTTAATAACAGTATAGATATCGCAAACACCGTACTGTAAGTATGGCCTATATTATCCAATTTGGAAATTTCAAGAAACTATAAAGGCGCCGAATTTCACGCTCAGCTAATAGTCGGCAACACCTGCGAACGTACTCATTAGCGGCAACTCAGAATTGTCGTCGATTAAAATCACTATCGTTATATCCAACGCTAATTGCTTTAAGTAATGAATACCTCTTATATTAATAGTTATTTTAATAGTATTTCCTGTTGGTTATATTTTTGATTTGAAATTACGTGCTTCAATTTTTAAATCAAAGGTATTATATTTTACTAGCGACTTAACCTTGCTTCCCAATACAAACTTTTATTTCCATTTTCACCCCCTTAAGAGATGATTTCCGGGATAAAAAGTATCCTATGCCCTTTCCAGGTTCTCAAACTATCTTCTTACCAAATTTCATCTAAATCGGATCAGTAGATTCAGAGATTACCCCCTACAACGTCACACACTCACAATGCACAAACTCTCTTTATTATATTAGTATAGACTAGTGACTCACCCTCGCTTCGCTCGGGTTCGTCCCTAGGTTGATTCCTCATACAAACTTTCATCCCTATTTTCACCCCCTTAAGGGATGATTTCCAGAATAAAAAATATCCTATGTCCTTCCCAGGTTCTCAATCTATATTTTTACCAAATTTCATCTAAATCGGTCCAGTCCAGTTTTTGAGTTTATTCGTTACAAACATACAAATATATAAATCTTTCCTATTTATAATAGTAGTGTAGATGTGGATTATCCGTTTTGTTACTGATTGAAGCTTTATTTGGGGTGAAAAAGTTTTCAGCTTCAACAAAACTACGTATTTGTTCATCCATACATTCTGTAGCTAGCTTACCAATAGACCAGCATCGTTGTAAAATAAAAGTATGCATAAGATACCGTTCCATTTAATGTTTAAATCGGTGACTCATCTATCGTCGATGTTAAAAAAATACGATGACAGATCTCAATAGTGCGTAACATCTTAACTAAGTGTTTATACATACAATTGCTTTGGCTTCGAACCCATGGACCATGACAGTTCTGTACAGTTCCCACTGATGAATTATGTAATCTCTATATCATATATCTTTGCTTATAGATACTTATTTAATCATTAAAAAAGTTTGTTACCTGCAATGTACTGAAATGATATTGTGAATTATGAAAATACCATTAAAAATGAAGAGAAAATTTGCTATCTACAGTTTATTTAACTGTTTGTGAAATCTTAATGCCGTAGTCCGAGCTTAATGCTAATGAGGTAGCGCATTATACGGATTGTTTCGTGCGGAGAGAAAAATTAAAACTCAGTCACCGAAATGAGACAATATGGGAACGTTTTTTATGGGGAATTATTATTTAAAATATATCTTTTCACACTTTAGTCAATATAAATAAAAATCTGTTGCTTGAAAATAAATATAATTTTATTGCATCACGCTGTATAAGTAAGAAAGAAGATTCAACTCAGCAAGCTCGTTACTAAACTCAAACAATATTTTACTTGAAAAATGTTTTTAGAACTTTTAGAATGGAAAGTTCCATTAAAAACTATGTAGCACTGAAACTTGTTGGTTCTCTTGTTACAGTTGTGTACATTGTTAAGTTTGCTAACTGTTAATATGGAGGGCTCTTGAATAGTGCTAATGAGCATAGCTATTACAGTGTGCGTGCCTGAAGCATGGGAGATAATCTTTAGATAGCCTGAAGAGTCCTTAGGTATTTTGCGTACGAAAAACGGGTGTGAATCCGTTTTCAAATGGGGATGAATAGAATTTATATGTATGTATTGTTTTTAGCACACGAGGAAAATATTCATACAATAAAATATTTGAATTTGTTGAGCGATTATTTGATCTTTGCTTACGTATTTATATGGTCTCGAAAATATTGAAGAATAAATTCCTAATATCTATTTTTTAATACATAATATTTATTTAATATATATACATACTTATATATAAATTCTCGTTCGTTACACTATATATTATGATAGTTGATACCTAAGATTCATTTAAGTCTAAAACCTAAAAATATTCGTGATTAGAACCCACTACTCTGGACGTAATAGCTCTAGTTATAACATTTATAACACCATGTTGTAAATGAAAGTAAGCCTTTATCAAATTCTATTTAATTATTTTTGTACTAGTGTGTTCAGAGCCTAAGCAGAGAGTACGACACATTTTGAATTAAAGTACACTTAGGAGACCTTTAGGTGCTTTGTTACAATATCATAAGAGATGACTTTTGTTGTTTTTAATCTCGGTTGTGTAGTACAAGTTGTTTTTAACAGTGTCTACGTGATGATACTGCTACTAGCGATAAGTCTGCTCTCCAAGCAATGGACGTGTAAGTGCACTACGCTGAAAAGGAGTATGGATATAGTAGCCTCTCAGCGATGCAAATTTAAACTTAAATAAACAACATGTATCTATTTTAATTATAAAGAACATATTTTAACTATATGTAATCTAATACCTTTAAACGAGCAATTCTTGTATATTTATACTGGCGATCTCGGAAACGGCTCTAACGACTTCGTTTTCTGGTATGTGGGGGTTTCGGAGGCGAAAAATCGATTTAGGCTTATGTCTGGGAAAACCCGTGTTTTCGAGTTTTCATGCAATTTCGCACCTTTAGCATAAGCATCCATCCGGGTTCGAGTCCCGGTCGGATACAAAGTTTTTACTTTTGTTTTTTTTTTGTATTTATTCAAGTTTTTTTTAAAGAAAATTGTACTGTTGGCCAAAAACTCTGACTGAAGCTCGGTTGCTCAGGTACTCATTAATCTAAATTAGACAAACAAGTAATAAATAATTCTTATACATAAATAAAACAAAAGTACGCTCAAATGATAACAAAGCCAGAAATCCAAACATATGCCGAATAAGCTAAAGTTAATTAAACACATTTTCTATAGCGCTTTCTGTTCTGCAAAAATTATTCCCGTACAATTCACTTTCTAAGTTAAATATTTACATTTCAACATTGTAATTGTACGAAGGCATTGAGTGAAAAGTGCCAGATTTAATCATTAACAAATAATTACCGACTGTTTTCACGAAGAAACAAAGACGGCTTACATCAAAAGAGATTTTACAATTAACGATGTGAATATTACAAGTTTAATTGAACGCCAATATATTGTGGGACGCTTAAACCGGAATTCCCCAGCCGTAAATAAATCTTTCATTATGAACTGTTTAAAAATTCAAATTGCCTCGTTTCTTTCGTTTGTGAAATGCGGATTAATATAAAATGTATCGCTTTAAACAATAGCAAGGAGTGGGTGAAGCCCACTGGGAAGTAATTCGAGTTCAGCGTAACGAATGCCTGAAGGCGTGTTTTATCTGCTGTATAAAAGTATTGTGTAGTTGCACGATCTAATGATGCTCCTGAAAATATACCTTGTGGAGATGTGTTCCTTTGTTGTACGCTCTCAGAAAATCAAGTGGGGCTTGTGTGAGCCTCATCGCCTCTACACAAAAAAACAACTTTAAACACAAGCGAGAATAATAGGGATTTTTCATCTAAATTTTAGCTTCTTTCACGATGTTCTGGTTGTTAAAGGAATTTTAAATAGCGGAATGAATTATTAAAGAGCTATTTACTACCTTGTAATTGTTAAACATGTGTGTATTTTATTAGCTTTATACTCAGTAGGCCAGATAGAATTTTTATGCGTCTATTTATTTCCCATGGAAAATATAACCATAAGCATATAAATCAATGTATATATATATATATATATATATATATATATATATATATATACGAGTATATATATAATAAAACTGTTACTAAGCCGAATCTGTACATCTAATATTTTTTGAAAAATCTTATTGAAATAGACTTTATTATCGATACAGAGGCCGAATCTATAGTTTTTAGAATTTTTGTCTGTCTCTCTGTCTGTTACCGCATCACGGAAAAACCACTGAAGAGATTTTGATTAAATTTGTCATGATGATAGCTGGCTATCCGGGTCAACATATAGGATACTTTTTACTGAGAGAAAATATTTCATCTCTGAGAAATCGATACTAAACGTTAAAAAGTATGTAGGGACAAACCCGAACGGAGCAAGGGTGAGTGGCTAGTTCATATGTATGAATATTCGAGTAGTAAAATAAGTTTTTTTGGTATTCTTCTCATTTTCTATGCAAATAATTAATATAAATAAAATTAGAATCTTTTCCATCATAAGCTATAATCCGTAGACTAGTTGGTTTGACTAAACTAAATAACTTCTCTTTACCAAAGTCAAGGAAACACTTGTTCCGGAAAAATAATATTGGTAGTAAATCTATTTTGTGTTACTATGCACTCAATTCAATAGTAAATATTTGTGAGCAGGGTTGGGCGGCGACTGATTGCGAAGTTGAAGCAGAAGCACAAGGCTTTTAAGAAAATAAACCAGTAAAATAATACTCGTATAAGATGAAAGTTTAGAATAGATAACATTTTACAATTTTACATAGTAGGTATATCAGTTTCTGTACATATATTATCAGAAAGTCTTAAAGAAAAACTTGGATGGTGGTAAGCAATTAGAGCGTATCCGTGCTCTATTTTGCGGGTGGACGACGTCACCTGCACTAATTGCGTCTCATTTAGAAATTACGGCTCCTGCAATTAACCTACATTCATTTGCATCTTTTTACGTACATATGTGGTACTTATTGAGAACTTCTGCCTTTGAACAGCATGTCGAATACATTTTTAAACGTACTAAATGACAAGCGTGTACTAAGCCAAGGTGTCATTTCCGCGATCACACGTCCATTAATTAAAACTGCAATTTTATTTAAACCCTTTTATTTCTTTTATTCCATTTCTTTTGTATTTTTTTTTAATTTGTAGGCACGTTTGAATAAGTAAGTGAATCGATTATCTTGCTTTATATAAAGAGCTTACAGTAACAAAGCAATATTTATTTTAAAGCGGACTGTAAAAACATATATTGGTAGTTACAGTTTGTCTTTTAAAAATATATTTGTCTTTTAAAAATGTCACTACAAAAACCAACCGATTGTTTTTCTGTTAATAAGAAATTTTGGAAAGTTCTTGGCATCTATCCATCAGTGAAGTCTAAATTCTACAGTTGGTATTCAAAAATATTTGTATTAGTATTCATTATTATATACGATTTATTAACAACGATAAATTTTTTTTACTTGCCAAGAGACTTGGATCATTTTATTGAGGAGATGATATTTTATTTTACGGAATTATCAGTTATGTCAAAAGTATTGACATTTATGCTAATGCAGCATAAAATGACTGAAATGTTCGACGTGTTGGACAGTGACATGTTCCAGCCTGCTACAGAAAAAGGAATACGGATTATAGGCAAAGCGATAAAGTTTAATGCAAAATATTGGAAAATCGTAGCAATTGTTTCCTATTTTTCTCATTCAGTTCATATTCTATCTCCTTTTTTAGCTCATTTATTTTTAAAAGTACCATTGGGTTTGCCGGTGTGTAGTTATTCTTTTCTAACAGAAAGCATTAAGGAAATGTTCATTTACCCTTTATATTTATATCAAAGTGTCGGAATGCATATAACCATGCTCTATAATGTAAATATTGATACATTTTTCTTGGGACTAATGATATTTGCGATAGCTCAATTGGAAGTTCTTGAAGATAATCTTTCTAGCATTACTAATGATTCTCATGTTCAAGCAAGTGGAAAAGATTATGGATCTATAGAATTACGATATATTAAGGAATTAAATAAATCTGTTATACATTTTAGGGAGGTCAGCAAGTAAGTATAATTTTCTCCGCTCGGTTAAATGGATAACGCAAAAAATATGTCCCTCTTCGAATACGACTACTACTAATACTGTTACTAATACAACTACTATTTTCAAGGCAATCGATTGAAAGATATAGAAATTTATGCACTTCAGTGCTATATAGATAGTGGGAAATAACATAAAAATCTTCTCCATGAAAAAAAATACGTGTCATTTCAACCGGTGGAGAACCTTCGAAGTTTGCACAAAAAAGTATTGCATTTTTGATCATATAGATAATTGGTCATCGATAAAAGTATTTAAATATTGTATTCTCTTTTGCGTCTATCTGTGTACTGTAATTATAAAAGGAATACTCGATCCCACATTTTTACACTGAAGGAACGTTTTGATTGTACCTTCATAATAAGTAGTACCTATTTATATATAATAGTCATCTTCTGAAATGAAATTTTATTGAAAAGATTTAAAGAAGAAGAACAATTTTTAGTCCACTCTGTGATGGCCCAACTAATTTTGGTTAAATTTAAAACTGGCTTCACACAAAGGGTTTTTGATTCGACATGCCTAACGTGACAAAAAATGGCGAGCAAAAACGAGAGTTAAATAAATGTGTGAAACTTGAAATTACCTTATTATTAGTTAATACACAAATAGATTATTTATTTAGGATATAAATATTTTCATTTTCCAGATTTTGCGCTTTAATTGAAGAAGTGTTCAGCGTGACACTGTTTGTTCAATTTAGTATGGCATCTTGTATTATTTGCGTTTGCTTATTTCGGTTTACACTAGTAAGTAAATCGAATTGTTTTTATGATAGTACAGTGAAATATTATATTATTGGCTAGCACTTCTAAAAATGTTGAATCCATGGGTTCGATTCCTATGATATATTATTGTTACGTAAGTAACAGCAAAAAAAAACGAAGACATTTATCCCGGTTTTGGTGTAGATTTCTTGACCTTGGGAATCACTTTAGAACATCAACGAATCTTGGGATCTTTTTATTCTAAAACAAAATGTGTTGAACCTTACGAGGGGGATCAGGTCATAGCGACCACACTGGCCAAATGCGGGTTCCTTTTTTCGGACTTCACATGTCTTTCAAAAACTTGCTGTTATTTCAGACATGCTGGTTTCTTTACGATGTTTTCCTGCACCGTAACACAAGTGGTAATCATGTTGGAAATGATTTGCGCTTTAATTTTACTTGCACAGGCGCGAGACCCGGAATTTGAACCCGCTTTACTAGGGACCCGGGATTTAAACCCAAGCGAGCGCCTTACCACTGGACTACTATAAAAATGCTTTAAAATAGTTTAAGCAAATATATTTAAAAAAAAATAGTTTATTATTTTTACATACATATAAGCATTTTGATTCACAAAACGTTATTTTTTCATTTTAATTATAAATGAAGAGGTATTTTTATTCATACGTATGAAAGAACTACGCTAATATGTTGTATTAATCTAATAAATCTTGTTTCGCAGCCTGCTCCGGTCCAATACTACATGTTCTTAGCAACTTACCTGTTCGTTATGACGTTACAAATTATGGTGCCATGTTTTTTCGGTACTCGAATTATGACTAAGGTAATTAATTACAATATCCTATACCAATCCTATCCTAGTCTAATTCCTTTTAAAAGACTTCTAATAAATGTTTTATGTCGCATTGCTGAACATTATAGGTTCTATTTTAACAGTATAATATATTTGTAATGAAACTATTTATTCTAACAAGTACTTTAATACTAGGGACTCAACCACACTTCGCTCGGGTTCGTCCCTGGGAACGTTTTAATGGCTAGTATGGAATAGATAGTCGATCCCTTACTCTGTGAATAATAAAAACAAATCTATCCTACGGGAACCGTACATTTTCCGGTATAAAAAATAAT
Organism: Brenthis hecate; assembly: GCA_951806755.1. Taxonomy (NCBI): domain Eukaryota; kingdom Metazoa; phylum Arthropoda; class Insecta; order Lepidoptera; family Nymphalidae; genus Brenthis; species Brenthis hecate. The sequence goes on from OX638262.1 coordinate 3,179,336, forward strand.
CTAGTTATGTGGTATTCCAGACTATAATATATCTCTGTGCCAAATTTCATTCAGATCCGTTCAACCGTTCTGTTGTGATTGAGTAACACACTTCTATCCATCCAAACTTTCGTATTTATAATATTTATGGGATGATTGTCTCAGTTTTATTAAATACGACAAAATACTAAACAATAGGATGGTAAGCAAGTAACTTTATTTCTTATCCATATCAATATTATAACATGCATGTTAGTGGAGCTGATTTGGCATAACGTGTCAAGCTTGATACATAATACGAAATGTCGGCTAAAGAATTGTTAATAACAATTACCAAGGTAATTATAATATAATATTTATTTTTGAACTAGGCTGCTAAACTAGGTACGTTTAATTTTTTTGAGCAGAAAGCTAATTCTTTAAAAAAATCATACTTTAAAAAGTGGCGATAGTTTAACATGAATTAAATTAAAGTTTTAAAAACCCCCGACATGTAATTTGCCATTTTGTGGTGGCGGCCATCTTGGATTTGAAATTTATCATAGTATATAGTATTCTACTAGTCAAGCCCTTTCATTTGATACCCATATTGAGGGAGTTGTGGAAAAATATGTAATCCGCCATTTTGGTGGGGGCTGCCATCTTGGACCGATTTTCATCAAACATAGCTAAGAACACTTCCAACTAATTCACCTTTTGAACATTAAACAAAATCAAAATCGTGTCATCCGTTCGGGAGCTACAATACCTTAGACACACACAGAGACGCGTTCGGGGGTTAATGAAAGTAGCCTAAATTACTCTGTTATCTGTCAGTGAAAGCCCCTACAAAATTGATCCAGCCGTTGCGGAGATTAACCCAAACAAACAGACAGACAGACAAGCAAAAATATTAAACATTGTTTTTTCTTATGAATACCGTATATGCTTTCATATGTACATATGTAGTAAAAAGCTATTATTTCGACATTACAAACAACTTCAAATTTATTTATCTGTATAAATTTAAAATCACAAGTAAAATAAAGATTATTGTTATATTAAAATAAATTTAGATATAGAATCAAAATATTTTATTTTCTAGAGTTGCTTATTATCTCAAGCAATTTACGATTGCGACTGGACGCCTCGATGCCGTCGGTTCAAGAGCTCCATGAGACTCTTAGTTGAAAGGGCTAATCGTCCTCTCTCTATAACTGGTTGGAAGATGTTCCCGCTTTCACTAAATACTTTTACCTCCGTAAGTTTAATAGCTTTCTTTTATTTAACTGAGAACTTTTTATAATGTTATTTACTACGAATTTTGAATTTCATAATTATTTTTCATTAGTACTCGTCGTATTAACGGAATAGTGTAGTTGATTTTATTTTTATGTTTTCTTTGAAATGTTTCTAATTAGTCTTTGTTTTGTAATTGAGTTTTAAATTTGTTAATTTTCTTTTGATATAATGAGGTCAAACATGAAATATCATTATGCTGTAAAATATGTATTTAGGAGTTCTTCGAGAATACACAGATAAATTTTTAAACAAAATATCCTATGCTAATCTATTCTAATATTATAAAGAGGAAAATTTTGTTCTTTTGTTTGTTTGTTTGTATCGAATAGGCTCCGATTCTACTGAACCGATTTAGATGAAATTTGGTAAGAAGATAGTTTGAGACCTTGGAAAGGACATAGGACACTTTTTATCCCGGAAATCATACCTTAAGAGGGTGAAAATGGGGGTGAAAGACTTTATGGGGAAGCAACCTAGGGACGAACCCGAACAAGGCGAGGGTGAGTCGCTAGTAAAATATATTTTTAATTAAGAAAGATTTGAATAAGCAAATGGTGCGTGTATAGCAAATTTATATATATATATATATATATATATATATATATATATATATATATATATATATATATATATATAAATCGATATATACCTTAGCTGTGGATTCGCGTAAGAGACACATAGAGACAGCGTTACTTTCGCATTTATAACCTAATAAGGATTAGATATATTTATAATAAAATTAAATTTAATATATTATGGACAATTATATTAATTTGAATATAAATGAAATTGTTACAGATAATGAATTCTGCGTATTCATTCTTCACATTATTGCGACATATGCAAACAAGAGAACATTGATCGACAGAATAATTAAATTTAAATATAATACTCGTATTACATCTATTAAATTACCTACACTAGAAAATATTTAAAAATACATCACGAGCTTTTTACTTGATCCTGGAACAAATGTCTCACAATACTATCGAAGACAAAAGCGTTGTACAGCAGTTCATCTGTTAGCAGTGGCCGTAATAAGGCATGTTCTTGGAGAACGAAAAAGGAAACAATGATTTTCCCGGGACTAGATAAATAAGATGTTCGAACGTGACGAGGGTATCTTTACAGTTTTTATGGAATCTTTTAGTAAGTGTAGCATTGTCCTGGCTGTGGTCCATTCGATTCTCTTTGTTTAGGCTGAACGCATTGTTAATGCAAAGAAATGACTGCGGCATTTTCTGTCTCAAACTTATCTTGTGAGATAGACAAGGCTATACTCAAAGTTTAGGTACAGCTAAATTTTCATAATACTATCTTAGATTAACGCGAATATTTGATATCTATCTATATAAACTAGAGTTCGCCGAGTAGTCGAATTTAGATCATGATTAATTTTGTTTTTTTTTTATTTATAAAACGAAAGCTCGTCAATAGCTATTAAACTAAAACGAAAAAATGAACAGATCGGTTCACAAATAAAATGTTCATTTTAATTAATTTAATGTATTTCTAATGATATATCTATTTCCACGGGAAAACACGTTATAATACAATTCATAAAAATATTTATGATCAGAATTACTTGAAACTTGGTATAAATGCTCTTCGATAAAATTAAATAAATACGTGTTTTAGCATTTTCCCCAAGTCACCCTATAATGGGATAAAATAGGGGATGAAAGTTTGTATGAAACTACCTTTTTAGAGATTTTTTTGTAGTTTGTAGGAACGGCGGGTTTTGCTAGTTACATAACATAATTCTCAATTTGACCATAGACTTTAACAATAAACAAAATATATGCGTGTGTGTGTCAAATTCATGGTAGTGTGTGTAATGTTTTTTTATTGATTTAATGTATTTTTTATGCATAATTTAAAAAAAAATATTAGCATTCTGCACAAGGAGTGCATACTCTTATTTTATAAACTAAAGTGTGGGAAATTTCATACTCCTCCGACCGCGCAATTTTCGTAAAAAGGGGTACAAGTTTTGGCTTCACGTATTAATTAATAGACTATAGATAAACATGAATCACCGAAATGTATGTACGCGCATAACATCCGATCGACTGCACCAAATTGGATATTTTTTTTTGTGTTTGTTATTGTCAGGACATGATTCGTATAAAAGAAAATTAAAAGAAATTTTTTTTTACTAAAATAAGTTTTTTTTGAATCTCATGATATGAAAAGTGAGTGAGTGAAATAATTTTTATCTCGGAAATCATCCCTTAAGGGTGTGAGAATGGGGATGAAAGTTTGTATTGGGAAGGAATCTAGGGACGAACCTAAGCGAAGCGAGCGTGAGTTTCTGGTTTTAAATAAAACTATCTCTTCGGACTTTTCGCGGATTTATTTTGATTTTTGGTTCCCGATGTTTCGAATGCTTTACAGCAATCATGGTCACGGGGGAGGCTAAGGTCTTAGATGTCTTCAAGGTTTATCTAATTATATAGTTGTATAGACAGTACCTACCCAAAAATTATACAATTATTTTAAAAATACAAAAATGACACCAGTAGCACCTTAAGTATTTGCAAATTTTTGCCAATTATTTATTTAAAATGCTAAATTAAAAATACAAAATTTTTTGTAAAAAATATTTTATTGAAACAATTAAGCCATATAAAAACATATTAGAAACAATTTTTCGGTAGCCCAACGATGATTTAGGATCGGTACTTGAATGTACAAGGAATGTCGTCAATGAAAAATAAATTTAGAATCCTGATACTTTGGGTTTTCGTGATGTACGTTCTGCAGAGAACTGAAACCCTTTTATTAAAGCATATATTACAACACGTCCCGTCAGTGACACTGAATAATATGCTCTTTGTTGCTACTATTCTTTGTGAAATTCGTCCAATTTCAGATTTTATTGCGTGACATTATTTATTACTTTTGTAAAAAATAGTAATCTATACATATAATAAAATTGTAACTAAGCCGAATCTGTACATTAAATATTTTTTGGAAAATCTTATTGAAATATACATTATATATTTTTTACATTAAATATTTTTGGTAAAATCTTTTTGAAATAAACATTATTATCATGATACAGAGGCCGAATCTATAGTTTTTAGAATTTTTGTCTGTCTGTATGTCTGTCTGTAACCGCATCACGGGAAAACCACAAGAGGGATTTGGTATGATGAAATTTGGTATGATGATAGCTGGTTATCTGGGTCAACATATAGGATACTTTTAACTGCGGGAAAATATCTCATCTCTGAGAAATGTATACTAAATGTTAAAACGTAAGTAGGGACGAACCCGAGCGGAGCGAGGGTGAGTCGCTAGTATATAATAAAATATATATTATAACGGTTATCAAATTTCCATTTATGAATTAACATTTTTCTCTTAAATAAAAACGCTTAGTAGTTTCCTTTTTAGAAGCTATTAATTTTTTGTAAGATGTACGTCAACTATAAATAAAGTTTTCAAGAATTTGAGATGCTTAAAACAACTTCGTAGTTGACGGCAAAGTTAAATGAATATTTGCCCTAGAATGAGAAGGATTGCACTGCTAATTCCGAAGGGTACCTGTTTGTCTTGTAGACACCGTCGAAATTTGTTTTACAAAATTAAGCTCAGCGGAACGAAACTTAGGCGAGGAGCTTTCTAAAGAGGTCACCAAAATATTTGGATATTTAATTTATGTATAAAAAAATGATTGTCATTGAAATGCACATTTAAGCAAAATTTGTATTAAAATATCTGTTTTGTTCAAGAAAAATATCAAGTTAAAGTGGTTTTTAAAGGTCAAAGGTCCACTGTGTACTGAAAACGTACTCGCGATAGAAGTAACACAAATATATGACAGTGGGGTTAAAACTTGCCGCACATGAAATTAGTTGAATAACTCTCGGGAATCTTCGCTCTATACTAAAACATGTCTTTGCTTTAAAGCCGGGTGAATAAGACTAAAACTTGCCAGCATTAAGCACGTCATCTAAATTAATTTACGTTTTTGGGTAATTAAGAAAAAAATATAGCATATATAATGTGCTAACAGCTCAAAAATTTAGTTTAGATGAACTTTGTTTGAAATAGTTAAGTGGCAAGAACATTTATCTCCATAATAATCTTATTTGGCTTGGGAATAAGTGAGAGTAAATTATATGATCATTTTAATGCTTTATTGCTTGTATTAAATGCTTGTTATTAGTAAAATTTTGTTTTATTATCCAACTTATTATTAGACTACACTGTATCTTGTCTGTCTGTTTGTTATCTTTTTATAGTTTAAGTTGAATTATTCATTGATGAGGAAATTTCATAACGAAACACCTTACGTGTTGATAAAATTATTATTCCAGAAAAGCCATGGATGAGAAAATTGGTAAAATTATTGTTTCATAAAGCTCTAGTCGGCAGTTTTATTATGCAATTCGAAAAAATAATTATGGTCAAAGTTCGCCACGTGGTCTAAATACGACCTTAATCATTTTTTGAAGTGAAAACTTCTATGGGCAGGTTTGGATGGGGAGTAAATTCATGTAAGTCGTCATTGTGGTCACGTGATGTGTTAACTCTAACACTCAGAGTGCCTCAGATAGATGTCAAAACCAGATAAATGTAAACAGTTTAAATTTACAAATTTTAATTTAAGATCAAACAATTAATCTGAATATCCAAAAATAACAACTCTTTGTTTATAGTTTTTACTTTTCACTTCTGTCGGCAGCCCTCATGACAGCTTTTTTGTTTCTATTTATTTTATTGATAAAACTGGTCGTCGTCAATAGTAACTAAAAAAACAGAGAAAAAAGGTACTAAACTATTTTCTCTATTTCTTTTACTACGTAAAGACCAGAAGGCTTTTTCATAAATTTAATATCTCTAGCTTAACAAATAATTTTAATATTCAATATATAACGAAATAAAAATCACAATGATTATCTTTAACATTTAAATAAAAAATATATCTATATATTATTTAATATATGACACTGTATGTGACTGTATTGAAAAGAATCTGTACGTTGCAACAAACAGACAGCTTGTATGACGTCCTCTGTAGAAGAGAGTCCAGGAGACAACCGCAGCCGCCAGCCTGTTAATCAGCCTTCGTGAATGACCACGGAATTGATCGACCAAAGGTACGAGTACATCTTACATACGAATGTATATGTATAAACAAGTACCCACAATGCGGCTCTAGTTTCGTAATTATCATACTATTGTCATTAATTAATTTAATGAAATTTTTGAATATTTTATTTCATCGGTAGGTATATATATATATATATATATCTAATATATATATATATATATATATAATATATATATATATATATATATATATATATATATATATAGTATTCATTAGACTCAAATTGAACAGCCCTTTTTGGCATTTAAAGCGCATGAACGTATGATAGGATTCTTTTAAGATGAATAAATTGCAAAGCATCTGACTGATGTTTAATATTACTTCGGAACCGTGGTCCGCGGTTACACTGTTTTGTTACACTCGTGTAACTACTGAGTATATCTATAATCTATGACAGATGATTACACTACAAATAGGATCAATATTCCCTCTACGACCGCGGACCGTGTCAGTTAACAATAGATTTCTTAGAATTTTAATTAATTTCTTAGAAATTTACCTAGAGGTGCTGTAAAGTGTCTACACTGGTGTAACATATATGACCAATGGTTACACTAAGAAAACGATAGCCTTTGATTATTATTAGGTTAGTCGTTGAAATTAAGTTAATTTATAATTTTTTTATGTAAAAAAATAATACGATGTAGTTTTTTCTTGTACCAATAATGATATAAAGTTAATATTTTGCAGAAAAACTAAGAAAAAAAATATGCGAAAATATTTTGCTTAGCTTTTACTATACCTATGCAACTTATTAAAATAACGCAACTCAAAACATGACGTGGATACTTTTATCTCTTATCAATGTAAGGGACATGTATAAGAGTCGTGATTAAGTGTAAAGGCTGATTAAGAAAATTAACGATCCGGTAGCTGACTCACTGACTATTGCTTACACTCCGGACACAGATAGACACTTCTATTTAATTTATATGTGTAGATTGGATTAGCCTCCTGCTCCATTGCTTGTGGGTTCAATTCTCACTTAAAGCAAACAAATGTAAGTAGGTACGTTTGATATGATATGATTAGGCTAAAATATGGTGTTACCTCTAAACACCATTCAAAACACACCTTTGAGAGTTAAAGTTGTTTTAATACTCAAAGCCCAGTTCGCTTTGTCTCTCTATTGGCAATACAGGGGACAGTTATAAGTGAGATGCAGCCATTAGCTACACCTACTACATATTTATTAGTATTCCCCAAACTGTAATGCATGCTTTAGATGAATTGTATGCAATATTACCTTGTTTGAAAATATAAAATTATTCGGCCACAAAATTACCTATCTCTTATAATTGATTTTAATCTATTATATTACTCTATAATATTATATGACTCGGGATATTATGAGTAAATTCATATTTTTAGTTTTTGGTCATCTAAATATAAGTAAGTTCTATCCTTATTAAGTTACTAATAGTATTTAATGTACAAATATGCTCTAATAATTTACATCCATCTTTAAAATTGTACCAAATATCATTAAAACTCAAAAAAATTGTCTTTTTATTCAGTGTTTTAAGACACATGCTCTTAAAGCAATTGTAGATAGAAGAAAAGCTTCGAGTAGCGCTATTGAACTAAAAGTTTTCAACAACAGTTCAAACATTTTGTGGCGCGACGTACAACGTTCCCCTTTCAGCCATATCGAAACGAAGTCTATGAGGTTAGTATTTAATGCAACCAACTGTTCTACGTTAAGAAAATTTAAAGTTAAAACCAACAAAAATTTGCGTGCTTCTAATTTAACTTAGAGGACAATTGCAAAAACATCATGATTTTATATATTAATGCCACTATGTTACAGATATTTCAAGTCTTAATATTTTAACCGACTTCAAAATACGAGAGTTTCCTTTTTTGGTCGTAAAATTATTTTGTATGTATTTACGTTACGCTATATCTTTGTTTATTGTGAAGTTACTTAATTTTAAGTTCTTTATTGTTGTAATAATAGTAAACAGCGGCCCCATAAAAAAATTTCAGAACAATCCACCTACAATGGCGGAATAATTAATTTTAAATAATCCATATCATTTCTACATTCAAGGTACTAAAAAATTTTGCGAGTCTAAAATGCTTCTTAGGAAATGAAGAATTTGGAGAAAGTTTTTATTATAAAGTATAGTAGGGTGGGACCCTTATTTTGGTCCATTTAAACATATAGGAGAATATTACAGTTTTAGAGGTCCCTACAGCAAACAGAATCATACTATTGAACAATTTAGTTACAAGAATTAACTTAAATTATTCAATAAATTTAAACAACCCTTACATAATTAGCATTCACGACGTACACCCTGGAATAAAAGGGTCCAAATATTTTAGGTCAACTTAATTTGTACGAAAATTGCAAGTTTAATTTCTTCCAGTTAAGAGTCCATTTCGCTTGCTTTCTGACGTCGACAACGTCTAATTAATTTAGTATGAGGAAATCTCCGTTTCGTGACAATGTTACAGCATTTGCTCTACCTACTGACTTTTGTTCATATTTCAAAGAAATGGCTAAGTGTTTTGCGGAATTTCTATGCCCATTCTATAATTCATTCTTAAGCACCTTTATTTTCTTGTTTATTGCGTCCGCAGTGCTTTTAATATATAGAATTTTTATTGGGTCTGTGAATTTTATTAGAGACGTAAATTTTAAAATATTGTTTTTTGTTGCCCTTTTTATTGCAGAGAAATTAACAAGTACAGCGAGTAAATTAATATTTGGAGATATTCCATTGCATACTATTCTTATAATGCAGCTATAGAGTATAGAGTATCACTTCGATCATGTCTGGTCTATTGTGATCTAAAGCATATATTGTCCATTGCATGCTAGGTGAGAAATTGAAGATGTAAGAATAGGATAAGTTTTAGTGTAGGTTTTGATGACTTAGTAAGTATAAGAAGATCCGTAGCGGTCTTATTTTTTATTTGATGGATGATTACTATGGTAATATTAATATTTATTTAATTTTTGTTGAATGTTCTTGGTTGATTTTACGCTTACCCTTGTTGAAATAGTACCAAAAAATAATAACATACTGATTCGTCACATATACATTACATTTTAATTTATCACATGAATAAAATGTAGTAATATAATCATACTTCATAAATAAAAATTAAAAGAAAAGAACTTATTTCCTACCTAATTGTATTTTTTATTTATCTCATTTTTTTTAATAAGTCGTTATATAAAATGTTAGGGCCCTCGTACAAACATATACTCATATATGTATCTTTATGTACGTATCTTTTTCAACGAGTAATGCGACGTTGAAGCGACACCCGTGGGAGTAATTCATCAGACCGGACGCGCAAACGTCGTGTTATCTGCTTTTGATACAGTGGAAAATAATATAGTTTTAAGAGGGACAGCTGCTAGATTTTCTAATTCCATTTACTTACTTTGATACCTAAATTCAGAAATTATTAAGCGTTGCACCGCTAACTAAAAAAAATATTCCAAGTTCAAAATAACTTTAAAAGAATCATTTCATTCTAAGAAGTGGTTTATCGCATTTTCTTGTGGTCGTTCAAAATAAAGGTAAAAATATCAAAATTTAGGTGAAGTTTTGATTGCTTTGATTTAGCAAATGTATTTATATACGGTATACATTCTTCATTACCCATGAATAAATGAAAAACCATCCTTTGTTTAACTCAAAGTTATTACGATTATCTAATCTACCATATAATAAGTAGTTCAAAAGTGCTTGTAAAAGTCTATTCGAATAAATTATATTTTGATTGATCGATTGATTGATATTAATAAACCCAATGTCCACCAAAATCTCTTCGTGATACATTTTTTTAATTTTTTTAAAGTCTATATTGAAATTCAGTAATAAATACTAATGTTTTGAAGTCATTGTGAAAAATCAAAATAACCAACAAAGAAACAAAGTATTGGAGTTGTACTGTAAAATGGGAATGGGGATAAACGGGAAAGAACAAGGAATATTTGTCCTAATGAAGCGCGATTGTTTCCACTAGCACACCTGATGTCGCAGCGAATTTTTCTTTACGCTCGTTTTCCTTGACAAAGAGGGGTGGAATGTTAGCAATTGTACGTTTTGTGTATTGAAACTAGTCAGCATATAGTTACGGATATATTTTCAGCTCTGTATTTTATAAGATATACCAAGTTCTTATCAATATTGTAAACACAAACGTATATGTGTAAGTTTGTTTATCACACAGAAACGGAGCAACGAAGCAAAGTATTTTTATGCAATAGAGATATATGAATTTGTGGAGAATCTTGTAGATACGCAACTTTTCATTGTTATTCATCACTATGTATAATAATAATAATTTAATCATTTTTAACGTCCCACTGCTGGGCATAGGCTTTTTTAACACGAGGAGGATAAGGCCAAAGTCGACTATGCTAGCTAAATGTAACCCGAATTTTCATTTAGCAGAGTTCACGCGTCTTTCTTAAACTAATAAAGTTCTCTCAGTCGTGCAGGTTTCATTTTTAGTACTTGAAAATAATTCGCACATGAAAATCTCAGAGGTGTGAAAACCCGGGTTTGAATCTGCTTCACTTGGTTAACCAAGCGAGGTCATTGCCAAAAGGGTAATAGTCTATACTATATGTACTTTAAAATTAAATCTTCTCGTTAGTTGACTCTTAGAGAGAAGAAACTTCAGGAACATAGGTTCTATGAACAACTAAGATTTCAGCAATCTGCTTTGTTCTAAAGTAAGTTTATTTGTACTTTTCAAAAGTCATAAATCAAGCACTTTTGTACTTTTTTTATTAACATAGTACAATGTTTTACATTATAATGCCTAACAAACAATGCATGTTTATTGTGATTGATATATTCCACAAGCAAAATAAAATGAATAAATATGACACATGAGCGAATTATGTTATTTGTTTTAGTGGTTGGAAATGTGGTTTTGCAATTGGACGTTGCCCATCGGAGCATCGTTTTTTTCTTTTCCCTTATAATAAATTGTATATAAAGGCACGCGAGCGAGTCACGCATAACATCTCATGGATTTATACCCCATACTTCTGTCGAAATTTAGATTTAGTGGGCCGAAAGCTCGTAACTCATAGCGGTCCTTCGAGTTTTTCATTGGATTTGAAAGAATGAGATTTAGTAAGATTATAAAGTCATAATCTATCTAATGTATTTTTTGATTTATGGTTTTTACATGATTACTATAAAGATTGTAAATTTAAATGCATATTATGAAAGTTTTAATAGCCTTTAAAAGTATGAAAATGACAAATATTTGAGTTTTACAGTGCGCCATGGACAGTGTTTTTCTCAATATAAAATTTAACGAATTAAACATATACATACATATACTAGCAACTTACCTTCGCTACGCTCGGGTGCATCACTACGTACGTTTTAATTTTTTTACACACACTTATAACATAAGCTATTTGACAGGGAAAGTTTCATCCAAATCGGTCCAGCCAATTCGGAGATTAACTGGGACAAACAGACAGACAGATAGGCAGATAACATTTTTAAAAATTGTGTTTTTCTTATAAGTATTATATATAATTTCATATGCATTTAGTAAAAAACTGTTATTTTGTCATTACAAACAGACACTTCAATTTTATTTATCCTATAGATATATAATATTTATTTAAAAAAAAAAATAAAAAATAAAGATATAATTATACGATAGAACAAAATACAACAAAAATTAACAATATGGAAACAAAACTTTTTCCAAGTATTTATACATTCAAATACTAATTTTCATTTTTAAAAACCTAAAATATACGGCATGTGATCTAAAATTGTGCAATTATCGCACATACCAGACTGACGCGGGCGCTTAATAAAACAGGAACTAGATGCTTGAGAGTATTTATTTCTACTCGTCCACTCGCATATGAGTTTTACGTCATTATTTCTGCAAATTTTTCAAAGCAAAACGATTTTTTTACGAAACGAGCCAACTCCCGCCAGTTTAAATAACACTCGTTAACTTTAGCGCGGCCACGGGCAAGGCAATTATTTTTAACATATCATTTTAAATGGCTCGATTAAAATGAAAAACGTAAATAACATGGCCTCAAGCACATTTAATTCGAATCATTAAAATGTCTATTTTTCATATTTAGATAAATTGGATAGATAAAGGCTTATGTTTTTAGTACGAAAAGCAGTGAGTTATGTGTAGGAAAATTTTCAGTTCATATTTACATATTTTTTTTGTTAGCAGTACTATCTGTATTGCATGAAATTTGCAATTTAACGCCCTTAGAGAAACGTGATTAAGGACTGATTTTTCATGCATCAGATAAAAGTTATTCATTAATTAAAATTATAACATGTAACAATCGAAATATCTTTCATACAACTGTCATTTTTAATTGGTTTACGTTGTTCTATCAATACATTTTATCTGGTCATTAAAAAACAGCCGTAAATACATATAAAAAAATAACAAGTCGTAAGCCGTATCAATAACAGTTTTATTAGTCATACATGAATAAGAATAACACTATATTATAACTATTGTCACAGATTATACTTACTTTGAACTATCGGATTTAAAAGCGAAAATTTGTATGTGTGTGTTTGTTTGTTACACCTTTACTTTGTAATCACTGGCCAGATTTAGTTGAAAATTAGTACATTGATAAACTAAGTCCTGGAGATACACAATACCTACGTCATATATTTATAGCTGGGAGAAGCGAGAATAATTTGCTTGTTACTAATATAATGTTTTTAACAATGAATTAACGCATGAACTACTTAAACGATCATTATACGAGAAAGTTGTTCTATCCGATCTCTTACAGAGAAAACGGCGGCTCCATGAAATATGCATTAAATATTTACACAGTCTCCGACCAAGTCCCTTGAAGTCTTCTGAAAAGATTTGCAATTCACCGAACATCCTTTAAGAAAAAAGAGCCTGGGAACAAAGGAAACGAGGGATCGAAATGAGCGTCTAAATACTGACCTACATCAAACGTTTTGATTGCAAAATACGTTTTAATTTAGCTTTTAACTTAAAGTTAAAATTACACTTACATTTTTGAAATTAAATTCTATTTTTATATAATCACTTTGAATATTTTTTATTTTAAATGTAAATGAAATATCTATATATAAATACATATAAATAAACAGTTCAGTACCTTTTTCTCCTCTGTCTGATTATCTCTTTCCGTTTAGTAGATATTGTCGAGTTTTAGTGTTATCAATAAAAAAAAAGATTATTTATACATATAATAAAATTGTAACTAAGCCGAATATGTAAATTAAATATTTTTTGGAAAATGTTATTGAAATAAACATTCTTATCGATACAGAGGCCGAATCTATAGTTTTTAGAATTTTTGTCTGTCTGTCTGTCTGTCTGTCTGTTACCGCATCACAGAAAAAACCACTGGAGGGATTTTGATGAAATTTGGTATGGTGATAGCTGGTTATCCGGGTTAACATATAGGAAACTTTTTACCTCGGGAAAATATCTCATTTGTGAGAAAAAATACATAAACTTCAATATAAGAGTATACTCATTGGTAAAACCTAAGAATTTGTTTTTTGGTCATCTGAACGCGGGCGGAGCCGCGGGAAATGCTAGTGTAATATATTTCATATTCTATAATCGTTACAAACCGCTGATAGAAAATTAAAATACATTAAGAATAGGACATATCTAATATCTAAGCGTTACGTTAATTTAATTATAACGAATATTCACAGTTATATTGACTGAAGACAATGTGATTAATAGCTACATAGTTAAAGATAAGAAAATTAGGACTTTAGTCTTTGCATAGTCACAGTACGTATTCGTATATTACATTTTTATTCGCGGTTTAGTTATAATAGACACGTGTAACAGGTACTTTTATCGTGAAAGCATCGCATAAGTTAATCTACGTGTAATTTCATATCTACATATATACAGATAAACAAAATTGAAGTGTCTGTTTGTAATGTTAAAATAACAGTAATTTAGTAAATGCATATGAAATTATATACTGTACTTATAAGAAAAACACATTTTTTATTTTTTTTGTCTGTCTGTTTGTTCCGGACAATCTCTGAAACGGCTGGACTGATTTTGACGGGACTTTCACTGGATGATAGCTGATGTTATAGGGAGTAACATAGGCTACTTTTATTTTAGAAAAACCTACCTAGACCTACCATACCTTAGCGAAGCGACGGAGAGTCGACCGTCTATTTCTAAAATTAGCCACCCTTAAGCTTTCTAAATATTTAAATATAATTAATTGGCAGTGCTGAAAATTCAAAGCATTTATAATTGAAATGCGAATCAAGAGTATTGAATTTTCTTTATATATTACTATCTGTAGTTGGTCTACTATCAGCTTTGAAGTAGCAGTACATGGCTATGGAGAGACTCAATTTTTCGAAAAAAAAAATTATATTTATTTTAGATGGGGTGCATAAAATGAGGAGAAAAGGTTTATCTGCGAAGACATTTGTTTAGATAACATTCATTTACAACCTTAACATCCCTTAAATACGTTAAAAGTGACAATTTCAATATCCAACATATTATTAATATTTAACCAAATCATTGTACATATTTAAACAAGAACATTTTATTTGATACAATATAATATCTGTAATTTATTATATAATAATAATTATATAACGATTTATATCGTTTCCACTACAACTAATAATTTTCGACATTTACTGAAAGCTTACGTTCATAGTTGCGTGTTTTTAATTAATAGCTTTAGTATTTTATTATTCGAAGAACTTAATAATTAACTTAATCATGGTACTTACTGTAATTGGTAACTCTCGGCCATTGCCTTTATTTGCCTAGTTCTAAATGTGTACAATTATAATTATAACGTTATACATATACCTATAATTGGTAAAATTTGATAATTATCCTACTTTATTGCATATTGTGTATGTATTCATAATATTATGTATACAAGTATATTAAAAATAAATAAAATATGTACAATCGTGGCTTTGTAGCAGCGATTTATGTTCCTAATTTTGAATATGAAATATACTAGCACAACCCGCGCCTTCGCCCGAGTTAAAACTACAAAAAAAAACAAAAAAAATAGGTTTAATACAAACTTTCATCCCCTATTTTACCCCCTTATAGGATGAATTTCAAAAAATGCTAAAACACGTATTTATTTAATTGTATTGAAGAGCATTAATATCAAGTTTCAAGTAATTCTGATCATAAATATTTTTTGGGTGGTATTATAACGTGTTTTCCCGTGGGAATGAGATAATCTCCCGCGATAAAAAACCTATGTTACTCTACAGCCCTCCAACTATCTCCACACAAAAAAATCACGCCAATCCGTCACTCCGTTTCGATGTGAAAGAAGGACAATCAAACAAATATTTATAATAAAAATATTTGAAATAATAGACGAAAAGCAGTATTAGTAGTACTACATATTCATCAGAGAAGAAATAAGACTTGTAAGCTAAGCTTGTTGCGTCGTTATTGTTTGGAATATAAAGCTGTATTAACTATGTATTAGCAACTTAGCTTGGTTTTGTTCGGTTGCGCCTTTACGTGGCTAATTGTAGCTTATCTTACTCTAAGTCGTGGGCTGTCTGTATATTAAATTGCATTTAAATTCATCCAGCCGTTACCGCGTAAAAAATTTACAAATAAACACACATACAAACTTTAGCATTTATAACAGTACTCCAATATCTGTAAGAAATGTCTAACATTGTTCATATTATACGTGATACTCATAAGTCATATTAAGCGCATTCTTTTGGGAACAGATTACTCGATCCATTCACGTGCCTCAAAGAACGCGATTATAACGTACAACTAGATAAAGAGGGTCAAAAAGGCCTAGGATTAAAAGCTATTGGCTGACTGCCCATCCAATTTTCTTTGTTGACGTCCCTGGGGAGCCGCACTCAGATTATCTTAACAAAGCTAAGGCGCGCCAAGTTCGCACGCCCTTAGAAACAATATAATGTACTAAAGGATGTAGCAAGATACACAAAGCTTTCCTTGTCATCACCATCTTATTTTTATCTCGTTTAAGCATTACATTTAATTATCTAATTAAACGAAATCATTGCTTAACACCAAATAGATAAGATTTTTTGAAATTTTCATTATATCCGCTGTAAGTTCCGAAATAAAATGTCTAAAAATTTAGTTTTATTACTCAGATTATTATTACTTGTAAGTTTCAGATCGTTAAAATGATAATTGAGTAAAAGAAATTCGTCTTGAAAAATGTTTGTTTCGTATTTGTTTTATGTTCATTTTCTACGAGTTCTTGAAGCAAAATAAAATACTTGACTAATTTACTTAAACGGTAAAAAATAAAAATTTCGCTTACTAACCGTAGCGTGACTGTTGACACTTGTAGCGTGAGTTAACGTTATAATTTGAATTTTTATTTAACGTGCAATTAACTACTTTAAAATACTCCATGTTTTATTTCTCAATTTCATATACAAGCTAGTAGTAATATTAGGATGTTATAGTAGTTAGGGCGATCAAATTAATGGCCGGCGGACTATTCGAATGGCTTTAATACAGCTATATACTCGTAGCTTTGAGGATCACCCCACAAACTACAGCAGTCCGTTAACGGCTCCGTTTAAATACCAGGCATTGTATCCCGTCTAAGTTTGAAGAGGTGCCTGAAAATTCAGTAGCTTTGTAACAACATTAATGTGTGCAATAATACTGTAATATATATATATATATATATATATATATATATATATATATATATATATATATATATATATATATATATATATATATATATATATATACTGCGCTACATGCTAAATTTTTTTATAAACTAGTGATTCGGGCAAACCAAAAAAAAAATACAACCTGTACTTTTGTTTTGGTTTCAACTTAATTAACATTCTTATAACTTTTTAATAACGAACTACTTACTGTCTACATCTTTTATATAAAGACTATATTTAAATGTTAGAAAAGATAAAAATAATGTTTTATAGTATTTTCTATTCTAATAAATCATATTTTCCTTTCATATATTCTCACAATCTGAATGATTAATGTTTTGAATTATTTCAAAAGGGCACAAGTAAATTATACATTTAGACAAGCTGTCAAATCACATAGACATAAACAAAGTAGATCGTTTTAATAATCTCTTCGGCAAGAGATTTTATTGGGATTTAAAATGTATATTTATTTAATACACTCGTATTCAATCCTTTTCGATGTCCCACTGCTGGGCACATGCCTCCGTTTAACAGGGAGAGGACCAGGCCATAACCCACCATGCTGGACAAGCACGGGTTAGCCGACTTTATGTCTTTCGAAAACTTGCCAGGTTCTCTAAGTGGTATTCATGTTCGAAATGATACGCACACGAAAATATCAGGTGCTACTTCACTAGGTTCTCGTTACAACTGGGCCAGCTTTTCATAAATCTATCAAGTTATGTATAAAAAATATTCTTGATTTGATGTATATAAATCTTATAATATACATATATATATATATATATATATAAATATATATATATATATATATATATATATATATATATATATATATATATATATATATATATATATATATATATATATATATATATATATATATATATATATATATATATATATATATATATATATAAATAAATATATATATAAAGGCTTAACTTAAACTTAAAGGCTTAACAAACATCAAAAAATATTTCAGGTCATTATGAAAAAATATAAATTAAATAAAAAAGTTTCTCAATGTTGAAACTTAATGTCAATCGTTAGATCATTGAAAATTCAGCATTATTCATATAATTTTCTTTGTTTATTTAGTTTATTAGATTACTAGCGATTCACCCTCACTTCGCTCGCGTTCATCCCTAGGTAAATGATTACTATGGACATCCCACGGGAACCGCACATTTTTCCGGGATGAAAAGTAACTTATGTGTTATTGCAGACTGTAATCTATATTTGTGCCAAATTTCATCCAGATCCGTTCAGCCGTTCTGGCGTAATTGAGTAACACACGTCCATCCTTACTTTTGCACTTATAATACTTATGGGAAATGGGATTATTACCGAGGTATTTTGTTTTTTTTTGTTGGATTAGAAAAGCAGGTTCGACTATATATTAGAAATCAACAAACAAACTTCTTATACAAATACATACATATATTAACTTAAACACCTTTTAGGTATATAATTTTAAGTTCATGTATGATTGAAATTCGATAATTTAGGCAGAATTTAGTACATATAATATTCTAGACAAGAGAAGTTATATTAAGTAGAAGCTCAGTAGGTACCTACATGTTAATGGTAATGTCTTTACAGCAATTCAGTGAACAGATGTTGGGAACAGGTTGACCAATTAATAAACAGATTCCATTATAATAAACTCGACTATCCTAAGCCATTGTATTCTGCAAATAATGTTGCTTCAACTGTAATTAATACATTATAATTAATTCGAGTATACGAATCAAACGTTGTCATAATTCAGACTGGTTAATCATATCATAGTGAAATTAAATACTATAATAATTAACTAACAAATTATTTATTCAATAAATAGCAGCAAACCAAAGTAATTCTATAAAATATACTACTATTTTACCGAAATTATATATACATACATATAATAAAATTGTAACTAAACCAAATCTGTACATTAAATATTTTTTGGAAAATCTTATTGAATTGACATAATTATCGATACAGAGGCCGAATCTATAGTTTTTAGATTTTTTTGTCTGTTTGTCTGTCTATCTGTCTGTGACCGCATCACGAAAAAACCACTGGAGGGATTTTGATGAAATTTGGTATGATGATAGCTGGTTATACGGGTCAACATATAGGACTTTTTACTGCGGGAAAATATCTCATCTCTGAGAAATCTTTACTAAACGTTAAAATGTAAGTAGCAACGATCCCAAGCAGAGCGAGTGTGAGTTGCTAGTTTGATATAAAAAAATGTACCTACAAAGTATAAACTATAGTAACTGGGCGACCGAGGTTCGCTCAGTTTTTGGCCAGAAAAACATTAAAAAAAAAAAAACAAACTAAAAAATGAAATAAATACAAAAAAACAAAAGTAAAAACTTTGTATCGTATCGGGATACGAACCCAGACACCTGTGGTATACAAACTTGCGCCTTGGCCGCTTGACCACGATGCTTATGTCCAAGCGTGCGAATTAGCGACCATATTTTGTGTATAATGCGAAACAAAACCGAATGAAAACTCAAAAACACGCGTTTTCCCAGACATAAAACTAATCTAGATCGATTTATCGCCCCCGAAACCCCCTTGTATACTAAATTTCATGAATATCGTTGGAGCCGTTTCCGACATTCAGATTATATATAATATATAATTTTTTACTCGTTTAAATATATTAGATTTATGCAAACATACAGATACTGTCGTTATTCTATTATTCCTTAAAAGATGAATAAACCAAGGAAATGTAAGACATATTTGGATTTATAACATTAGCATCTTATATAATCTCGTATAAAATTATAATATGGACTAAACTAAGTGGCGATCCCATATTTAGGTGGGACGCCTCGAATACATAATAAACATGTTTACATTTCAAAACAGTGCGATTATACTTGCAAGGAAATTCAAATTGTCATTTGCATATCCGTTACGGTGTGGCTATTACAGATGGTGTCCTACCCTCAGTTTCCAGTTTTTAGGACGAACTTCCCAAATATGTGCTTTGGAGATAAGGGTCGAGCACCTGCATCACCCGCGCCTAATGGCACATTACGGTGGAGTTTGAAAGAACACTGGATCACAACAGATGTCGTTATACAAGGGTTTAATGAAATAAACCAACTTTGCATACAATTAATCTTATTCTCTGTAACATTTTTCAGAATATATATGATATGAAATAATGAATTGCTTAAAGAGAAAATATGTATGTAAGTTATATATTTTATTGTAATTATATGGATGCCTTTAAAAATAATCTTGTAATAGTATATCTTGGTACCTCGCAATAAATAAAAAATGAGAGCGCTGTCGTGATGGATACTGCCCCTGGGTATTAGAGCACTAGATGTTATAAGTGTAAAAGCTTGTTTTTCTTTAAATTATTTATAATTTACGGGACGCGAGTTTAGTAACGTATCTATAATTGAATTATATAAGCAAGTAAAGGTATATCCATTGATTGGTTCAATTATGTAAGAATATAACTAAAGTATGGTGCTGTTATGGCTCTGACAAAAAATACTACAAGGGAAATCACGGTTTTAAGCACTATTCAACAAAAATATTGATAGATACGTAACACAAATATAATATTACTAGCAGAATCCGCGGCTTCGCTCGTGATAAAATCTATAAAAAAATTTCTAAAAGGTAGTTTCATACAAAGTTTCATCCCCTATTTTACCCCCTTATAGGATGAATTTCGAAAAATACTAAAATACATATTTATTTAATTTTATTGAAGAGCATTAATACCAATTTTAAAGTAATTCTGATCATAAATATTTTTTTGGATTATATTATAACGTGTTTTTCCGTGAGAATTAGATAATCCAGCCCAAATTTACGAAAATCCGTCATTCCGTTTCAACGTGAAGGACAAACAAACAAACAGACAAACACACTTTCATATATTTTGTAATATTAGTATGGATATGCAGCTACGGAACCTTTAGTGTATGAGTCCAACTGGTACTTGACTCTTTATTTAACTACCTACAAACAAATAACTGTTTTCTCTCAGTTAAGTCGTTATTACCAACTGTAAATCTGTACAATATACGGTATGCCTAAGTCCTGCTGGCATCCTGCAATTCACAGCAACTTATTTGCTATCATCTGCGAGAGTATTGACGTGTGATTAGAACCTATAAATACTGTAAACCAAAATATTCGTCGCTTTCTAAAGCCAAAATTTGCTTCTTCGATCTGTTCTCAACGCTAACTCAATCTCGTAAATGTTATCCGACTATAATATGTGCGCGTGTTCATGTGTTTGTTAGTCCTTCACGTGGAAGCCGACGTGTTTGGATTAAATTTAGTACATACACAGATATACTTTAACCTAGAGTAACACGTAGGCTACTAGGGACACACTCGAGCGAAGCGAGGATAAGTCGCTAGTCTATACTTATAATAAAATTGTAACTAAGCCGAATCTGTACATTTAATTATTTTTGGAAAATCTTATTGAAATAGATATTATTATCGATACAGAGGCCGAAGGTTTTTAGATTTTTTGTCTGTCTGTCTGTGACCGCATCACGAAAAACCCACTGGAGGGAGTTTGTTGAAATTTGGTATGATGATAGCTGGTTATCCGGGTCAACATATATGATACTTTTTATTGCGGGAAAATATCTCATCACTGAGAAATCTATACTAAACGTATAAATAAACGTATAAATAGTATATTAATAAGCAAAAATAATATATATTTAGGTACTAACATATAAAATGTATAATTATGAAATAGAAATATATTCGAAAAGCTTTTCAACATATAAGAATGTAATTGAGTGAAATGGTTTTTGCATTTCGCATAATTTCCAATCTACCGCAAGTCTTTTCACACTGTGAATTTTTATCCATATTTACGCTTTATGCATATTACGAGTATAAAACCTGAGAAGAGTTAATTCCTGTATACATCAAATGTTTTATGTACGATATTAAAATGGTCAAAAAGTATAAAATATCCTGTTTTGGTCTATTTATTTATTATTTTACTTGTTATTTAAGTGGACTTAACGTCTAAATAAATTACATTTGTCAAATTATAAATAAGTTTGTAGCAAACCAGTAAGTGCCCTAGTTTTTGGTTGCTGTAATTTATGCATAATATGATATGATACAATATTTTATTCGTATATTTTAAATCAATAAATTATAAGTATATTATACTAAATTAAAAAAAAACGTGTGAATGTACGCACGTAAGAAGTTATACTCCGTTGGCGTAACAGAACAATAGTAGCTAAAGATTTCATCCCGTATGTCATAACTCTTTGTTTATAAAAGGTATGCAACTAACTTCATCATGTCGCTTTCAGCTAATTTCATCTTGTCACTTTTCGGCTGTCTGTGTGTGCGCATAGTAAAAATTTTACTCTCATAATTTTTTACAAACGTACCAAAAAAAGTATAACTTCAAATTATTATCAATAAAAAAACAGTCAAAACGAGATGATAAAAACATTATAACACATAGGTACATTTAGTTTTTCCTATACTTTTGTCTTAATCAAGCTAGAAATGCATGAATTTTCCGTCACGATTAGTTCTAGCTAAGCATAAAAACGAACGATTTTTATCTTATCAGCTAAGTACCTACGCTACTAATACATACGAGTATATTCGAAAAGTGTAAAAAAAAAACTTAAAAAAGGTTTTATTTAAACTATAAAATATTAATGTAAATCTAAGAAAAATACTCTCTTAGGTTTATATACGGAATATTATTATTCTATTTCCCTGTTTGACTTTCGCTAATCTCCGGAACAACTTATCTGATTTCGCTCGCTGACGTATAAAGGTTTCAGGGGCGAAGAACATTGTTTTAGAAATTGTTTAGTAATATAGTTGAAAACCAAAGGCTTAAGCAAAATTTCATTCTATAATAGTTAAAGTATACATCTCACAATATAATATTTATATTGTGTAATTCTATTGCATAACGATTAAATTTGTCAAAAATTTAAACTTTTATTTAACGTTTATAGACTAACATCTCGTCTAATCTCTCTAGACATAGAATAAAAACATAAGAAAATTTAAAATCAAAATAATTATGCCATTAAATAACTATGACTTCTAATTTCTGTTTTCATCAGCTCTTTACTGAAGTAGTTATGAATATCTACCGAATAAATAGAAGGATGTCAGTACTTCGTAAACTATTAATTAAGAGCCTCCGGTCATCATCCGGCAACAAGACAGCTGTCTACCCTCACCCCACCTTCTGTGAATGACGGGTGGTTTTTTTGGCATTCCTACTGTTGGACCTTTGCCGAACAATTTACTGTACTGTGTTCTGTTGATGAATGGCTTCGCTAATACAAATGTTGGGTTTGGACTTGTTTTGTTTATCCTCATTGTTTTGTACTGGAATTGACCTTATAAATTGCGCTCTGAAATAAAGCTTGTGTGTTATTTTTGTATAATGTTTTCATCTTTTTATAGATTTTTGTCTGTGTGTTGAAGCTTTTTGAAGTGATGCTTCTTTAGAATCGTTGTGATATGAAACTCGATGAAAAGGAAATGAAACGAAAATGCGACACTAAAAAGAGACAAGCACATAAATATATAGGACTAGCGACTCACCCTTGCTTCGCTCTAGTTCGTCCCTAGGTCGATTCCCCTTACAAACTTAAATCTTCATTTTCACCCCCTTAAAAGATGATTTCCGGGATAAAAATTATCCTATGTCCTTCCCAGGGTCTCATACTATCTTCTTACCAAATTTCATATAAATCGGTTCAGTAGATCCAGAGATTACCCCCCACAACCTCACAAACTCACAAACCCACAAACTTTACCTCTTTATAATATTAGTATAGATTAAGCCGGCGACAGTATGAGATAGAATATATTGCCATGTTACCATGGTAACCAAGTTTCACTTCTACCATGTGTGAATTGCACACACACGCACTTTTTTATTGTACAGATAATAATGTAAATAAAATAGCTAAGATTCAAAATGAGTTCAAGGAAACTTTTTGAACTTTTTGGCTCTCAAATAATGCAAGGGCTTTGTTTTGTAAAAATACATACCCGCAGGGAGTTTCAAATTTTGAGTAGTATTAAATGTAACATTTCCGTATATTTATTTTATAAATACATTTATTAATTAGGAAGTACCTACACATATTTAGATTTCAGGAGACTACTTAGAATTTCATTCAAATCCGTCCAGCCGTTTCAGGTTAAAGTGATAATATTAAACACACACATACACACACACAAACATTCGAATTTATATTACTAGTCAGATTTAAAAGACAATTTCTAAATTATAGATATTTTTAGTCATATAAAATCGAGTTTTAATAGTTACGTAAATTGGGTTTATAAACTCAAGAACTATTTATTTTTAGGTTCCCGATCAATAAAATAATATTAGTACTAATCTAATAAAATTATACTTATAAATATCACCAATATTATGAAGGTAAATGTCCATCTATCGATTTCAACTGAACGAGTGTCGAAAAGGTAGGGAGCAGTAGCAGGATGATTCTTGAAAATTGATACAATTATTCCTGAAAAAAATAATATATACCTTTATACTTACTAATAAATATACCTATTAATAAATATGCCTTTGTACATAGTCGACTCACAAAAAATATGTAAATATTATAAATTGGTATTACATCAATCCTAGGAGTTGGAGACGGGCCCCCACGGGAGAGGGGACGAAAGTTTATTCTCATAGGATATTTCGATGGGAAAGATAGCTCACGGTAAAATTTAAAGGAATATTACCTATACAATATATCAATAATCAAAATAAAACTTAGTAAATGCGTAGGGCGTGTGATTAGGGGAGGATCGATAGAAGAGCTTCTCCCTAATAAAAGTCTATAAAGTTCAAAATAATGAGTTATAGTTAAAATTCATTACAGTATTCTTTCCATTAATAAAAGAAAATGAGAAATTAATATACTGTAGTAGCTTAAATGAGTTATGTTTAAAAAATCGTATGACGCTTAAATAACGAGACAGCTGCTTAGCGTTAGGTACTCGTTCATTCGCTTTCACACTTGATACATTGACGAGTATTACAATTCTTTAGCGACGCGACGGGTTTTTCAGTAATTTACTATACTTCAATGTGAATAATAGTAATTTTAATGGTAATAGTTTAATTATAAATATATTTTTCTTCATTTCAGTAACCTACCTAATACAAATATTAAAAGATTTTGATTTTTTTGTGGATGGTTTTTATTATTCTAGTTAGGTTTTTCATCATTCTTTAAATGACACATTTCATTAAATGTTTTAATAGATTTTTATTAATAGTAGTTTATTTACCTACTTATTCACCATATTTTGTCATTTTTTTTTGTACTTTATATTATTTATATATTAGGTTAGTTCCCCATAAAAGTTTTCATCCCCATTTTCACCCTCTTAATGGATGATTTCCGGGATCAAAATTATCCTATGTTTTTTCTAGGGTCTCAAATTATCTACTTACCAAATTTCTCTAAATCAGTTCAGTAGTTTCGGAGCCTATTTGGTACAAACAAATAAACAAATCTTTTCTCTTTATAATATTAGTATAGATAATGTATTTGTTCTAAATTCTTGTCTAGAGTGTGCGACTAAATTACTAAATTGACCTTTGTATATCAATGCATATAATTGTATGTTTTATAATTTTTCCTTTTATACAAGAATAGAGCAACGAGTCGATGCATAGAGATAATTTAAAAGTTGGAGAATTTTTGTTCCGGTGGATCAAGTATTAGCCCTTTGATTTATAGTCTGCTGTAAATATATACTTAGGGATGCCTTAGCCATCATTTATTAATTATTAGAATGAAGGTACATACAAGAAAATCAAATGATATGAATTAGGTATAGGTAAATACTAAAATGTCCATTTTTTACCAAAATTTTCAACTCTGTACTTTCTATCTGCATGTTACGTATATTCTTTACATAATATCATATTCAAGTAACACCCAATCTGATAATTTGTTCTCACATTGCAATAGCATGTTATATCCGACTTACTCCATAATAAAAGTTCAAACAGGGCTATTTTGCGGCTGACTTCCTCTGTCTAGTACCCACTTTTGCTCTTATTTATTACTCGGAGCGAACGTGCTCAACGCGAATTTGTTTTCATAATATTTCTCACGAGTACCGCTTCAGTATTATGTGTTGAATGTACATAGTATTCTGTACTCTGTAATATTGTTATAAGATTTAAAATCACTTACTTTATTGGCTTATAAGTATATTTGTCTATTTATTTGCTTTATTGCGACATTTTATAATATTCTACGTTTGTAAGATAAGATGCAAGGCTCATCTGTTACATGGAGTGCTTTAGGAAATCGCAGGAACGTCGTTTTGAGTACAAGTATTGTTCTTCATATTTTATGTAACATAATTACGTATTACTTTTCTTTGTTTGTCTTATTGAGATAAGACAAATGGAGGTCGAGAATCATTAGATTTTTCCATAAAATAAAACCATTTCAAATTCTATATTAGGTATAATAATTTCGCTATACAAATGCAAAAAGCTTACTATCGTATCGATTGCTATTTGAAAACTATAAATGATAAAAGAATTCCCCGGACACATGTTATACAAAACAGAGTTTTTAGTTAAATTATTTTTGTTCAATTGAAGTCTCGTGTAAAACACCTGCTGTATCTCGGTCGCGTCCTGTACGATCCAACTTTCCATTTCAATGAATGTTTCAAAGTCGTTTTCGTTTGTTATTGTTTTCCATTACCAAAGTTCAATGGCTGCGACGCGGTTGACTGGAATTGGTCTCCGAACATCCAAGTGGATTGCTTGCCTCGTATAAATGTAAAATATTATTTAAATAAGGTCTATTCAATATACTCAAGTGCCGTATAAATTAACGTTTTATGAAGTTATTGAGTATAATTTTATATTTTTTTAATTATAATTTATAGGTCAACATAACTACTTGTAAAATCACCTAACGAACCGAAAGGAATTACGTGCAAAGTAATTTCTTGTTCAAAGCAAATTTACGTTGAACATTGTTCCGGTGACTTACAATATTTTCCATTAGCAATATATTACTCATATCTGCAAAATCTTAATCTTGTGCAAACAAGAGAAAATAATTAAAAGCACGGTATAGCGCGATGGAAATTCACTATTATAAATTTTGCAGAAAATGTGAAAGATGCCGCAGTATTTCAAAAGGCTTGTTAAAGAATTATGTACACGGCAGGACTTTTGGCTTAAGAGCGAGCACATGAAAGGAATTTAATAATAATAGAGCATTTTTATTCCTTTGCTGTGCAATATTTTGGCCATACTCGTATGTGATATTATTAATGCTTTTCTACCAGCTGTATTTAAAAAAAATATTTATTTATTTACAGTGAAAATGTTTTATAATTATAAAAACTCAAGGGACTGTAAGTTCAAAAATTTTGAGGTAAGTTAAATAACGTACACTTGCATACATACAAGCTTTTATTCATAATAATACAGTGTTACGTACACACATATTAGAGAGATCATTAAATAGTACATCTTAATATAATGAAAAATTACCTTTAACTTAAGATTATTTAGGCCCAAATTGAAAACAATTCAGGTTGGGTGTAACCTTGCCAAAATGCCAGATTCTTGTCAGTTGGATTAATACTGTTTAACAACTAAAGTAAATCCAGTTCGCCAGATAAGGGCCCCGGAAATTGCTTTAGAGTACGAACTGAGTGCCCATAGCCAGTGGCACTGACCAAATGGGTGATGGATTGAGGTTTCGCATGACTATATAATTGTTACTTCAGGTGAGCTCGAGCGGCCGATCGCGTGCAAGACTTTCCTTTCAAACTAATCTTGAAACTTTTATTGTGACACCTTAAGTGAGTCATAGGCTTTTTAGGCGTTTGAATTTATTAGCTTTGACTTGAAGAGAATTGTGTGTTTAAGTAACGCGATTATATTTTCAGTGCAATGTCGACTTGGTATGTGGAGTTAATCATAGATTTTATGTAGTTTTGCTTAATATTTACTTTTTACTATTATAATTTTTATTTACACTAGCTTTTACTTCTGATTTTGTACTTCTGATTTCGCCTTTATTATATCCACAATAATCTTTTCTACTGTATATTACATTACTACACGTAAAACTATTTTTGTATTTAGCCATAAACCTTTGCAATGGTTTTAAGCGAGTTTAAAAAAATAGTTTGTTAATTTAGATTTTAATCTGTACAATGAAAGAAATCTGATAAAATTCATCCAGCTGTTTTCGAGTAATGAGTGTTGTATAGTAATTCTAAAGATTTTGGGTCTGACCTCGGTTTTTGAAAGATTTTGGGTTTACTTAAACCTTTTGAATGATAAATTTTTAGACGATGGTATGTAATACCATTAAATAATAGACTAATTACCTATTATATAATTTGAAATGAAAATTTATTCACCTACGTGCGCATATTTTTATTAAATCAGGAAAATAAACACGACCTCAGCTTTATACGAGTACAGCAGGGCAGAATGGAAAGCTCATGCTGTATTTGAACAAATGTATTTGAAGTGACTTCAACAAATGAAATTAAATTGAGCTATGTTTTTTAATCTTAAAAATTATAAAAGTCCTATTAAAATCCGGCCAGGTGTTATAGGGCTTGTACATTTTAATTTTTAATAAATAGAGAGACAGAGTTTCTAAAGCCATGATTCAGCTTATATTTAAAATACATATTTTAGGGTTCCGTAGGTACCTCAAAAGAAAAAAAAGAGAACCTTACAGATTCACTTCATTGTGCCTGCCTGCCTGTCTGTTTATCCGTCCATCCGTCCACCCGTCTGTCTGACTATCTGTCTGTCCCCTCTTTCTCAGAAACGTGTGAATCAAGTTGAAATTAATATTAAATACTCAGCTCTACAATCCATTGGAGATGAGAAAAATTTTTACTACGATTTCAAACTTATTTTAATGTTTTATGCTACGGAACCCTCGGTGTGCGAGTCAATATCGCAATTGTCCAATTTTATTTAAATCACTGAACAAATATAATTCAATACAATTTTATTATAGATGTACGAGATATAGAACAAATATGATCTAGAGTATGGTAGTTTGGTGGAAGCAAACAGGCCAACGCCAGTGAAGTTTGTTTTTGATTTTGCGCAACAAAGCGTACTGTGCTGGATTCAGCCTCGTACCGCCGCATTTGTGACACATCGTTGGGCTGACCAGTTAATATATTTTGCAAACGTAATGCGAAATATTTATACCAATTTTTTATAACCTCGATACTATAACCCCCTAACATGATTAATGATATTTGGTCAATGTACTCGTATATTATTATGAATATCATTAATGCTAATTTGCATTATATTTTTATTTTGTTTCCAAGTAGTTAAATATATGCTCTAAAATGTAATCTTATAATATTTTTTTAAGGCAGTGGTAGCCCAGTGGTAGCGCGCTCGCTTAGGAAACCAAGTGAAGCGGGTTCAAATCCCGGGTCTCGCACCTCTAATATTTTCATGTGCGAATCGTCTCCAACAAGAATACCACTTGTCTTACAATGAAGGAAAACATCGTGAGGAAACCTGCAAGTCTGCGAGAACCTAGCAAATTTTCGAAAGACATGTGCAGTCTGTCAACCCGCACTTGGCCAGCGTGGCGGACTATGGCCTGATCTACCTCGTATTGAAGGGAGGCCTGTGCTCAGCAGTGGGACGTTTAAAAGGGCTGAATACAATATTCATTTTGGTCTCTATTCTAAGATTTCTCATAGATACATTATTATAAAATTACTATTAGTATATAACATCTGAATACACATACTAGTTATACGCATGCCTGAGGAATGTTTTACTTACTTCTTCTATTGATTTCATATTGTTAATGAAGAAGTATGATAGATGAATGTTTTGTCATTGTTACATTTATAGCAGATCCATATAAAGCTATCTAGCGCAGTGCAATGTAGTGAATGCACGCGATTGCCTCGCTCGCGTTGCAGCGTCCGCGGATTATCCACACTCTGCAACCGGATGACACGATTGTGCACATCAGTGAAGATTTATTTCATTTATTATTGTCTCATTGTTTATCAACTTGGTTACATTATGTATATCAAATAATATTATATTAATAAATGTAAATATATTAAAATAATTAATATTTAAATTAATTATTAATTTCTAAAACAAAATATCTTTGTAAAAGGCGAACTAAATAGAAGGAAAAAAGTTGATGTAAGAACACAGTAAAATTGAAGACATACATAATATGTAATTGTTTATTGATTATTGCGAGTCTTGCTACGTACTGATCAAACACATAACTCTTTTTTTGGCTTCATGAATCTCGAGTAAAAATAATGTTATCAACTCTACGGTCCGATCGGTCCAATCTATGTTGATATTAATTATGTAACCTCTTCCCGTTTTATAATAGTAGAGTTAAATATACATAACAAATTTAAAAGTTATATAATATATAACACAAGCCTCGTAGCTTACCATGGAACTAGATGGAGCTGTGTGTTAATGTCCCAACATATTTATTTTTTTACTTATATAGAGAAACTAACATGCGAACAAAACATAAATACGATAAACAAGTGTGAAATAAATAATAATAGAAGCTTATTATTATCTTGAATAATGACCACGTCATAAGTTTCATGGAAAAATAAACAAAATCACATATTGGATGGGGTGGCGCTCGCGGATTATTACTTACGTCACGTAGACATTATTCATAGCTCTATTGCTATTGCGATATTTCAACAGTCAACGCGGCATTTTATTTGTATATCGTAAATGGAAATAGGTTATGAAGCTAAAAGCTTATCTACTGATATAGCTACTTGTGTTTGTTAATAATTATAAATTAAAAATTAAAAAAAAAACCCTACGCAAATTAATTGTCATTTAACGATTACACTGGCACGCGTGAAGCACTTAATCGAGTAATCATACGCCAAAATGCCTTAAATCATTTTGAAGCTGATACTACCGATATTAACCAAACATAGCTAAGAACCATCGCAAGGAAACTGGCTTTCAAATGAAAAAAAAACCGCATCGAAATCGGTCTATCCGTTTGAGAGCTACGATGCCACAGACAGACAGACACACACACAGACAGACATAGACGTCAAATAAAAACACTCCTCTTTTTGCGTCGGGGGGTTAAAAATATTTTTAATCTGTTATTGCATAATATTACTTTTTATATTATTACTAGCAGATCCCGCGACTACGCCTGCGTTCAATCTAAAAAAAAGCTCTTTGGTTTCATATTATACAGCAATATACAGCTATATATTTATATAATATTGTTCATACAAAAATACTAAAATCGCGATTAAAAAATCGGGAGTGGGAGCAGGAAGGTGAAAAATACTTTACAACTTTTCCTCATACTTACCAAATATACAAAAAAAAAATCATTAGAATGCCGTTTCACGAGATATTTATATATTAGATTACGATATCAAAATTTAAGAATCTTTTGTCTTTATATATCCTATGTTTTATAGGGTTCTATATCCAAATGGCTAAAACAGAACCCATGTAATTTCGTCCGTACGTAACAGCTATTTAAGTGAATATTATTGGAGTTTCGTTGCACCGGTTTGATAGGTATGTAGGTGTCTTATGTAAGTTACTGGACGATTTCGTAGTCTAAATACAAAAAAAAGGGTACCCAGATATGTATAGATTAGGAGTAAAAAAATATGTTGTTATAAGTGGATCATGGGGTATCTCTGATCGGGATGTTTCTAAGTGTTTTTTTTTAAGCGAATAGTTGCAAAGAGCAAAGGTTTCTAAATTTTTGTAATTTATTGTCCGTTTTTTTTATGTTAGCCCGAAGAGGAGTAGAACGTACATTTTACCGAATGTAGTTATTTGTATACATTTTAGGTTTTAAAATTTTTGTTGGAAGAAGCCACTGAATTATGATATCTGAAAACAAAAGATGGGCATAAACCAATTTAGTTCGTAAAATTGCAAATCATATTTTAGACAAGATTAGCCTGGGAGCTTCCACTAGCGCGCAATCGATTACGTATGATGACACGTAGTGCTAGCCAATCTTATACTTTCACTCAACGCTAATTATTATTTTTTTTACTTCACGGTTTACACTATAACTAAGTAATAGTTTGAAAAAAATCTTTAAACGATTATCCAAAAATACACCATTCTAAATATAGGACAAATGTATACAGCCTACGCTTAGTTAAATAGTCCCGACCTAACCCTTTGAGTAAGGACCTTTAAAAATAAAAAGGTAAAAAAGTATGTAATAATCTTTTTCACCTGAGACACTGTTTTTGCATTATCAACTTATAACTAAAAATAGTAAGTCTTGTATTTTAAATAAATCTTTTTTTTTCTTTAATGGATTATAGTAGCGTTAACAGACGCAATCCATTCTGCCAGTGTCACGTTTTGTGAGGAAGACACGAATGAGATTGAGCGGTAATTTTCTTTAGTTTTACAAAGGGCTTATGTCAGCTGGCAGTAAATGTAATTGCTTTTATTTAAAAGGAACATATGAAATGGAAACATATTTCTATACTTAGCATAAACGTAGGACGGGCGGCATACTAATAAAGTAAACAAGCGCAAACAATTTTACACTAACATTTTGTGCTTTAGCACGTCATTATAATTACACTCCATATAAAGTGGGCAAATTTCTTTACATTTAATGGGAGGTAAACGTGCACAGTCATGGAATAGGAGAAGGGAGTGTTTACAACATGGAAACCCAGTAGCTGTTTCTGACCCGATTTGAGACTCAAACCCAGGACTTCCCAATCTGCATCCGAGAATGTGATAATAATTTTCTCCTAATCAATTTCCGCCATGGCAGACAACCTCTCTGTAATCAGCTTACAGCGCACGAGATAATATTATAGTGCACAAGTGTGCCTGCAAACACAATTGCTCCCTCAATACCTCTTATTCTTAAAGTCTGATGAGACGATTCTTCGACTTCTCAGGTGGAAGTTAAGGCACAGGACCGACGGCTTTACGTGCTCTCCTAGACATGGAGGTGTAACACCGCCAACTTCCCAACTCCGGGCTACTACTGTTCTCAGTATATTCTTTCTCTTTCTCTCTCTATTCTCTCTCGTTATCAGGATATTCTTATCCTAAAAGAAAAAATCAGTAATATATATGTTAATATGTTAGGACATTAACACACAACACCATCTAGTTCCATGGTAAGCTACGAGGCTTGTGTTATGGATACCAGATAGTTGATACACTACACATATATAAACTTTAAATACATACATATTATAAATATAAACACCCATGACTAGAGTACAAATATTCGTGCTCATCACACAATGAATGTCCCCGCGGGACTCGAACCCGCGACCGCTGGCACAGGGTCCGTAGGGTCACTACACACTAAGCCAAACGTGTCGTCAAATCAGTAATTAAACTTAAACTGATCTGAGAGTCAAACCCAGGACCTTCGGAACTGCAGCCTCTAGACCTCCGAGGCAGTGAATTCTGTTCCTAGTATTTAGAGTAAAGAATTTTCATAATACACAAATTGTCGGTTGCGTACAGTATGGTGCGGCACTTGGCGTTTGGAACAGAATTAGCCTGATTAGGAAAATAAGATTTAATATTTATGGCTAAATTCATCTTTTATGTGATTCATATGATAATTGCACGATATCAGCGTTAGGCAACAATTAAAAAAGTAGAAGAAAGAAAGGATTTGGATGAAATTGACAGTATATTTTTTTATCACCGTAATGCACGAGCAGAGTCGAGGAAGAAAGCTAGTAAAATAACAAACAAATTTGTAAAAAAACAGCCATCTATAATAACAAAATTCTTGTTAACTTTATTAAAGTTCGTTTGCAATTTGCCGGCACAGAGTAATTTACTTGTCATCAAATGGCACCGCCCTACTTCTATTTATCATTGAATTTGTATTGTTTCTATACGATTTTTCAAATAGAAGCTACTAGATAATAAAATAAAACCGCAACAAAGGACCTTCGCTATTTGGAGACAACGACATTTGGACATCGTGTGGCTAAATTCACTTACTGATAAATTGTTTTTCTTTCTCATGTCTATTACATGAGTCGGGAAGTTTCACCACTTACATAATAAGCTTATATTTTTCTGATTTTAGCAACGAATTTGGCGAATTATAAGAGTTAAGTAACAAAAAATACGATAACACTTTGTAAGTTTAAGTTTTTGTAAAAGTTGTGTAATTTACATGTCGACGTTCATTCAATATTTTTTTAATTAGGTACTTCTAACATTCTAGAGAGAAATATGTATTGTATATATGTAAAATACTTTGTTTTGAAATAGGTGCTCTAATCTATACATATAATAAAATTGTATCTAAGTCGAATCTGTACATTAAATATTTTTTGCAAATTCTTATTGAAATAGACATTATTATCGATACAGAGTCCGAATCTATAAGTCTTTAGAATTTTTGTCTGTCTGTTTGTCTGTCTGTTACCGCATCACGAAAAGACCACTGGACAGATTTTGATGAAATTTGGTATGATGATAGCTGGTCATCCGGGTCAACATATAGGGTACTTTTTACCGCGGGAAAATATCTCATTTATGAAAAAAAATACAAAAACTGCTTTGTAAGAGTATACTAATATGTAACACTTAAGAATTTGGTTTTTGGTTATCTGAACGCGGGCGGAGCCGCGGGCAATGCTAGTAATTAATATATCAGTTAAATACGTATTTTATATTGAATTACATTACTTAATACATTATACTTACAATTATAACAATATTATATTTACATTTTGACATGAAGATGACGAAAAGAAGGATACTTTTATAGTTATTTATTCGCAAAAACCCTGTTATCCCTTAAAATGATCTACTTGTAAAAAAATATGCTTTTTCAATTATAATACTTATTTACTCATGAAATATACATATGTATGTACGTTACAAGGGAAAATTAAATAATTACAGGACTTATAATATATACATTAATTGCTATAATATAAAGTTAATAGCTAAAATGTGTTAACATAATATTTATTATAAACTGCCTCGGTGGTGTAGTGGCTACCATGTACGGCTGCACACCCGGAGGTCCTGGGTTCGAGTCCCGGGTCAGGCCAAGTTTAGTTATTGAGTTTTTCTGTATAAGTAAGCCCCAGTAATAGCCCGGAGTTGGGAAGTTGGCGGTGTTTCACCCCCGTGCCTCGGAGAGCACGTAAAGCTGTCGGTCCTGCGCCTTAACTCTCACTGGTCGTGTCGAGTGGTCGTCCCACCAGAGTATGAGAGTGACAGGAATAGAGAGTGCACTTGTGTCTGCGCGTACACTTGTGCACTATAATATCTCCTGCGCAGTTGGCTAGTCTCCATGAGATTGGCCGCCGAGGCCGGAATCGGTCAGGAGAACATCATATTATAAACTAGCATTGCCCGCGGCTCCGCCTGCGTCCTACATTTTCCCGCGGTAAAAAGTATCCTATATGTTGACCCGAATAACCAGCTATCACCATACCAAATTTCGTCAATATCCCTCCAGTAGTTATTCTGTGATGCGGTAACAGACAGACAGACAGACGGATAGACAAAAATTCTAAAAACTATAGATTCCGCGTCTGTATCGTAATATTGTCTATTTCAATAAGATTTTCCAAAAAATATTTAATGTACAGATTTGACTCATTTAGAATTTTATTATATGTATAGATGAAAGTCAAAACTACGATGCCTGTCTAGTCAAGTAGATTGCTGCAGTTATTCAAAATTTTGTATATAAAAGTATAGATAGATATGTACTACGTATCATATTTTTATTTAATTTAGTATTGCGTGACCACTAATGTCAGCTAATGTAATTGGGCAGTAAGATAAGAGGGTTGTTAAAATAAATTGAATTAATTAGATCCCCATTAGAATTAAATATTTTCCATTTAAAAATGTATACTGGTAAGTGTGTTTATTTTTTGTGTCAACTGGCTCAGTAGTCTAGTGAGTAGCACGTATGGTTGCAGATCTAGAGTTCCTGGCTTCGAGTCCCGGGTCAGGCCAATTTTAGTTATTGAGTTTTTCTGTCAAGAAATTTTGAGTAGCAACCCGGAATTGTAAAGTTAGAGATATTATGCCCCCGGTCACAGAGAGCTCCCACAGCTTTGGTTTTTCAAGGTATATTGAATGGCACTATTTTCCACTTTCAACCATGTCAAACTTGTACTTGACCAATTTTTTGGCCTAATATTACTAAAAAAATAATAATAAAATTTTATATATTAATAATAATAATATAAATATTATTAATAAACTAGTATTATATACTTGTGCATACTGCATGCATGCGCATTAAGGAAAGCATATTATTTTTAATATATTTTTAATATCTCTAAAACCTGTGGTACCTACGAATCGAGTGCACGCAAGCTTCTTCAGTTTTTGTTTAAGCTGTAGCATTGCAGTGTTTTTAATTTCCTGTGGTATAGTTTGTACACTTTTTGTGAAACCTTTAAAGCTCAACTGCGACAACAACTACGAAGCTAATTATTTCTCTTTTTGCACAATTACTCCTCGTTTTATTACAGCAACTTTAATATGTATGTAATATGTTTACATCTATACATATAATAAAATTGTAACTAAGCCGAATCTGTATATTAAATATTTTTGGATAATCTTATTGAAATAAATATTATTATCGATACAGACGTCGAATCTATAGTTTTAGAATTTTTGTCTGTCTGTCTGTTACTGTATCACAGAAAAACCATTGCAGGGATTTTAATGAAATTTGGTATGGTGACAGATGGTTGGTTATCCGGGTCAACATAATAGGATACTTTTTACTGCGGGAAAATGTCTCATTTCTGAGAAAAAATACAAAAACTGCAATGTAAGAGTATACTAATATGTAAAACCGAAGAATTTGATTTTTGATCATTTGAAAGCGGGCGGAGCCGCGGGCATTGCTAGTCAATAAATATAATACTAGTACATACATACATTTTATATATAACCTCGTGTCATGTTTTAATAAGTCTTGTTACTAGCCGTAGCCAATGTGTTTTGTTAATTAACTTCAGTTCACTATTCAAATCAAATCAAAATATACTTTATTCAAATAGACTTTTACAAGCACTTTTGAATCGTCAATTTTATATTTTAAATTTAAATCAAATGTCAGTATAGTTAGTCCGTGAGAAGAAAGGCAGCAGGTACTGCTGAGAAGAACATGCGAGAAACTCAACAGTAGCTCTTTTAAAATAATAATTATGTATTTCTTAAAATAATAATATTGTAATACAATAATATGTTTGTATGTTTATCGGTGTGCTAAATTTTAAACATAATTTTACTAAGAGAAGATATAAAAGAATAACTGTGGAGATAGAAGAACCATTGCATTACTTGCCTTTTATGGATGTAGTGATAAAATAAAAATTCGTTACTAATGGTTTAAACACGAAAGTATGTTATTGATTCATCCTTCTTACCACAATACCAAGCATATTTGTGCTTTTTTATGAATATATTTTGTGAACTGGAGAGTGTTTTATTTATCTTTATATTTTTTTAGAGTATTAGATGATTAGCGCAATAAAAATCAAAAAGTCGATGAAAAATCATTTTACCAGCATCAAATTTTTCAGATAAAAAATTATTTTTTACCTTTGTCGAATAAAAACTTAGTTGAAACTTACATTATATGCATCATGGAAAAAATAAATAAGTAGGAAATTGTAAATAGCAACTACTTCATTATTGGATATCTGAACAATTAATGTTTGCCTTACAGACTTATCACTATCGTATCACCGTATCACCCTTTTATTAACCGACTTCCAATTCCAAAAAGGAGGAGGTTCTCAATTCGTCGGATTTTTTTTTTATGTATGTTCACCGATTACTCGAAGACGTCTGAACCGATTTGGATTTTTTTTGTTTCAAAGGTATACTTCCCAGGTGGTCCCATATAAACTTTATCGAAATCGGTCAAGCAATTTTAAAAAAAATCAACAATAAATATATTTTTTTAAATAAATTGTTTAATCGAATATGTTATTAAAAAACTTTCTTCTTACAAATTACCTACTTATTACGTCTACACTAGAAATGGAAAAATAAAAACTTTTTAACAAAAGTCGGTGCCAGCCGATGCAAAGCAAATCTAATATATTTCGATACGTAAAATACATATTTACCTATTAGATATTCATATCTTAAAATATTGTAGGATGGCACCGACTTCGAAAATATCTGATTAGGTATCTATTCTAAATGAAAACCTCCGTTTAGTTATTTTTTACATTTTAGTGCCTGGAAGTCGGTTTTTATTTTTTGTTAAAAAGTTTTTATTTTAGGGGCTGAAGTTCAAAAAATCCTTTCCTAGCAGATACCCATATCATTGTAGGAATATGCTGTCAAAACGTAAGCCCTTTACTTCTAACGGTTAGGTGGACATTGATAAATCAGCTGGGAATGGGAAGTTAGAACTTTATATTCTAAAATACTATTTGTTTTTCCCGTTGAAAAATACACAAAATAATTTAAAATAGTATTATTTATTAATTTGATTTTATTACTTTATTTCAAATATAATATGTTTAATTATCGTCACTAAATATTTTAAAATAAAGTCCCCCAGCCGCGTCTGTCTGCCTGTCCGTTTGTTGATCTGAAGGCGATGTACTCAAAAAAAAATTCGAATTGATTTTCATACGGTTTTCACCAAGAGATGAAGTAATTCATGAGGTTGGTTTAGGTGTCTAATTTAGTAAAGTTATGTATAAATTGGCTGACATACGTTGATGATTGTTGAAGATGGGGAAAAATCATTACGATTGCAGCTTTATTGGCGTAAGCCGCGTAAATAAATGAAAAAAATACAATGTACAAGAAAGAGTACAAAAATTTACATAAATGAATTTCAGTGTAAGGGCAGCTTTATCACTTAAAGTGATGTCTTTCAAGTAACCTATCTTTTGAAAATAACTCGTAGGGTTTCATGGATAATGTTTTTAATTGAAATTTAAACTTTTATTTCCAAATAAGATGCAATTTGTTCATATAAATGTAAATAAATAATAATAAATAAATATTTCAGGACATTAACATACAGTACCATCTAGTTCCATGGTAAG
This sequence comes from Brenthis hecate, assembly GCA_951806755.1. Classification (NCBI taxonomy): domain Eukaryota; kingdom Metazoa; phylum Arthropoda; class Insecta; order Lepidoptera; family Nymphalidae; genus Brenthis; species Brenthis hecate. Next base: position 3,218,570 of record OX638262.1, read on the forward strand.
CTACGAGGCTTGTGTTATGGATACCAGATAGTTGATACATTATACATATATAACTTTAAATACATACATATTATAAATATAAACACCCATGACTAGAGTACAAACATTCATGCTCATCACACAAATGAATACCGGGACCGAACCCGCGACCGCTGGCGCAGCAAGTAGGATCACTACAAACTGAGCCAAACGTGTCGTCAAAATAAAAGATTTATATCGTTGTTCCATCTGTAGTGCGGTGAACAAGTGAAAGAGCGATTAAATAATTAATCAATTAACTGATTGACCGATTAATCGAGCAACTAAAAATTCTGATTAAATTAAAAATACATATTTGTTTTTATCGAATCATAATACCGTATTTTTGCGGTTTATAAATACATGAAGTATTTATAAGCCGCAAAAATATTAAGAATATAATACCACGAAATATTTGTTCATATCATTTGTCTCATAATTACATTCTATATATGCAAATGCCTTCATTGTTATGGACGCTTTCGGATAACAATATCCATAAAAGTTAACTTACCGTTACGGTATTACTGAAGTGCTGTAAGCTGAGGAATGAAATACCTTTTAATGTCCTTATTACTTTTGTTCAATTTTAGTCGAATAAAAATATATTATACTAGCGAATATTATTAAATTATTAAACAAACAAATCTATCCCTTGGGAACTGTATATTTTTCCGGGATAAAAAGTAGCCTATATGTTATTTCAGACTATAATCTATCTTTGTGCCAAATTTCATCCAGATCCGTTCAGCCGTTTTGGCGTGAAAGCGTAACAAACATCCATACATACTCAAACTTTCACATTTATAATATTTATACAGATTCAGGTAACGTAAAAACATTTTAATTAGGTCAAAGCTATTTAGTTTTAGATGTAAATTTTTTTTTCATTTATTTACATAATAAGTAAAAATATATTGTTGAAACTTACGGTCTCTTAATAAAAAAAGTTATGCAAATTTAATTTTATCCGCGAATTCCATTGCGTGGGTACCAAGCAGTGACCCATAAAAAACTAAATTTAATTTCTAAGAACTATAATTTGGCTCCTCACTCAAATTTTACATTAGAATATAAGAATTTCGTCCGTAAAAAGCTAATGTTCTCAGTTGAGTTGATTATTATTTTTCAAAAATTTACTTCACTATTATTTCTTTTATTCTATTTTTTTAAACTTTACAAACTAACTTCAATCTTTGTATCCTCCAAATTTAAACTCTAAATTCGCGCTTGTTTTTAGTTTAACATGGAAATTCGTCAAAGCATTTTTTTTTTATGAATGACAGACACATCATAAGAATGTTGAATAGTATTATTACTGTAATGATTAGCTATTGATATTTATTGTATATCGCTAACTTTTGTTATTTTGTTCCATAAAGTAAAAGTTTTACGTCAACCACAATAAACAGAAAAAGTGGGAGCTTTTCATGTATTGAAAATGTCAGGTACATTTTACATATGAACAGATATTGAAGTTACTCAAATTATTTGAAAGTTTAATTATTGGAATATGTTTAGGTTGGCAGCACATGAACTTCTGATACAATTTCCGATTCCCAAACTAAGCGCAGTCATTCCTATTTTTCGTGTGGAATTTTGACTGCTAGTGGCAGGAATGATAAAATAATTGCTATTAAATATTTGCTATTACTAAAGAAGAAAAAACGTCGTTATCGGGTGCATCTGATACGGTAGTATGTGATTCTTAATGGAAATTCCCATTTATGTGAGGTAGCTGCGTTCAGTATTATGTCATTTTTGATATTTTTTTTGTATTGGTATATGAACGAGCTACATTCTGAAACAATCGTCTTAAATTGTTTCCAAAAAGAAATAACAACATACGCGCCATGTACAGCAATTTTTATAAAAGTACCCAAGGGTTTCAAGAAAATGAATTCGAAAATAGAAACAAGATATGCCTGTGCCTATGTGTCTAGCTTTAGTGTGAAAGGTTAAAAGTACAAAATATGATAAAGGAATGAAAATTTAAATTAAAGTGACAGTGTTAACAAGTCTAATCGAGTATAATCGAGACGAGTATAATGGAAGACGGCAATTTAATGGAGACGGCATGTGTGCTTACCTTTATTTACGAAAGGTACACTCGCTTTTCTCATAAAGACTTACTTTACTGTTTTCGTGTTCATAATAAGACAACTACTGTACCGTTTATTGTAACTGTAACTAAAACTACAATGAACCTCGATTTTCTCGATCTAAGAATTTAAGCTCGTAACAATATTTTCTCTATACACTATACAGTATGTGATTTGACTTATCTTTTAAATATAATATTTAAGCTAACTTATGTAAAGATTAAGGTTCGCATTATGTAAAATCAAATATTTTTTTTTATAAAGGACTGGCATTGCCCGCGGCTCCGCCCGCGTTCAGATGAAAAAAAAAAATTAAATTCTTAGGTTTTACATATTTGTATACTCTTACATTGCAGTTTTTTTATTTTTTCTCAGAAATGAGATATTTTCCCGCGGTAAAAAGTATCGTATATGTTGACCCAGATAACCAGCTATCATCATACCAAATTTCATCTAAATCTCTCCAGTAGTTTTTCCGTGATGCGGTAACAGACAGACAAACAGAGAGATAAAAATTCTAAAAACTATAGATTTAGCCTCTGTATCGATAATAATGTCTATTTCAATAAGATTTTCCAATAAATATTTAATGTACAGATTGGGCTTAGTTACAATTTTATTATATGTATAGACAAGAGTTTATAAAATAAGATCATTTACCTAAAACTTGGCTTAATGTACAGATAAGCAACAACAGTGAAACTTAATGTACAGATTGGGCTTAGTTACAATTTTATTATCTGTATAGAAAACAATGTTCGAAAATAACGATGTGTAAACTCAGTATCCTGACAGCTGACTGTGTTATACACGTGTAGATGTTCCGCAAAACAATTAAAACCATTAGATTGTGCTTATTCGAATAAGATTGAACAGTAAACCAAAACTAAAACAACTGTGGGTATTAGTTTGTAGCAAAGTCAGGTTATTTAATTACATAGTTTGTTACGGGCTGTGTCGGCGTTTGTAAACAAAATATTGTGAAATTTGCATTACACTAGTCTGAGAAAAGGCGGGTAAGGGCTTGTCATTAATAATACAGCGTAAAGTTGGAGGGCGTTCCCGCCCTACAGACGGGGTTAATAACCTTCGTTAAATTGTACTAGCAAACTACAGTTTTATATTTAGCTATCATAACTATGCGTGTTTATATTCATTGTTACCTACTGAAAAACATAACTTTTTATGGTACATATGTTCATAGTAAGTAGCATTTAAAATTTGGTCGCGGTTCATTTCAAGAAACGTCTGAACACATCAAAATTATGGGGAAAGTAATTAAAAAAAATAGCTATCAAGCTGGTTGTCAGGGTCAACATATTGGATATTTATATTATCATATAGGATATTTCATACAGATTCAGGCTCTATATCAATAACAATGACTATTTCAATAAATAATATTTCAATAAATGTACACATTCGGCTCAGTTAGAATTTTACTATGTAGTATAGATATAATATGGTATTGTCTTTCTTACTATGACAAGTATTTGTGTTCCCTTGTTACACAAAAACGATATGCTATCCTTTTATTTGTATTTTATTGTATATGTATTTTATTTGAAAGGTACAAATTAATCACAAAAATAATTAAAATATTACAAGTCGATGATACGCTTGGCTCAGTTTGTAGTGACCTTACTTGCTGCGCCAGTGGTTGCGGGTTCGAGTCCCGCTGGGGGCATTCTATTATGTGATGAACACGAATGCTTATACTCCGGTCATGGCTGTTTATATTTATAATATGTATGTATTTAAAATTATATATGTATAATGTATCAACTATCTGGTATCCATAACACAGGTCTCATAGCTTACCATGGAACTAAATGGTGTTGTGTGTTAACGTCCTATGAAAATGTCCTGACATATTTACAAGTAAATTGAGTATAATTGTACACATACGTGTAAATTTTACGTTTTAATTGTATTTTTAGGTACCTATAAGAATAAGAAAACTCCGTAAACACTGTTTATATAAGACAAAGCAAAAATTACACAAAATACAAAAGATCTTCTCAAATACAATTTCAATAATTCTTAGGTACACCAAAGTCATATTTTTATTAGATTTATAGAGAGTATATCTAATATAAACCTATAAGGAAGGCACACCTTTACCAATTTATAAGCCATTTATTACAAAGTCATTTTCCTAAAAGATGCGTAGATAATGCTTTCTTCCATTTTGAGATGATAAATTGGTATCAGGGATGGCGAGTAGGTAATAATTCAGTTCTGGTTTGGTCGTCTAAGCGCCAAGCAGAGCGCTGCCGTGAAATTGACTGCACATATTTTAAAATCATTTTAGCGTTTGTCGACGCTTCCTTTTTTAAGAAATAAAAATGACTTTATGATTTAAAGTACAATATTTTAAAGAACGTAAAGTAATAAGATTGGACATCGACTAGTTTGAAAAGTTGTGTTAGGGAGAAGTTTGGTGGTTGATGAGTGTTGATAATGCACAAATAAAAGAATATGTTACGTCACTAATGGAATTGTAATGAAAAGTCAACTCACACGTAAAAACAGTACAGAAGGAACATTTAGGGAAATACACTATGACACAAAGAGTTACAGTACAAACATATAAAGTCCACATACAATAGCTCACGAAAAACGATTAAATTATATAAAACAAGTAAGTCGCATCAAAGGCAAAGCATCGACTGCTTGTTAGGAAAAATGTTATTAGTGGTCGGTAGGTGTAAAACAAATTCCGATCCACTATATACTACCGGTTTCGCGCGGCTATGCTTGTCGATTTAATATAATATGAATAATTGGTAATAAATAAATATAAATAATTATGTATACGTGTTGTATGTGTGTATGTAGGTGAGTAGAAAATATAAATACGTAAATTAAATATTTAATAAAATATAAATATAAAGAAATGTGAAGTTTAATATATAAATATGATAAATTAAATATATTATGTTATAAGTCACCTACATCACTCCCCTCCAGAGGCCGTGTCTACGGACGATAAAAATCAGGGAAGTGTACTTTGCGTCCCGAGCGTGTCGTTTTTACGGGACATTCCTTTACAGGAGAAATATTGTCCTGTCGGGGTGAGGATGATTCAGAGGACAGTATATAGGCCGGTTTCAGGCGGTCTATGGATACTGTCTCATCTTTATTTCCCACACGTATGGTAAAGGTTTTTGCACATCTCTTGAGCACTTCGTAAGGCCCAGTGTAAGCGGGCTGAAATGAGCCACGTAGCACTTCATCTCTGAGGAATACGTGACTACAGTGGGCTAAGTCCTTAAAAACGAAGGCTCTGCGAGATTTTGAGTGGTGCTGGGGTGGAACTGGACGTATGCTGTCGGCAAATGACTTCATACGAGCTGAGAAATCGGTGATGTCAGTGGTGTTATGAGCAATGTCGTGGCCTAAAAATTCGCCAGGTAGGTGCAGTGGCTCACCATACACCAACTCAGCCGATGAAGCCTGGAGGTCTTCTTTGAAGGCACTCCTGATACCGAGAAGCACGAGTGGTAATGACTCGGTCCAGTTCGCGTCAGCGTGACAGGTTATTGCTGCCTTCAATTGCCTGTGGAATCGCTCAACCAAACCATTGCACTGTGGGTGGTAAGCTGTCGTCCTGCGGTGATCGAAACCGATGGATTTGGACAGCTGTTGAAATAAGGCCGATTGGAATTGCCTGCCTCGATCGGTTACGATCTCGGTAGGACAACCATATCGGGCCACCCAACAGGAAATGAACGCTTTGGCCACTGTCTCGGCGGTGATGTCGGTAATCGGCACAGCTTCCGGCCATCGCGTAAAGCGATCGACAGCTGTGAGACAATACCGGTAATCACCAGCAGGCGGTAGCGGGCCGATAAGGTCTATATGGACGTGTTTGAAGCGCGCTGAAGGTAAATCGTGCGTACCTAAAGGTGAGGCAACGTGTCTAGTTACCTTCGAGCGCTGGCAAGACAAACACGCCTTAGCCCATTCACGGCAGTTTTTCCGCATAAGTGGCCAGACGAAGCGTTGGGAAACGAGTTTGGCCGTGGCATTGGCGCCAGGATGGCTGAGTGAGTGAAGACAGTTAAATACCTGCTGACGCAGTTGTTGGGGAACGAAAGGTCTGGGTGTCGCTGTACTGACGTCGCAGTACAAGACAGTACGACTCCCAGGTATGGTCGTTCTTGTTAGGCGAAGGGAAGAATCGCCTTTGAGATGTTCTGCCAGCTCTGGATCTGTGGCTTGGAGCTTGGCCATCACTTCAAGGTCGACTGGCACCTGCAGTTCATCAACGCGCGACAAAGTGTCGGCGACCAGATTGTCTTTGCCGGCAATATGGACGATGTCGGTGGTGAACTGCGAGATAAAGTCGAGGTGTCTATACTGACGTGGCGAACAGTTACTTTTCCGTTCATGGAAAGCATAACATATTGGCTTATGGTCAGTATAGACCGTAAAGTGAGTGGCTTCTAGCATGTGTCGAAAGTATTTTATGCTTTCATAAATAGCAAGGAGCTCTCTATCGTACGGAGAATATTTCACCTGCGATGGGCTCAACTTGCGAGAGAAAAATGCTAACGGCTGCCAGGCTCCATCCTTCAGCTGCTGCAAGACTGCACCTATCGCCGTATCAGAGGCGTCAGTGACCAGTCCTAGCTTAGCCTGTGAGTCTGGATGGGCTAAGAGGGCAGCATCACAAAGACTCTTCTTGCAAGCCTCAAATGCACGCAGTGAATCTCCCTCTATGACGACTGGATGGGAAGCTTTGACCGATCCGGTCAGCAAGGCATTTAATGGCGCTTGTATTTGAGCGGCGTTAGGCAAAAATCGCCTGTAAAAATTCACCATCCCCAAAAATCGTCGGAGTTCTCGGACGGTTTTTGGAGGTGGGAACTGTGATATGGCCTGTACCTTGCTGTCCAGAGGTTTAGTGCCCTTTTCAGAGATTTGATACCCGAGAAACGTAACTTCAGACGCGCCGAAAACACATTTGGCGGTGTTGACAAGTACGCCATAATTGCGCATACGTTCGAAAAGTTGACGTAAGTGGTCTTCGTGTTCGCGTGCAGTTTTACTAAATATTAAAAAATCGTCTAGGTACGGGTAACAAAAATCGAGTCCGCGAGTTAACTCGTCTACAAATCTCTGAAAAGTTTGACCGGCGTTCCTAAGTCCAAAAGTCATAAAGGGAAATTCGTACAGACCGAAAGGTGTGGTAATGGCGGTCTTGGGAATATCATCCTCTGCGACAGGGATTTGGTTGTAGGCCTTAACCAAATCTATAACTGAGAATACCGTACAACCAGATAAATGATGTGAAAAATCGTGAATATGACGAATTGGGTACTGGTCGGGTATTGTTCGTGCGTTAAGTTGGCGATAATCGCCGCAAGGGCGCCAGCCGTTATCTTTTTTGGAGACGAGGTGGAGAGGTGATGCCCACGGACTGTCAGACGGACGTGCGGTCCCGTTCGCTAACATGACATCGAATTCGTCCTTTGCAATTTTTAATTTATCGGGGGCGAGGCGTCTAGGGGTGCATGATACAGGTGGACCTGGTGTAGTACGTATGTGGTGTGTAGTGTGATGCTTTGCGATTCCCGGAGTACCAGCAGGGCGTGTTATTTCCGGAAATTCGGCTAAAATTTTGTGATAAACACTATCACCACCCGTTGTTACCTTAACACTAGATACATTATTGCTTACATCTAAACATGCTACAGTGCTGACATTAGTTAGGCTATCGACGAGTTTTTGTTGGCTGACGTCGACGATGAGGCGATAATGTGATAGAAAATCTACACCTATAATAGCTTTTGTGACGTCAGCTACGACAAATTGCCACGGAAAGTTCCGACGTAAGCCTAAATTAAGGTTTAGCTGTATATAGCCGTACGTATCAATAGTAGAACCATTGGCAGCACTGAGCTGATATGAGGTTTTACACCTGCGCTCACAAAGCGCGGAAAGTGGATACACACAAATATCACTACCAGTGTCTATTAAATATGGTATATCGGTGCTGCGGTCCTTAATAAACAGACGACCCGTGCTGGAACTGTGGCAGTTGTTGGTCGTCATTACCAACTGCTCTGAGCGTTTGCGGGCTAAGCGGGACGTTGATCGCCCGCGTCGTCTTTCATCTTTGCGATGTTCAGTCAGTCGCGAACGGCGTTCAGACTGCGTAGCTAAAGCACTCACCTGCCTTGTCAGCTCTGATACCTGACGTGCCAGCTGATCAATAGGTGACACTGCTGCTGATGACGTTGTCGCGGCCGCTTCGATGTGGTGCGTCGTCGCCGCGATGTCGTGAACACGGTCGGCTAGGTCGGCGAGTGCGTCCAGAGGTAGCGTCGCCTGCGATGCAAGAATTGACTGCATGGATATAGGCAGTCGGCTGGTCCAAATGGTTCTCACAAAATCCTCGGGTATCTCGGGTCCGGCAAGGTGTTGTAGGTGGCGCAGGAACTGTGATGGTTTACGAGTGTCGAGTTGCTCGTGCATCAACAGCTGCTTAACCTTATTGTCACGGGATGCTGATAGTCGCCTGATAAGCTCGTCCTTTAATCGTTGGTAGTCTGGGGTTCCGGTGAGAATGTCCTCAACCTCGGCAGCGTACTGTCTGTCGAGTGTAGTCAAAATGTGGTAAAATTTTGTCGTGTCATCGGTCACACGCATTATTGCAAATTGTCCTTCAACCTGCGCGAACCATATCGCTGGTTTTTCAGGCCAAAACGGTGGTATCCTGATCTGCGGAGATATCTGCGGCGGTGAAGCACATTTAATGGGCGTCGCCATCTTGGCGCGCGGTCGACGTTGACGCAAAGTGACATGACTCTGCGATTTTTCCGCCTCCGATCCGCTCGATCCCTGACTTGCCGAGTGCATGGACATTATTTTCCCTGGTGTTCTGTGCGGGGTCACCAGTTTGGTGGTTGATGAGTGTTGATAATGCACAAATAAAAGAATATGTTACGTCACTAATGGAATTGTAATGAAAAGTCAACTCACACGTAAAAACAGTACAGAAGGAACATTTAGGGAAATACACTATGACACAAAGAGTTACAGTACAAACATATAAAGTCCACATACAATAGCTCACGAAAAACGATTAAATTATATAAAACAAGTAAGTCGCATCAAAGGCAAAGCATCGACTGCTTGTTAGGAAAAATGTTATTAGTGGTCGGTAGGTGTAAAACAAATTCCGATCCACTATATACTACCGGTTTCGCGCGGCTATGCTTGTCGATTTAATATAATATGAATAATTGGTAATAAATAAATATAAATAATTATGTATACGTGTTGTATGTGTGTATGTAGGTGAGTAGAAAATATAAATACGTAAATTAAATATTTAATAAAATATAAATATAAAGAAATGTGAAGTTTAATATATAAATATGATAAATTAAATATATTATGTTATAAGTCACCTACAAGAAGTACTAAGTTTAAAACTTAGGAGAAGGAGAATCAAAAGCTAAAAGAATTGATATCAATTTTGTGGTTCTTTTATATTTATAACTATATAAGGGAACCTGTTGTATCCAGGCCAATTTTTTACATTTTCGTTTTTAAAGATTAAATAGTAAATAATTAAACCTGCATATGCATATATGGAAAGAACAATTATTTAACTATATAATGCATTAATAAAATCTGTGGATTCCAAGGTACAACAGACTCGATGTACCATGGAAAGTATCAGTTGGACACATTAGGGTCAAATTAAGATAAACACTTGCAGTTGCTACTATACTTTTATTTTTTATTTGTATTAATAGCTACGATAAATGGATGATCACATTAACCCTACAAACATCAAGAGTTATCTCAGCAATATTAAGATTCTTCAGAATCAGACACAACTAATACTTCTTTGTAAATGCTCCTTTTTTTCTGTCTTAGGTTTGTTTATGGTAGGCGCATTTGTTTGATGATCAAGGTACAATACATATACATTATGTATTCATGAGATACCATGACCAGTGTCCAAGGTACATAGTTAGTTGGGGGATCAAGGTACGACATTGCAACAATTTATTTTAACAAGCTTTATAAACGTACTTAAAATTAAGGTTTTTTTTATATATAAATAATAAATAAATATAATATGTTGGGACATTAACATACAGCACCATCTAGTTTCATGGTAGGCTACGAGGCTTGTCTTATGGATGCCAGATAGTTGATACACTACACATACTTTATATACATATTATAAATTTAAACACCCATGACTGGAGTACATACATTTGTGCTCATTACACAAATGAATGCCCCAGCGGGACTCGAACCCGCGACAGCTGGCGCAGCAAGTAGGGTCACTAGCGACTACTCGGCCCGAATGAATAGTCGTTGGACACTACAAACTGAGCCAAACGTGTCGTCATCGATCATATGTACATCATACTTCATATAAAAACTAACTTTTTGAGCAAGAAATACCTTTTTAACTTTACTGATGCGGCGCTGGCGAATCACAATTAACTTCACCTTGATGTTGTCAAAGGATGCTTTGACTACCATTACGAAAAATACGTTTTACCTAAGTATAACACTGTCCAAGGTACAACAGGTTCCCCTAATCGAGTGTCACAATTAAAAAAATTGTACAATCAAAAGACACATTTATTTAGTTTTACGGCTTCGATTCCTGGTATATGTAAATATTACGTCACAATCTTCATTAGGTATTTTAAAAAGTACTGGACTGCTGGTTATTATTTATCGATATTTTAATAATATTTTAATAGCTTATTTATAATTTAAATGAGCTTTATAGCTCCTCATTGCGGCATCCAAATTTGATCCAATATTAAGCAATTCGACAGTTATTCTGATTGGATTTTGGTTATAGGCTTTTATTTATTACATAGCGAAATATATCAACATGGATGTAGTATTTTTTATGTAGACGAATGTTTGTACACCATTCACTTTTATTTATTTTAGAGACTAACGTCATCAGTTGATACGTTTGAACGATGCGTTTTAGTTTGAATGGATAAAAAAGAAGAGTATCTTTCAATTAAATTTTGTTTTATGCGTTCAAATGTTATATGGATTTCGTGTTTGTTTTACATTTAAATAGCTTATGAAAAATAAGACTAATTACAAGGTGGTTTTTTAAACAATATTTATTCAAATATTTTAAATAAAACTATCTTTTCCGATTATTTCGCGGATTTGATTGATTTTTGGTTCCCGACGTTTCGAATGCTTTACAGAAATCATGGTCAAGGAAAAGACAATTTCAAATAGAAGGATTTTAATACGGTTAGTCAGTCAGCATTTTTTGTGTGTATGATACTCGATTTTATGTATGTCGATTGTGGAATGATTGTAAATTTTCTATTTTATGTAATATATCTCAGAAGTGTTTTTATTTTGTACTAGCATTGCATTCAATAAGACTTTCTAAAAAATATTTAATGTACAGATTCGATTCAGTTACAATTTTATTATACTCATATGTATAGATTGTAAAATTTAAAAGCAATGACATTTCACATTATGCTCCATTTACGTAATTTTCTACTTTTTGGGTTTTACATACGTACATTAAACTTTCATATTATTCCTATAATAATACAATATTACAGCCTGAAGCTAATCGTATATTGTTACTAGCGATTCACTCTCGGTTCGCTCGGGTTCGTCTTTAGGTACGTTTTAACGGTTAGTATTGAATAGATAGACGATATATTATATACATAATACATACATATATTATTTTTCTCCAACTTATACTTGACGTATTGTTTGTTGTAGATGGTAGCTTCGCCACTATTGAAAGTAATCCGAATTTGTGATTCCCATACAAAATAAACAGTTCTGAACTTTTCAATTTTCCAGCCGTTCTTACGGGTTTTCCCTTTGTTTATACTTAAACCACCCACACACACACACCCAACAAAATAAAAATAATAAAAGTTACCATGGCAACAAACAGTTATCAGCTAACTCCATCATGTCGCTTTTTGGCTGTCGGTGTGAAAATTTTACTCTCATATTTTATTCAAAAAGGACAATTCAAATCGGTTTAGCCATTTTTGAGTTTTAGCGAGACTAACAAATAGCAATTGTTTTTTATATATATAGATACTAGATAGATAGAAATAGCATTAAATCAAGGATACCGTCTATCTTGTGTTTGGGCTCATATGATTCTACTAAGTTTGGTTTAATAATACAATAGGCGATTACATATTCGATATATAAGAAAATATATTGTTTTAAATACATATGTACTTATAAGTTGGAGACCGTTGAAATTTTGAACAGTTAGTTTCTTATAATATAAAATAGTATGGCTATAATAGTTAAAGATGCATTTATATTAGTTTGATCAAAAACTCACATCAAAACTAGTATCCAAAATAATTTCATCAAACCGAATATTTTAAAGGCAAATATTTCTTCTTATCGATAAGGAGAAAAGTAAACCAAACCATGTTCATCTGAACTTCTTTTAAGTCTAGAAAATGACTGTTTTATTAAACGAATTCCTTTTCTACACGAAGAAAATGCGAATAAGTCATTAAAAGTGCCGGCGAAGCGTGAGAGGGCGGAGTTGAGTAAAAATGGTCGAACGATGCTGAAGCCGCTTCTTATCGAAAAGTTAAAACTACCATGATATCTGCCGGACACTTATTAAGCTCTCTTTACTTTCCGAACGTCAAATTCATTGAATAGTTTGGTTTGAATGTATTTATATTACGAGATTCACTCTGAGAAATTGGCAGACTGTTATTATTGGCTGTGTCGTATGGCTGAAAATATTTCAATTAATGTATGGAGTAGAAGTGCTAGTATTATTATTTTGTATAGATTTTGAATATTATATGTACTTTTAAAAGTATTTTAGTTACTTAGACTCAAACACAACGTGACGTTAGTTTTAACTTAAAGAAAATAACATGTATTTAACTAAATCTAAACTTTTTATTTCTGCATAAGTTATTTTCAAATTGAATAGTGATGCTCATTTTGTGAGACAAAGACTTTTCAGTTAATGCATCAATTAATATAAAAAAAATTGCTTTGTGCATAATACAAAATACAGACAAAAAATAATAAATAATTCATAATGACAAATAACTAGAGAACTTGGGAAAAAAGCGAGAGAAACGAACGCCGCGCCGCCGAAACTTGTTGTTAATAATATAATAAATACTTTATTATAAAACCTACTATTCACTCAATGGTCAAAATCCGATCTTAATCGAGGAAAACTTAAATATACTTAATAAGTAATAAACTATTTAAAATTATTACAGTATAACCATAACAATATATAAATAATACAAAGTCCAATGTTAGACACAATACGATACATTAAACAACAAATAATCAATATATCGAAAAGTGCAAAGGAAAATTGAAGATAAAGTATAGGCATCTAATGAGTTCTCTCATTGCATCGCAAGAACGCCTCTTCCATTCTCGAACCGTTCGATTGCTTTCATCCCCTTTATACCGTTTTCTCGGTTTTTTAAGCAACTTAGGCGGCTTTATCGGCACTGAATATAAAGTTGGGCGTGTTAACACGTTCAGTGAAATTGGGCTCGGGCACTTTTAGTTACGTTAGTTTTAAATGTCCGTGATTAAAACTTCTTTGAGTAATATATATTGTATTTTTACTCCTGCTTTACATTTATTTGCACATTTGCTTTCGAAAAGGAGGTGCTGCTCAATTCTTTCGTGTTTTTTGTTAGTGTGTTTCACAATATCTTTACAACTAGTGAATAGGTTTTCATAATTATTTTTTTATTAAATGGTAAGAGGCCTCTTTTCACAAAAATGGGGATATTTCTGTGAAAAGGGCCCCTTTGAGGGTGGATCTGCATACGTCCGAATCCGGATGTACGTATAATTTTCTGATTTCGAAGTCGTAAATCCTCATTTCCATCCGTCATTTTTTAATAAAGGAGCAACTTTGTAAAAAAAACAATGATTATACATTAATATAAGAGATCGCAGACAAAAAATATATTTATAATTAATTTTTAATTGACGAACTTTGTAGGAATCTTTGAAAAAGTTTAGCTTCCCCGCACTTGGCACCTCGAAAAAGTTATCATTAATTACAACTTTTTTCTTTTGAATCAATGTAATCTTTGTTTCTTATATTAACTTATTACCACATAAATTATTTTACAAATAAAGCCCGCTAAAAAAAATGCATATTTTCAGTTTCGAAAACGGCAATCTTATAAATGTCCGTGTTTAATTAAAAATATAATTTCAAAATGTTTTCGAGAGGCAGTCTAAATGCTTTGACTCGTACTGAAACGTAGTGAAAAGCTAGTCAAAAATATTTTATAAAATATCATGTTACCGTAAAAATAAACACATGAAATGCGGCCGTTGCTGTATTCACAAAGTAAACGAGTTACCAACTCATAAAAAAATTATACGCGTGTTTATAATTTAGGGTAAGTGGCACGAACGAAGTGCTTAAACTTTATTAAATACGGAAACAGAATTACCCGTAGTGCAATATGTAATTAATTTTGGGGGTGACGGTCGATTGTTTGCTTACAATGTATATATGATATAAGTTTAATAAATTCTACTTTAAGTGGTCTAAGTTCAGTATTATATAAATTTTAAATTCTAAATTTTTCCATATTTGCCATGATACTTTAGACACAGAAACTATTGTACCAAAGTAATATAAATATATATATATATATATATATATATATATATATATTAATGTAGCATGTATTTAATACAAATTGAAATATAGAAATATATACGAAATTCCATTCCGCATTTGACTAACTTGTCGTGGACTGTGTTATGAAACTCTCATATTGAGACGAGACCCGTGTAGGAGTGGGATATTATAAGAACTATTCAAAAAATTCCGTTAGTTGTAATTACGGCTTGAGCGAACCAAAAACATCGAAACATTGGGAAAATTGTGATAGATTTAATAATATACAAATATCGCTGAGACCTAAAATAATTTTAAGCACGATAAAGATATACAACACTTAATTCAAATATTGATAACTGCGCAAAACGAACTTGTTTATAGCACTGCCCAAAGTACTCCGTTAAACAGACGTGGAAAATGGGTCCGTCATTACGTAGGTCGGTTCTTGAACAATGATTATTTTCATTACACCTAATAGTCAGGACAGACAGTTAACTAAGCGTCTGCTATCTTTCGGACGTACTACATTTACTATAAATAGTATGACTGAATGATTATATTGATAAACTAGCATTACCCGCGGCTCCGCCCGCGTTCAGATGACCAAAAACCAAATTCTTAGGTTTTACAGTTAGTATACTTTTACATTACAATTTTCGCATTTTTTCTCAGAAATGAGATATTTTCCCGCGGTAAAAAGTATCCTATATAGACCCGGATAACCAGCTATCATCATACCAAATTTCATCAAAATCCCTCCAGTGGTTTTTCTGTGATGCGGTAACAGACAGACAAATATTCTAAAAACTATAGATTCGGCCTCTGTATCGATAATAATGTCTATTTCAATAAGATTTCCCAAAAAATATGTAATGTACAGATTCGGCTTAGTTACAATTTTATTATATGTGTAGATGATTGGAAATGTATTATAAGGTTTTCTTTTAAAAAAAATGGGTCCGGCATTAAATAGGTAGGTTTGGGAGAAATTATTGTTTTAATTACACGATAGCTTTAGGCGATTAGCTGTAATAGGACTCGGTAGTGTTGTCGAGATCCGAATTTATTCATATCTTTTAGACTAAATGTGAGGACAACATCTGCCCTCTGCCATCTGTCCACTAGTTTTTCTATAGATTGTGATTTTAAGGAAGTATCATCTGTAGTGTGTTAAATACATATATGGAAAGGTAAAATATATTACTGTGTTTTACTTGAATTTCATTAAACATTTTATTTATGTTATAACTTCTTAATTATTAGTTTTCGATATTTTAGACCAGATGCAATGCCAATAGCCTTAACATATACCTACACGTAGAAACGTGTAGGTATAATTCGTTGGCTCACTATTACAAGGTTCTATGCTAATTTTAATAAAGTTTAGTAATTTTTACATAGAACTTTTTTATCGTAAAAAAAACAACATAGAACTATGTAAAATTGAATATTTTGTAGTGAAAGTGCTGCTATTTAGTGGTTTGTTTTTGCAAAACTGTAGCTGAGACACAGAGAACCTTGTAGCATTAATAACTAAATAAGTACTAAAATTGTTACATAGAACCTTGTAATTGTGAACCAACGAATTGTGTTAAGGCTACTGGCATTTTTAGAAAAAAAGGTCCATAAAATAAGAATATAATAGTTTACTAATATAATTTTTCAACACAGACATTATAATTACTGCAATCCTCTATTGAGTTTATTCTGTAAAACAAAAACATTTTTTTTAATTTTTTTAGGTAATTAACTATCAAAATTACAGATCATATCTTTCCTTTATTTTATATGTATTTCAGTTTGGGAAAAGTTTCTAACCCTACACCTTTTTTTTATAGCTTTGGGGCCCTAAACTCGTTAGGAAAGTTGGGAATGCTTTGTTTTAATATTAAGTGCAGTAAATTATTTCACATAAAAGGGCAAAGCTAATAACGCCAACTGCTACGTTTATAACTGTGGAAATTAATAAAGACATTAGTGATGTGCGCAGTGAATATCAGTGAACAAATTTCTGTGACGTTATTTTTGAGTACATTAATATTATGTTATTATTACAGGTATTTTATAATAGTAAAATGTATAAATAAATAAAAAACAAATGAATTTTTATCTGAGCTTCCAACTGTCATGCGAAAAAAATCTAAATATTGACTTAATAATATAATATAACTAGCAGAACCTGCGGCTTCACTCGCGCTAAAACTACAAAAAAAGCTCTAAAAATACATTTATTGGTAATAGAAATAAATTGAAAAAATAAATAAATATGATAACTATCTATATATTCTAACTTGAATCTGTACATAAAATATTTTTTTGGGAAATCTTATTGAAATGGTCATTATTATTGATACAGAGGTCCAATCCATAGTTTTTAGGATTTCTGCCTGTCTGTATGTCTGGGGACGCGTCACGAGAAAACCAATCTACAGATTTTGATGAAATTTGTCATGATGATAGCTGGTTATTCGGGTCATCATATACATATAGGAAACTTTTTAATGCGGGAAAATATCTTATCTCTGAAAAATTCACACTAACCGTTAATATAATTTTTCTGCACATCGATAAGCTATATGCGCATTACTAAGTTTTAGAGGCCACAGAGGGCTTTCTGACTCTTCACTCGCGCTACTAAAACCGCTTTACTCGGGGCTATGTGACTGGCCTCACGTAAAACTCATTAAAATTACCTCAACACAAAAGGATACGCAGTGCACACATTCCAGTCCTTCCCCTAATCGAAATGAAAATCTACACTTTGGTCCAAAGCTGCGATTAACACGTTTTTGAAGTAGGTAGTAGCTACTAGTACTAACAAAATACATCATAATATACATACTTGTTATCCATACTAATATTATAAATGTGAAATTATGTTTGTTTGTTTATCCTTCTTTCACGTCGAAACGGAGTCAGAGATTGGTGGATTTTTAGTGTGGAGATAGTTGGAAGGGTGGAGAGCGAAAAATAATGATTTTAAAATACTCTCCAATTTCTGTATAAATAAGGACCAATCTAACAAAAACTAACAAACAAACAGTTTTATTAAAAGTATTATTACTAATGAAAAAGCTAAAAATGACATCAACAAAAAAGTTTCAATAAATTACAACTATAGTTTAAAAATTACGTACGTGCATTGAAAATCTAACCAATATAGATTTATTCGATAGCACATGTCCTTAACGACCTGCAATACGAGTATAAATCTATCCTTTCGAAAGCGGAGCAATTAACGGGTCCGTGACACTACCAAAGCATCACTCGGGACATAATTAACATGTTCCGTTCCGTAGTGCACAATACTAGGCTTGAACGATAGCTACGTGTAGCACAACCGATAAATTGATGTTCATTGTCCACTGGCATCATAATACATTAAGAGGAAGTGTTAATTATTTGCAAATTGCAACTGCTCATATTACAGGTAGACTTTTTAGAAAAAACGTATTTTATATTATTGCAGGTAGATTAAATAAATAAATAAATATGTTGGGACATTAACACACAGCGCCATCTAGTTCCATGATAAGCTACGAGGCTTGTGTTATGGATACCAGATAGTTGATACACTACACATATATAACTTTAAATACATACATATTATAAATATAAACACCCATGACTGGAGTACAAACATTCGTCATCACACAAATGAATGCCCCCAGCGGGACTCGAACCCGCGACCGCTGGCACAGCAAGTAGGGTCACTACAAACTGAGCCGAACGTGTCGTCAAATGCGATTTTAAATAAAGATTACTTTTTGTAGATTCAACTACCACTGATTGGAATTTTCTATGTAATCGACTACGAAATTGCAGTGTTCGAAGCATTTTTTGAAGTATTTATGTGGGATTGAGGATACCAGCAATGAAACTATGTATCGCCTTAATACGTTTATTTAATTCTATCTTATAGGTATACCTATATTCACCATGCACTCGCTCGCTCGTTCCTTCTTTCTAACCATCCTTTACTCAAATCAATCATGGCCGAACACACTATCCCTTTCACTGATTCTTCCTTTCATTCACACTTCACAGATTAACTATTTATATTTAACACATTCATCCCACATTTATATATATGTTCACCGTTTTCTCGGAAACGGCTTAATAACCACAATCTACGTACCTAGATTAAGGCAGATCTTCAAGTCATTTGATGTGGGACACACCGTTTTCCAAAAATCTCATGATACAATTATAACGTGCGAGTATGTTAACAAATGAAGTCTATCTATTTTAATCCACTTCCTATTTTTATATTAACTTGAAACTGTATTTCGTTAGAAAAGTACGTATTTTCAATAATAGTATGATACTTTAGTGATATTGAGTTGATCAAGATCAGATAATGGAGTAGTGCAATAGACAATAGTTAAGCTCTATAGCTATTAGGAGACCCTTCGAATTTGGACTTTTTGGTTTGGTTTATGGAGTTTAATCTATACTACTATTATAGTGAGATTTGTATTTTTGTATGTTTATAACGAATAAACTCAAAAACTACTGGAACCATTTCGATGAAATTTGATAAGAAGTTGAGAAGAGTTTGAGACCCTGGAAATTCCATAGGATTTTTTTTCCGGATATCATTACTCAAGGGGGTGAAAATGGGGGTGAAAGTATGTATGGGGAATCAACCTAGGGATAAACACGACCGAAGTGAGGGTGAGTCGCTACTATATTATATTTCAGACTTAAGTCTTAACTATAAGAGTTATGTCTTATAGCCCATGGGTTCATGTACGCATAAAAAGTACAGTACAGATAAGAATACAGTGCAAATAAAAGTACAGTTAAAAAGTAGCATATGCCACTCTTTCAGCCATAAACTAGCTGCATAGAAAATCTTGTCAACACAGTGCTCTGTAGCTATGTAAACGAACTAAAGATTTATAACAAAATTTCTTGAAAAACACCGTTGTAAATCACTATATCTGTAATATAATATTGCTCATAAACCATAAGATACTTAGATCGTGTTGTTTTGTAACTTTTTTGAGAGGGTTCATAAATCTTACTTAATAATAAAAATGCGAAAGTGAAACTGCCATGCCTTCATAACGCACGTAGCCTTTGCTATGGAAAAGAACGTAAGACTACTTTTTCTTTATTGACGTGTTTTTCACGAAGAGTAATTGAAAATTACATATATTTTTAAAATAGACAGAAATACAATTTTAGCAAACTGAGTGAGGGCGAATCGACGATAATTTTATTTTATATTTAAAATATATTTACTAGAGAATTTTAAAGATATACAAAAGATATTGGATGATAATTGTTTATTTTGCTTAAACCAACTTCATTATAATAGCTCCATATATTCCGATATCTAACAATATAAAACATACATTCCGTTTTACGTTATAAATTCCACCAGTTGTGGAAACGTCTCGAATAGACAAATTATTTAGAAATCAATTTGGGGCGCACAGAGCGCCGGCAATCGAATCGCGCCTCGCCTTGCCGCGATATTGCGAACGTAATAAACTACTTCTCCGCGAGATTATTTCCACTTGAACCAATACCAAGAGAATTCTTAGCCACATCTGACATATGGTTAAAAACTTTACCGTGATATTATTTAGAATACGTTGCGATGTTTAAAGTTTGCGAAATTAGAATGTAAATAAAATGTAAATATATTATTTTGGCTATTGACTTAAACTTACGTCGCTAGAATATGCCCCTAAGTGCCTAATAATAGTTTATAGTCAGACCATAGACTATTCTTATTTTAATTTTCATCCAAATCAGCCCAGCCGTTTCAGCGCGAAAGAGTAAGAAATATATACAAATTTTCATTTTTTATAACAGTAGCCCGAATTTATTAAAATCGTTAAAATAATTACCTATCTGTAGAGTGTTTTGAGTTTATTAAAGAAACATTGTTGTAGAGACGGCGTTAACTAAGTTATCATTATAAAATATAACGGCTTTATTTTAGCTGCACTAAAACTTATATGTACTATATTTTATAGGTTACTTCCCCATACAAATTTTCACCCACATTGTCACCCCCTTATGAGATGATTTCCGGGATAAAAACTATCCTTTGTCCTTCCCAGGGTCTCAAACTATCCTTTTACCAAATTTCCTTTAAATCGGTCCAGTAGTTTTAGAGCCTATTCGGTACAAAGAAACAAACAAAAAATAAATCTTTCCAAGAGAAAAGATTAATAGATAGATATAATATTAGTATAGATTTATCTCATATTTAATGTACAAACCATTTTGATTTATCCCAAAACAAAATAAAGCTGACTTTCAATTGAGTATTTGCATATTTAAGGTTTATTAAGGCTAGAACTGACACGAAACCAACTATCTTACGTAGCAGGTCATTTAAATATTGGACGGGGGAGGGCTCGTAGTGGTTACTTATATCATAATCTCATCATGCCATTTACCTACGTTAAAATGTATTCACAGTTCGCTCAAATCGGTATGAATATTTTAGATTTGAATCGCACCGTCTTTATCCAACGAGCCACAAGCAATTGAAATCGAAATATTTTATATTGTGCAATCTCTATTATTGGGTAGAGAATGAGTTACGAGCGGGTACACATCACTCAACGTCACTGTTAGACGTATTTTTGCATCCTCGTAATACTTAGAGGGAAATAATATCTATTGTCCGTAAACAAACGCCAACGCTTTGAGCGATGGCATGTAAGCTTTTCATTGTCTATGTTATTTTTATTTGCCAAAAGGTAATATGAAAAATATGTGAATTTCTATCCAGCCAACAATAACTGTCGCACATTATACGAATGTACACTCTAAAAATATTCTCTTTTACACTGTGTGTGTTGTTAAAAGTTCTAGAAACTAATGAGTTTCATATAAAGCGAGTCAAATAAACAAAATGGAACTAAAATATTTGATGAAAATAACTAAAAATGGCTATTTCTTGAACACAATTAATCAAATATCAAGGAATCGTAGCAGAAATAAAATATGGCAATTCATAGTCGGCAGAACCACGCTGTCAGGAGCCATGATGTATTTGAACGTTTTCATGAGAGCTACTGAACGCTTTGTCAACGTCCGACATCAGAGGTCATCGCTCATAGCAAAACAACCGGCCGTATTAGGGCCGTAAGTTGAAATATTTTCATTTATTTACCCCGGATATAAATTACTAATGTTATATCTTGCAGTGACGCTTAGAAATATATTTTTAGTAAACGAGAAGTTGTTTAAGTACTATATTATAATATTTCTGAACGTTATTAATTAATTTATTAAAAGAATTCAATTGTTTTTTTTATATGTATATTATTGTAAAATATAGACTTACAAAGGGATTTCAATATTTTTTGACGGTACATGTACAACGGTCTACAACACAATGCCTATTGTAAGAGATTTGTAAAATATTTACACAGAACAATA
Source organism: Brenthis hecate (assembly GCA_951806755.1). Lineage (NCBI taxonomy): Eukaryota > Metazoa > Arthropoda > Insecta > Lepidoptera > Nymphalidae > Brenthis > Brenthis hecate. The sequence goes on from OX638262.1 coordinate 3,240,764, forward strand.
ATAAAATCTCAGGTCTCATGTACATGCACGATAAATTATTTGTTTCGAGCGAACTCGAACTCATGACTTAGAGGGTAGAGATGTAGGTATATTTTCTTAACGGCTGCTTTCTTATCAATTTAAACTGTTACAAATGATTTAATGAGACACTAAGTATAATCTTTATTAAATTCTTTCCATTGCTCTTGCATTAGTTTATGTTAATCATATTTAAATATATTTAAAGTAATCTAAAAAAAATAATTAAAAAAAATAACGACCTCTCTTTCAACTCTAGCGGTATGACGTGTGGTATTAATTTAAATCGTAGTCATTTAAAATTAAAATATTCACTTACATTTTTTTTTAATTATAATAAAACCTTACCTATAACATGCCCAAAATTCTATTTATGTTCAAATTCAAAACGTAAGCAATTACAAAATAATTGAAAGCAATCTAAGCGTTAAAATTACAATACTCGGTTAAAGTAAACACATTACACGCCGTAGAGTATAATACAAAAACTTTATTACAATAGAGTTGAAGTCAGGTTTCTCGTTAACAGGTAAATATTTGCAGAACGACGCAACGTGTGACGCAGTGGTAAATAATGCCTACATCTCGTTACGAGATGAATGTTTGCGGACTACCGGAGAAAGTAATTTAGAATTAAACTAGCACTGCCCGCGGCTCCGCCCGCGTTCAAATGACCAAAAACCAAATTATTAGGTTTTACTTATGAGTATACTCTTACATTGCAGTTTTTGTATTTTTTCTCAGAAATGAGATATTTCCCCGCGGTAAATAACTATCCTTTATGTTGACCCGGATAACCAGCTATCATCATACCAAATTTCACCAAAATCTGTCCAGTGGTTTTCTCGTGATGCGGTAACAGACAGACAGACAGACAGACAAATATTCTAAAAACTATAGATTCGGACTCTGTATCGATAATAATGTCTATTTCAATTAGATTTTCCAAAAAAATATTTAATGTACAGATTCGACTTAGTTACAATTTTATTATATGTCTAACAAGAGCTTATAAGATAAGATCATTTACCTCCCTAAAACTTGGCTTCCATATTTCAGAAATATCATTAATTAGATGATATAGTTCGACTCGAGTGCCGGTGTAATACTATTTCATACATGTGGCTAAATTAATATTAATTAATAAATGTTAATTAATTTAGTGTAATTGGAGTGTTGTCATAATTTGTATAGGTATTCCAAGATAAATTTTGATGACGTATTGCTAGCTTACATGGAAATAAAAGAAAGTTTTATATGGCAATAACATGGACGAATTTTGTTCATGGGCAATAAGTATACTAGTCTTAGTTTGATGCGTTAATTCTAACGCAGAATACAGTAGTATAAGTTAAACAATATTTATTATTTTAATCTATTTTATTATGAATCAAGGCACGAATCTAAAAAAAACTATTGCAATACGTACTATCTAGTATCTATATTTAATATATACAGCTAAGTTCTTTTCTCTTGGACGTTTTTTTAAAATATTATATATAACACTCTAATCTACTCACTAAGAAACCGATTTAAAAAAAATATTTTTACATTTTACAGCTATTTATTGGCTTAAAGGATGAAGTTATTAAACATAAATAAACGCGATCAGAACCACGTGGAATCGCTAGTATATTAATATAATACAACATTAATTTCTGACATCAGGACAGTAAGTAGCTTATAATATCATTCTCGGCCTTTAAACTATCTCTGTGCATAATCATTGATGGAGAGAGTAACAATACTTCGTTGCTGTTTCAAATAAGGACAAATCTAACAAAATTTTCAATTGTAATTAAAATTAAGAAAAATAATTTAAATTGTATATTTCTTGAGCAAATACAAATCATTCTATTCCCAGATAAAGTCATGTACTTGAGTGAAGCTTAATCGCTTCAAAATTTACCCGATTTCCCTAAATAATAGATTAGTGACTAGATTATAGTTAAAATATATATCAACTAACATGTAAACTGTCCTTAAATTTTAAGCAGAGGTTTAATTAAAGCAGTAGAGCGAATTTTCTAAAGCTTTTCGAACATATTGGTTAATCCCGGTTAGGTCGCATCGAAGGACTGGACAGTGACGAAGTGTGGGTTACGGGATTAGTGTCGGTGGGTCACAAGGCCACATGTTGTTTTATTAACAGCAATATATCTGCGGTTCTTTAAATAAATTAAAATAAATAAATAATGGGATAGGTTAGAGTAATGCTCGACGTACGATACGATATTAGAAGGGTCGTGTTTTATATATAAGAAACACTATTTAGGTCACTATACTTTATAGGTTTTTGAATGTTGTATTAAAATATACAAATTTTATTTAAAACTAGCGACTCCCCGCGCTCAGGTTAGTTCTTAGATAGTAGATACGTTTTTACGCTTAGTATGGATAGATTATTTTTTCTTTCTTTTTAATTCTGCTATTCGGGGCGAAGATATATCCAATAAAACAAAGATCATGAAAATCGGTCCAGCAGTTCTCGAGTTATAAGTGTTGTAACAAACCTGACTTTGTTTTATATATATATATATATATATATATATATATATATATATATATATATATATATATAGATTAATACATACATAATGAAAACTCAGTACATACATTTTTAAGAAATGGCCAGGTTATTTCGGAACCTTTATAAGTTACTTATTAGGAGAATTTTTAGAGCTAATAGCGATTTATCCTCACTTCGCTCGAGTGCATTTCTAGGTGCTTAAGTATAAGTGCCTGCTATAGTAACTAGGCTGTATAACTGTAGGTCTATTTGTGTACTAAATTCTATCCAAATCTGCCCAGCATTTTCAGCGTGAAGAGTAAAATACACATATACACACTCTCACATATTATATTATTATAGTAGTTTAATATTGAAATATTTTCAAGCGAATATAAGCAAGTACATACATGTGTCCTCTAATCCTAGCCATCACGTACTTGGGCAAGCTAGCTAAGCGTGCGGGCGCGACGTTGACTGAGGATTTGTTAGGGATTAGTATAGCAGCTAGTGGTCAAACGATTTTATTCTATAGAGAAGAATTTCCACATAGTCCAAAAGTGGACTTTGAAATAATAATATTTAGTAATATATATTTTTGATCTTTGAAATAATAATATTTCGAAGCTTAGTCCACTTTAATAAAATAAATAATAGTGACTAGGCTGTCTATTGTATTAATTTGTAGATTATTTTTATTTCAGTATATCTAATCATATACATAATTTCTGTGCTTAGGTTAAGGATAATTTTGTGATAGATTTTACTAGTATAAAAATAAAAATTTGACCTCTTTTTCATTGACAACCTATTAAAAAATATGTATATTTTCATTTTCTTTACGCTATTTCCATTTATTCCACAAACCTTTCATAAAATAATTACTTCTTTTGAATACTATTCCTCTCAACGGAATCGAGTGAAAATAAAGTTTTGTTTATTCCAATACTAGCGACTCACCCTCGCTTCGCTCGGGTTCGTCTCTTGGTACGTTTTAACGGTTAGTATAAAATACAAACCTTTGAATTTCTAATAATACATATAAACCTTCCTCTTCAATCACTATCTATTGCTGAAAACTACATTAAAATCTGTAGTTTAAAAGATCTAAGCGAACAGACAGCGGAAGCAACTTCATTTTATACTACGAATATGTAAAGATATCATTAATATTTCAAGTAGGCATAACTATTTAGAACTTTAAATCTATACATATAATAAAATTGTAACTAAGCCGAATCCTGTACATTAGATATTTACTGGAAAATCTTATTGAAATAAACCTTATTATCGATACAGAGGCCGAATCAATAGTTTTTAGAATTTTTGTCTGTCTTTCTGTCTGTTACCGCATTACAGAAAAACCACTGGAGGGATTTTGATGAAGTTTCAAAACTTTTTACCGCGGGAAAATGTCTCATTTCTGAGAAAAAATACAATAACTGTAATGTAAAGAGTATACTAATATGTAAAACCTATGAATTTGGTTTTTGGTCATCTGAACGCGGGCGAAGCCGCGGGCAATGTTAGTATCATATATACCTACACCAATTCACGGTTTGAGTATTTATTGTCAATCAATATTTAGTTATCATTGATATCGATATTTGCATAGTAGTCTGTATAATATACTCATTAATTACCCATATAATTTATGATCAGAACATACTAGATTACTAATGATGTTACTGATGAATTTAATAAATGGTCCTCTGTACCTAACTGTATTCAAAGTAAATATAAAACTACTAGGTTTCGCTCGCGGCTCCTCTCGCGTGTGGATAAAAGGGAACAAACGTACAATTTTTAACATTTTATAACTGTATAATATTACCTATATTATACTATCGAAAAGAATTCCTTATCATTCTTTCTATCTTCTATCTACATAATACGCGTAAATCTAGTAGTAGAGCGCACTGCAATGTTTATTCTTAATTTGCACGTTTTAACATTTTAACATTTTAACGCTTAGTACAAACTCAGAGATGAGATATTGTCCCGCAATAACAAGTATCCTATATGTTGACCCGGATAACTAGCTATTACCATACCAAATTTCATTAAAATCTCTTTAGTAGTTTTCTCGTGATGCGGTAATAGACAGACAGACAGACAGGCAAAAATTCTATAAACTATAGATTCGGCCTCTGTATCGATAATAATGTCTATTTCAATAAGATTTTACCAAAAAATATTTAATGTATAGATTCGGCTTCGTCACAATTTTAACATATGTGTAAATACATATGTAAAAATATACCGTTTATATATTTTGACTAACGTTCTTGTTACCATATCCCATGGAGGCAACTCACAATTCTCCTAAAACTTTCACTAAATCAATTATCTTTCTTTAACAAAAATCTTTCCTATCATCCAATCCTTTACTTTATACTAAAATTTCTATCTTCTCAGTAAAAGCCCTGCTAAAATCGGTTTAGTCGCTTTGCAGATTATTTAGAAGTTACAAACATAGAGACAATAACTTAAAATTATTATTATTATAGCTGTTCTTAAATATAGATATGAAAATAAAAAAAAGCTAAACATTTTTCCAAATCCCGCCTATCATGAACATGGGCAGTGGGCAGAGCATGCGGTCGCAACATTGACTGAGGATCTGCCTCGGATTAGTATCGGCCTGGGATGGTCCAACGATTCTGTTTTATTAAGACAAATAGCTCTCTAAATTGTAACCAAACACGTTTCTTTTGGCTTTGAACAAAAATATTTCAAACTTGCCCTTACCGAGCTTGCGTGTGCTGAATTTAAATTAACGTAGCGTTTCATAGTTTCACAAATTAGTTTTAAGTTTATATTAAAATATCATACGTAGTATTATTTCTTTTATAATACTGCTTCTAGAAACGAGGTAAAACATCTGAATTATTTATTACGGTGAAATATTATATTTTTTTAATTTTACTTAAAAAAGTAATAATGTATACAAAACAAAAGAAATAGTCTAATTTTATGTACTATTAGTATATAACAGAGTGATTCTCAATCAAACTTTAAACACTTTGATAATCGAACCTGTGATATCTCTCATAGAGGACAATGGCAATCAGACATACTCCACTGCTTCAAAGATTGTGTTCAGCCCTTTTTAACGTCCCACTGCTGGGACTCGGGCGTCCCTTCAGTACGAGGGGGATCAGGCCATAGTCCACCACGCTGGCCAAGTGCGGGTTGGCGGACTTCACATGTCTTTTCGAAAACTTGCTAGGTTCTCTCAGACATGCAGGTTTCCTCACGATGTTTTCCTTCACCGTTAAGGCAAGTGGTAATCATGTTGGAAATGATTCGCACATGAAAATATCAGAGGTGCGAGACCCGATTTGAACCCGCTTCACTCGGTTTCCCAAGCGAGCGCGTATCACTGGACTACCACTGCCCTTTGTTTGAACACTACTAATTGCTTAGCTTCAAAGATTACCAAAACTTTTTATTACACTGAAAATAGCTGACAAGGTAGCAGCTATAAAAATTGCTATCTCCGATTTTTTAGATACGCTCTGTGTTCACCGTACCGTGAACCAGCCTTCAAAACGCGGTGTCAGTGCGCGTGACTGACTCAACTACAAATTAGGTGACCGTAAGTAATAGAGAGGCTGATTTCACCCTTACCTCACGTCAGATGTCTTGTCATGATATATAATCATATTTTTCTGTATTAAAGATAGAACGCTATCGAGTATATAAATTTAATTCAGCAAACTGCCTTGCTGCTCCTGAGCCTGCATGTTGGTTTACAGATTTCGAGGTCCTTGGTTTGAATCCTGAATCGGTCCAAGAATATTTTTTGAGTTTTTTTAATATTATCAGCAGCCTAGAGTTGAGAAATTGGCGTGTAACGAATCCGTGCCTTGGAGAGCATGTATAGTAGTTGATCCTACTACGAGTACTGATATCTCAATCGATCATTTTGATTTGTCGGCCTACTCGACTTCCTTTCTTTCAAATATCTATATAATATTTCAAAGATCTTTCGATCAAAATCGAGTAGATTTTGAGATCGAAAGGAATAGATAGTACACTTGTTTGCGCACATACGGATATACACTACCTCTTCTATGCAAATCGATAGTCTTAGTAAGGAAAGATAGAAGCCATTATTATTTTAGTAAAGCACTTAGTAATAATACCTATATTTGGCTTAGTTTGGTTGAAATAAATATAAGCAACCCACCCGAATATCTGTCGGAAGTAGAGAGTGCCGTTACTCACTTGGATGAGGATATAAAATGATATACATATTAAAAGCTCTGAACGACTTAATGCATGTCTTTAAATGTATTCACTAATATTAAAACCTTTTAGCCTAAAAGCATACTTAAACTAAATTTCAAATTTGGTTTTTTGATAAAGTTTAATTTTAAATCCAGTTAAATTTAACGTTTACAACGTGGTGTGAGTGTGCTGACACATCGAATAGATTAGGTGACCGTAAGTAATAGAGAACTTGAGTTTGCGTCAAGTGAGCACTTGACGAATTTCTTCGTACATTTCTTCGAATATTTTCAGTGATAAAATTTTTTAGAAACGTTTATGTATAACCTCACATTGCATTCAATTCTACAAACGATGTACTTATGGCGAGGTTGTTACATAATGTTGGTTTGTTCATATAAATAAAGCTTTTATATTTAAAAGCTCTAAATAAATAGGTCCAATAAAGTACATATATATACCATCTATCTTAGATTATTTATTCATTGATCTTTGAGCGATAGCATAGAAATAGAAGCTTTCCAATTCATCGGAAGAGATAATATTGTATGATATTATCTGTTCCATTATATTTGGTATTGATACCATATAGGGGACACAATTATTATGATAATATCTATACTAATATTATAAACGCGAAAATTTGTAAGAATGTATGTATGGATGTATGTTTGTTACTATTTCATGCAAAAACTACTGAATGGATTTTGATGAAACTTTACAATAATAAAGATCATTCATTAGAGTAACACAAAGACTAAGTTTATCCCGGAAAAATGTGCGGTTCCCGTGGGATAGATTTGTTTTTGTTTTTTATAATTTGTTCTAACCAATAATATTATATAATATAAACTAGGTATTATATAATAATACTACTTTCTTTGCAGTATAAAATCAAAAAGTAATAGCCCAATAAAAGAAATAAAACGTACACCATCTTCCATTTAAAAGTTGAGTTCATATCATGCACCTGGACACTACGAGTGGCGAAGTAGCGAAATTAGGGTAGCGAGTGAAATAATTCGAGTCATAAATTCAACTTTTATTACATTGAAGCGAGTGCGGTCGTCTCTCGGTCTGCGTCGCCACATCGACATAATTTAACTTTTTCTTATTATCTTTAATGCTGATATCGTTAAACGCCTCAGTCACATATTGCGAAAGTTTTATAATACTACTTAGTAATAGCTGGTGTTTATGTTATTAAGCAAGAGTTTTATTGCACTTCTATACATATAATAAAATTGTAACTAAGCCGAATCTGTACATCAAAAATATTTTTTTGGAAAATCTTATTGAAATAAACATTATTATCGATACAGAGGCCGAATTTATAGTTTTTAGAATTTTTGTCTGTCTGTCTCTCTGTCTGTTACCGCATCACAGAAAAACCACTGGAGGAATTTTGATGAAATTTGGTATGGTGATAGCTAGTTATTCGGGTCAACATATAGCATTTTCATTTTTGTGCAAACTGCAATGTAAGAGTATACTAATCTGTAAAACCTAAGAATTTGGTTTTTGGCCATCTGAACGCGGGCGGAGCAATGCTAGTCTATTATAAATTTGAAAGTTTGTATGAGTCTGTATTTGTTACTGCAATAGGTTAAGTTACTTTTAGTAACAAAATTTGCCAAAAGGTGGCGCTGATCCTTGGCCAAAATATGATTACATAATATTATGTACATAGTATTATACTAGTGATTTACCCTCGCTTTGCTCCAGTGCATCCCTAGGTGTCTAAGAGCAACTAATACATATGTTGCTTCACGTCATAGCCGTCTATCTGTCTACTAAGTTTCATCCAAATATGCTTAGCCGTTTCAGCATTAAGGAGTAACAGATATACTCACCCCTTCACACCCATACAGACATACATACAAATTTTTGCAAGACTAGTCGGACTATTAAGTACTATACTAATTATAATGATAATCGAAATTGATTATATATTTACAGAAAATTCCACGTTCTTGTATCAACGCAAAGGCACCTAAGGATATAACCGAGCGAAGCATAGGTAAGTCACGAGTTAAGATTAAATGTGTTTACGTTTTTAATTGTAAATGTAAATTTTTAAAACTTTAGTAAACTTTCGAAATGAATAGATAATAAAACTTTTAGGTAAGTCAGAAAATTATAGGACCTCTACAAAGTTTATAGAGTGGAAAATATCGCGTTTCTCATTCGAAATTAGCTCAACAACTCCCTAGACGTTGTCACCGACCGTTCTGTTTTTGTACGCCTCGTGACTTTTAAAGGGTTATGAACTGATCAAATCGTAACATAACAATGGAATTTCAATTTGTTTCCACGAAATGGGGTTAGTTTTGTCCCAAAACAATTGATACTTTATTCCATCTATTTTTATATTTCATTCTTCATCCTAAAACTATATGATGCTATTTGTTTGTTTGATATTTGAAATTTGATATTTGAAATAAATACGAAATATTCGTTCAAAATTATTAAAATATTTCAATCGACAAATATATTTATTCATACAATTTATTTGATGAATAAAATATTAAGTGTAGTCCATTTCTATTTTAATTATTATTTTAAGAACCAATTTCCAACTAAAAAGGACCAGAGTTCAACATTAAATAAAATGTAATTATTCCTCTTTTAGTGGTTAATTTTTTTGACAATTATATTAAGTTACTTTTAAATTATTACATATATTGCTAAATATCAATATTGCTATAAAAAATATGAAAAGTAAATGGTTGTACAACAAATCGATTTATTAAACTAAAATAAACATGAAACACAGTTCTACTAGCATTTCAATAGCAAAAAACTTATTCAAGTTGTAAAAGCCCTGAATAAAAAGCTCATTATCGCGCCCGCCATTACGGTTTCATTAAAATAGTTTCGAGCACTGACGCAATAAAGCGTTAAGCTCAGAAACCTTTCGGGTATATTACTTACATGCATCTAAGCAACATCGGTACATCGTTTTGCTCTCAAATACATTGCAACGTTCCAACTGTTAGCTAGAACTCAAGTCAAAGTTCCCTCGGGCAAAATCCATAAGAGTATTTTGCCACATGATCGCTTTCACGATTTGCCAAGAAAATAAAGTCAAACAAGAGAACTACTTTCAACCGCGGCCGGGTTGATAAAAGAATCGCGACTAGAATACACTCCTGTGTTCCAACTTTTCTAGTGAATATGAAACAGACTGTACAAAGTGTGAACTTTTAGTGTCTACGTGATCTTTAATATTACTGCCGTATTCAAGACGTATAGCGCTCACATCTTAGATTATAATGCAAATATTAAAAACTTTATATTAAATAACGTTTAGTAGGTAGTCTTTGAGTTTGCTCATAATTTTCATAACTTTCAAGTGCTTTTCACTTCCCGCGTGAGCTAGAAATTGTATTATTTCAAATTTATTATACATACGAGATGGCTCTTTTATATGAAACTAGCGTTGCCCGTGAATTTACTCGCTTAGTTGATTTATGTGTAACCAGGAAGCCCATCTTTTTTCTTTAGAGGCAAAAACATAAGTATTTCATATAAATTTGCGATAGCATTTAGACCTCTTAATATGACGTCTTTTCTTATACACTACCTACCTGCTAAATTTCGTCTTCAAAATCATTTGAGATTTCATGTTCAATCAGTAAGTGACCATTCGATTTTATATTTACAGAAGACGTTTTAAAAGTCTTTTTACTGTGTCTCTAACTTAGAAATTAACAGGAATATGTTCTAAAACCATAAATACCAATAGACTCGTTGACTTGGTTTCGTTTATTTTCACAGAACTGAGGCAGTTTTTATACGAACTAGTCAATTAAGAATTCAATTTACGAATATTTAAGAAAAGGAGTTAAAAAAAATTTAATATGCTAAAGAATTTGTTTTATTGACCTTCACGTTAATCAGAAAGCAAATAAATGAAATGGATCAATACTAATATTATAAAGACACTAAGTTTATGTTTAAATGTAGAAAGCAAACTTTTGAAATTCTGTTTCTGTAAATATTTTCAGTTACAGGAAGCTGCATTATCCCTTGTGACACGGGCTACTTTTTAATTCGTTGTATTGCGTCCTTCCTATGTCATATTAGAAAGAAAACTGGTTTGTGTATTATGATAAATGCGCTACATTTTAGTGTATTCAGTAGCATATATCTGCAGTGCAGCTGCTTTATCTACGTCAGATGCGAATACACGAAACAGGCACACGAAACTAATATAAATGCGAAAGTTTGTGAGTGTTTGTTGGTCGCTTATTTGCTCTATTACGAATTTATCCATAACTTACCATATAGGCTACTTTTCGTGGGACTAGTCCCAGCCCGCATATTTATAATATTAACTAGCCTCACACTCGCTTCGTTCGGGTTCGCCTTAAGAAAACCAAAAACAAATCTATCCCTCGGGAACCGTATATTATTTCTAGATAATAAGTAACCTATGTGTTATTCCAGAGTATAACCTATCTCTGTGCCAAATTTCATCCAGATCCGTTCAGCCGTTCTGGCGTGAAAGAATAACAAACATCTATACATCCATACTGACACACTTTCACATTTATAATATTATTATAAATGTGTCTAGAGTCTACACGCATTAATAATATAAATTTTTGAATGCGTGTATTACTTATTTACGCTTCAAAGGCCAAATTGATTTAAGTGAAATTAAAAATTAAGATAGCTTATCATATCCACTTACTTATCATGTGAGTGGATTCGCGGATAAAAGGTAGTATTAAATATAAAATTGTGATAAATATATAAATATTATTAAATTTAGATGACGATTTTTAACACTCTCTAAGAAAAGTAGCAAAGCCAGGGCATTTCTCTAGTATACATAACATGCACAGTAAGTACGTTTTAATAAAATATGAAAACTATATAAACGTGCATAAAATCGCACGTCGCACGTGATCAGTCTAATGCAATGTAACGCTAAAGTACTAAGTCACGGCCAACGACCGCCAGAATGATGGATGGAGGTGGCGTCGAGCGAATTTCCTTGCTACCATAATAGCTATTATGTTATTTAAGCATTTCTGTAATATATCGACTTATGCACTTAAAGTAACTCACTTGTAAATTAAATCATGTGTGACATCTTTTTTTAATGTATTCAGCCCTTTTTAACGTCCCACTGCTGGGGGTGGGCCTCCCTTTAATACGAGGGCGATCAGCCCATATTCCATCACGCAGGCCAAGTGCGGGTTGGCGGACTTCACATGTCTTTCGAAAACTTGCTAGGTTCTCTCAGACAAGCAGGTTTTCTCACGATGTTTACCTTCACCATAAGACAAGTGGTAATCATGATGGAAATGATTCGCATATGAAAATATCAGAGGTGCGAGACCTGGGATTTGAACATTTTTTTTAATAGTTAGTTTTATTTTATATTCTTATTTATTTTTATTTAATTACCCATAACTTCCACTTTGCGAATCCTAGAATTTGCTTGAAATTAAATATAGAATTGTTGATTCGATGATGACCAAAAAAATCGGATACGTTAAGTTTGCTCGCGCATCAAAATTTCCGTAGAAAAATTAAATTTACATTTTAACCTACCTATTTATTACGTTATATTGAGTAAAATAAAACAAATTGATCATAAGTATTTCATATTATTATTTAATGAGAAGTTAATTTTGCGGTCAAATGAGAGAAACTAAAATAAAAAATATCCCGTATCTCAAAACTAGTGACAGTATCTTTTCGAAATAACGCTAACTGCTAACTTCTGCAACTACTCATCTGGAACTCTTGGTTTTAACAAAAGAGTGACCTAGAAATAAAGATACATATATACGGACTTAAAAGCCATCCACTTACTAATTTAATTTAGATCCAGTAGTATTCCAGTAAAATGGCTGTCACGTATGGGCAGACGGGCATGACAAAATTAAAAGGTTTTCGTTTTAGTCTTTTGACTACACTAAGATAAAGACAATACAAATATAAAGTTTTGTCTTGTTGTCGCCAAAATTAAAAAAAATAAATAAAATTAATTAATCGCAAATACTCGAAAAATAAATTTGACCTCGTTATTTACTTATAGAAAATCAGTTTTAGCTTGAATGTATTATTTTTTTTATAACGACAATTATTACTATACTTAAAAATAAAGATATTTTAAAGATATTTTTCTATCAATTGACCTCCAGAATTATACTTACATCACTATATTAAATTAATATTACGCAAGTCACGTACAAGAAGTCGCGGTCATCTGGTACATCTTCAAATGTAATCATTTATTTGAGTTATAAGTATATTAAGAAGAGGAATGGCGCAAAGGCTCATAACGACATAAATGATAGATGTGCATGACGGATTTATTAGCTTCAGTTATAGCATTGATGGAATAAACTTGATGTATCAATTTTAAGGCATATATACACAGGTACATACACACATATGTATATATTTATAAAGATTAGTGTTCACCCAGTGGTCGAAATTTGATTATAATTTTTTTATTGACCACACTAAAGCTTGTCAATAGCTACTAAGCAAAAAAAAAAAGAAGAAAATCAGTTGACAAACAGAGGAAAAAAGATACTAAACTGTTTTGTCTTTTTAATATATAAGTATTTTTAATATATAAATAGCATGATAGCATGGACAATATTGCCGTTATTCCAAACCAGTTTGCTGAATCCTGCGAAAACTGCATTTATGCAGTGTCAAGTTGACAGGTAAATAGGCCAGAATCTATCTACCATCTGTCGTGTTCTTTTTATAGTGATGTCACTATTTTGTCAGCCAAAGCAGAAACCCGGAGCTTTTAGAATCTTTATAGTGTAATTGAGGCACGGATAAGGACTAATATTAGAAACGATTTGATTTTTTATTTATTTATTTTATTTATATTAAAATTTAATATTTAATATACTTATACATAAGGTAATTTTTATATAGAAAAAATATAAATAACGTGTGTAAGAAGTTATACTTCTTTGGCGTAATAGAACACAAATAGCTAAAGATTTCATCCCGCATGTCACAACTCTCTGTTTGTAAAAGGAATGATAAATTAATAAAAATAAATTTAATTTTTTTATCTCCACTGATATAAAATACGTGTTATAGATTTATGAATATTTTAGAAAGTACTTTGAATATAGTTCTGAGTTTTCACGGGAACCGGAGAGACAGCTATCAGCTAACTTCATCATGTCGCTTTTTGGCTGTCGGTGTGCGCGCGCATCGTAAAAATTTTACTGTCACTTTTTCTAAGCATGCCAAAAGAAATATAACTCCAAAAATTTGCTATATGTACATATATGTATGTATAAACTATGTACATTATATCCTTTACTTTATTAAGGTAAAACATTGAGATTGGTTATCAGAATATTTGTAGTATTTTAGCTTAAATTACCACTAATCTGGTAGATTAAAAATAATTTATTTACTATTATAATATTCTAGTATACTGCTATCGCGATATATTTTCAAATAGTTCGAAAATGTTGTAAATTAGCTTTTAACAGGTATGTGTACAATGTACATATATATTTATATATGTGTATATATTTATGTCTGATGAAATAAACATATTAGAACATTAATTGATGAGTAGTAAGTATTTAAAATATTTATCCATACACGTTTTGCAGCCATTACTCGATAGCATCGAGTACAACATTGCGGTAGATGTCGGAAGATTGATATTAGTTGTTCGTCTTCCTATTAGTGATACCTCATTACGAGCTGTGTATAAATTGTATGCCTCACATTTTCCTCCTACATAATACAAAGTTAGTAAACAATATCTGTTTATGTTTAAAACTTTTTGAGTTAAACCAAATATTGCACGTCACGTAAATCAATCAAAAGGCCTACCTTTATAAAAAACATATTATACACTAGCAACTCACGTTCGTCTCTAGTGGAAAAGAAAAATAAATCTATTCCACGGGAACCGCACATTTTTTCCAGGATAAAAAGTAACCTATGTGTATTCCAGACTATAATCTATCTCTGTGCTAAATTATATCCAGATCCGTTCAGCCGTTCTGGTGTGATTGAGTAACAAACATCCATCCAAACTTTCACATTTATAATATTAATGGGATTAATAGTAGCTTATACTTACTTCACTTGCATGCGCTCATATGTGCCTTTTGTATTTATAATATTTTACATAGGTAGCATTATATCTTGGCATATTTGTTTACGATATGTCGATACCATATTTGTTACTACAAGTGTTAGTCCGTCTGTGTATTAAATTTCATTCAAATCCGTCGAACTATTACAGCGTGAAGGCGTAACACACATAAATACATACATACACACGTGATTATTATTCTTAATCAGTTTATAATATGTTGTTTATTATATTTATTGAACTAAATGAACAATCTTAGTAGTTATCTTTTTATCTAGGCTACAAAGTTCAAACTTTAGTGGAGTCGTGTTTTAGACGCGCACTCTCTGAATGGACTCAAAGACATTTGCTTCTTAGTCTACTGGTAGTAAAGTTTCTTACTCTGCTAACTCGCTCCTGAAATTGACAGTTTAAAACATTCACTGCATCTAAATTACTTAGTTTGGTATAAATGAAATTAGTACAAGTCTGTCTGCGTTGCATTCAAAGTTTATCGTTTAACCTACTTTAAAAAATGAGGAGGAACTGTCTAAGTTCGACGAGCATATTTTTTTAAAATATGTTCATCGATTTCTTAAAGAGGATAAATAGGAAATGGCGTCGGTGCGTAAAAAAAAGCAAACGAGTAAATATCAGCAATCTGACTTGTATTGCAAATAGCCTGAGTGAGATTTTCTTGAGATAAGCGATGGCTTATGGATTAAAGATGTTTAATACAATAATTTACTATGTAATATGTCATAAGTAGATAGAGATAATAGTAAGTAAGAAATATCTACGAGTTATAATAAAAGTAATAAATATTCATACATCTAGAGTAAGACCACAAAGGTAAACTAACACTTAGAAAAATAAAGCACCTCTCCTAGAAATAATTTAATCTATGATAAACAAAATAGTAAAATCGTATAAAAACACAGTAAATGTAATAGAAAAATTGCATATTAAAAAAAATAGTTCTCTCCTAGATAAAATAAGTAGTTATAAAATGAAATGTAAAAAATCTCCTATAAATTAAGTTGCCAAACAATGTAAAAATACAAATTGTAAACAAGTTTTCTGACCTCCATGTCAGAAGAGTTCCGGCTGATAAAAAAATAAAAAATAAAAGTAGATAGAGATACCATAAAAATTGAAAAATAATTTTGTGTGTCAAAACACACAAAATAATTTTTCAATTTTTCTTTAAAGCTTATGCTCCATTAAAAATAATAGAAAAGGTTATATTGTGACGTTTCATAGAGACACTACCAATCACATATTTTATTTCCTTTACCACGTCTGTCGTCAACTCGTTAAGTATGTATATCTTAAAAAAAAAACTTTTTACCATAATATATGAGGGTACACTTATCCTATACCCCAATAAATCCTTTTTACGGGAGTCGTCATAAAAACAAAAGAACGCGTAACGAGTACCGAATTGCATTGTACTTAATATTCACCCGCGAATTCCCGCAATTCCAGAACAAATGTATGATTTACATTCGAATTTCGCTTTCGCTATCAGTTTGGAAGGGGCGTTTGATTTATTCTACGTCTGATAAGCTATCGTGATCTTGGGGCTACCTATCTACAGAAGAACACAAAACAGCGAAAATAAACGTCTTTATTTCTTTAATTATAATGTATTTTTATTTATTTAGTTTAGTTTAGATTTATGGATGTTGTTACACCATAACGCCAGAACGGCTGAACGGATCTGGATGAGGCATAGAGATCGACTATCTATTCCATACTAATCGTTAAAATGTTCCTAGGATAAACCCGAGCGAAGCGACGGTGAGTCGCTAGTACACAATATTGCATATTATATTAACAGACTCTATGATGTATATCTGAGAATTGTTCATAGCGTCGACTAAAAAATATATACTAAAAAGATATATGGTAAATACCGATCTTCAATTATCAGATAAAAGTTCATATGAATATCCTTTCCCGGGTCTTCAACTATCTTCTTACCAAATTTCATCTAAATCGGTTCAGTAGTTTCGGATCTTATTTGGTACAAACAAACAAAAAAGTCTTCCTCTTTATAAAATTAATACAGATATTTTAATAAAAATAATATTATTCCTTCATTTCAGTTTTATAATCAGTATGGCTGTAATTGAATTATACAAACCTAACTTTAATCTGTTGATTAAAAGTCCTTATATTTCTAGCCTGAAGTAATTCCAATTTTTATTCTTCAGGTATGGAATGTAGAAAAAATGACCTAAATTGACCGTTATCAGTTCTAACATTTCCACTATAATAAATAATATCTCGTATCATCTGTCAAATTTATATTATCATTTTTATTAGTGGTCAGTTGATATAGTAATAAAAAGGATCTTCTGTCTGTATGTGACTAATAACATTGATTACTTAGATTTATATCATAAACTTCATCTCGTTAAAATTTAAATAAGAAAAAGCGTCTGTCTTCATTAATATCGGTCGAAATATTGAAAATGAAGGATGGCACGTTGGAAAAAGAACAAAAAAAATCATTTCCCAGGACGAATTAATTACTAAGACGAGCGGACTCTATGAAGTATATTTAACTTTTTTAACTTTCCGATACTTCTGTAAAAGATTGATCAGTTCACTCAAGAATATTAGAAACTTTCGATTTTGACTTGATTTAAGGTTTCTTTTATAAACAGAATTAAGCATTAATGATTAACAAGTGATTTGCCCTAGCTTTACTCGGGTGTCATTCTACTTCATAAGTATCTACTGTTAGACACCCATATATTACTCTAGCTCGTAACCTATTTGTCTACTAAATTAAATTTCATCCATATCGATTCAGCCGTTTTAGCATGCAAAAGTAACAAACATATGCACATACATACAAACTTTCGCATTTATAATCATAACCCCAAATAATACATGCGTATAACAAATAACATTTGAACAGTAGATATAAAAAATATTCGCCATTATAAAAGTTCTATTACAATGTCATTAAATGAAGCGTCGCAAACGTCCAATCAAAGTGAAAAATAGGTTTTGCGAATCGCTACGGGCTGATAGCGAAATTAATGCGTAATGTTATCAATACAGACCGGGGCGACCTCTAACATTCATCAATCAGAGAACCGCTGAACTCGTTACTGAGTTTCAAACAAATGCCAATGAGCCCCGCCTCTTTCAGTTGATTACCTACTCGATTTTTATTTATTTCTCTTCGAAATTATGATTAATTTATACCTATATATAAAAATCGATTTGTATAAATAATCTATGTTTTCTATGGACTCCAAAACGGCTGGAGCGATTTTGACAGAAAATTTTCAGGCAATCTTCAGATTAGCCCAGCGGGTGATCCTGTGAAGTTTGGTAGCAATCGGAAGTTTGAACGCGGGCGAAACCGTGGGTACTGCTAGTATTGGATAATTGCACTGAATTTTAGTCTATGTTTAAATATTTTGCACGCATAATTTGCTAATACTGTTCCTATTAATATTATAGGAAACATCTCGTGTATTGAAAATTTAAATTTTCAAATTACTTAGAAAAAACGATAAGTTTGGACGCGTAGAGTTATTTGAGTCTTATCACAGTGTTTTTTAATTGGTTTAATTAAAACACTATCTCAAGAGAATGAGTAAAATTAGACATAAACATAAAAAAAAATAAAGCAGAAAATGTCATTAATTAATTACAGTTTTATTATCACCTCCAGGTAAATTTCTAAGAAATTAAAATTCTAATGCCCGATTTCACCAACGTCACCTAAGTTTAAGGGATCCCCTAAGCATGGTTAGGGGGCTGTTAGGGGACAGTTTGTTTCACCGACAGTTAGGGGTCACCTAAATATTAAAAGCCCCCTAAATTTAGGTGCTCGAAATACGGGCTTAAAGACGATCGTCAAACGAAATTTAATTTAGGGGCTAGTTAAGGGAACTTTAAACATAGGGATCCCATACGTAGCTGGTAGCTTATGGGTTGTCGGTGAAATCGGGCATAAGAAATCTATTGTTAACTGACACGCCGGCGTGTCCGCGGTCATGGAGGGATTAAGGTTTTATTAGTAAAATTTATTGTAAATGGTAATTAAATTAAACGATTTCTATGGGGGAATAAGGTGTGAACTTACGTTCCGTATGTCGATAGTAGCGTTATTATGTTGTGCGAAGTTTTTAGATCATTCATTCTCGCTTCAATGGCACTTTAGTGGTTTCAGATTTTTTTACAAGACTGTAATATCTATAATAAAATTTTATAGCTTGAATTTTAGAGATATAAAACAAAGAAATCGATGATTAAATGTTGCAGACAAAAAGATGTCTAGACTCCATTTTACATATAAGAAAATTACGAATTCTGGCTATGACAGACAAGATATAAATTTTGATCTTTAAAGGTTAAGAGGATTACAATTTGCAATAAGCTTTTAATTAAAAATTTGAGTTCTTTGACATTAAAAAGGGTTGCTATTAATTATAAAATTCTATAAAGACTGATTTGTCTAAAAAAATGAACTGTATGAAAATTTGCATACATTTTACATGTTAACCTATTATGGCAAATTTTTAATATTTTGACGTGAAAAAAACTTTTTAACAAAAAAATAAAAACCGACTTCAAACAAAAGCACTAAAAAATAAAAAATAACTAATTGGTAGTTTTCATTTACTATACATACACTAATCAAATATTTTCGAAGTCGGTGTGCTTTGCTTTGTATGGGCTGCCACCGATTTCGAAAATATTTGATTAGGTATGTATTTAATAGGTAGGCTTTAATTACTTAGCCAAAGCACACCGACTTCGAAAATATTTGATTAGGTATGTATAGTAAATGAAAACTACCCATTAGTTATTTTTTACTTTTTAATGCTTTTGTTTGAAGTCGGTTTTTAATTTTTTGTTAAAAAGTTTTTATTTTTCCCTTTTTAGTGTAGACAGTAGTAGCAAAGTAAGAATTCTAACATGTTAGGCTTGTCAAATCAAACAAAATAAGCCCAAACTCAAAGTATCTACTATTAGCCGTTGAAGAGTTCCACCTATCCACCTTCTGGCCTTACCATCAGATCAGATCAACAATACCGAACCACTGTACTATCAACGGAAATAGAAACACTTGCAAAGTTTCAAGTCAATATGACAATTAGAAGTAGGTTAAATTCATCATTAGCTATTTGTCCACCCTTAGGGGTGGTATATTTTTTTTGAAATTTAAATGGGACCAATCTGGAAGTATACACTTTCAAACAAAACAAAAATTGTCCAAATCGGTTAATAAATGACGGAGTTCTGAGGTAACAAACATAAAAAAAAAATACAGTCGAATTGAGAACCTCCTCCTTTTTGAAGTCGGTTGAAAAGTTATCGTCACGTGTACTTTAACAAAAGATAGTACAGTCGATACCAGTTTGAAGTAAATAATTGTATAGAGAATTAGACGACACGTTTGGCTCAGTTTGTAGAGACCCTGCTTGCGGTGCCAGCGGTCGCGGGTTCGAGTCCCGCTGGGGTGTTGATTTGTGTTATGAGCACGAATGTTTGTACTTCAGTCATGGGTGTTTATATTTATAATATGTTTGTATTTAAAGATATATATGTGTAGTGTATCAACTATCTGGTATCCATAACACAGGCCTCGTAGCTTACCATGGGACTACATAGTTGGTGTTGTGTGTTAATGTCCCAACATATTTATTTTGATTTCAAATATTCTATTTCTTTTCTTCTTTTCCCCATGTAAAATGACTTCTTTCTGTACATATCTATAAACATTATTAAACAAAAACTATGCCTAATAATATGTCTTTACATCAAACTGGAATCAACCTTGCGACATGAAAATCAACAGAAAGCACTAATAAATTAATATACAGACTGTAGCAATATTAATGAAATTATTAATTAATAACATTTAATGAAACGAAAACACGGCGAAATGGCACAAATTTAATATGAAACAAAGATAATTCTATCGACAAAGGAAAGTTAATAGAAATTTGAAACAGGATGTTAATCAGCGGATGCAGCAGACGGCGCCGTCAAATTAAACGGGTCAGGCCCGTCTTGACTCACAATTGCCCTGAATTAGGTAAATAGGCGCTTATTGTCTCCGCCTCGCTTGTTGACAGTGGATTTTATTTGCTTTTACGGACTTTATTACCATAGTCTATCTATTATTTCTCTTTTGGCAAAGAGAAAACTATGAAAATTGCCTCCGAGAGATAAGCATTCAAGTAACTAGAAAACTTAAATATAACTCGTAATAAAAATATGAATATCACGATGAATATTGAAAATACATAATATAATTAGTTGAAATATTTTATTGGAATTTAATTAATAAGTTTTAAAATAATGAATTTTTCATTCTACTGGTTTATCCATCTTTGACATTTTCGACTTCTGTTCCTCAAAATAAACATATAGTAGCGATCTTTAACACCTTTATTCTTCCTATAGCAAAGAAGACGAAGAATAATAATATTTTTACTTTCTCGTGACATGCGTGTTTGTCAAATAATCCACTAAAACGCTGTATTTTTTACACAAAAATTTAAATAACGTGTTTACGAGAGTTTTTGACGTACGTAATAAAAGCTAGCTAGTTTTAATTTTTAGGTCTATCCGTATGTTTAATCGTCCATCATTCAAAAGTGGCTTGTAAGATTTGTATTTAGCTTTCTTTTATTATATAGACAAAGTCTGAAAATACGGCTAAAAACACTGTTTGAAAGTCCAAATATTAGTATGATATTCACACTGTCCAAAAATCGCATGCAAAATAAAAGACTCGTTTTTTTAGTTATTAACCAATAAGAAATTGATATGTGAAAGCAGCCAAAAGCATTGTTAAGAAAACATAGACTTTACATGTATAAATATGTGATATAATCCATTCAAAACTTCTATAGGTACTTATAATTAATATACAGCATCCTTCGTCAAGATGATATACCACCCGGATCTTGTACTATTTATTGCTTAACAGAGTTATGAACAAACTTTGTGCTGCAAACTTTCCTCGTCATCAAATGCAAGGTGTTTAGACATTTCAAATATTTCATTGACTCATTAATTATTCCCTTGAAGCGAAGCTGTGTTGGCATTCTTCACTTATTATAAATTTATGATACTAATGTAAATACTTTAAGTAACTTCGTGATCAAGTGCTCAACAAGTCTCGCTGTAAGATAATTAAACAAAGTGTGTATATTAAAAGTTTATAACAACTTTTGTCATGTTTATACTATGTATTATGTTGCTTTTCATATCTAATGAGTTTATAAAGACTCGTTCTAAAACGTATATTAAAGATTTTATTTAATAATTTATTTTAGGTAAATGTTTAAGTATAAAAGTTGAGCTTAAATTACTTCAACAAATTTTAAACGAATGTAGGTAGATGTAGTACAAGAAGTCTATATTAAAGATATATTTTACTTTAGACATTATTAACATGAACGCTAAAGTATTATTCCACATAAACCTATTTATCTTGTAGTAGTATGTACATATGTTATGGTATATAAAGTTTTGTTATATACATTTATTTGAGTATGAGAGATCTCTCTCTGTATTATATAAATAAACCTATTTATCTTTTCTAGTTTGACACAAATTCAGATCCTGGCTGTTTTCGCCAAATATTAACAATTTCTTATAATAAAAAGTGGACACTTATATCATATATGAAGGCGTGTGTAATGTGCCATCTGGTTGTTTCTAAAAGCGAATCGAAATAGAGTGTGAACTGAAATTGGGACAGCGCACTCTAGTGAAGCGTCGTAGCGATGGTAGCAGGGTGGTTTTGTTAGCAATGGATGGTAGTGAAGGCTGAAGCGTAGCGAAAGCATATCGTTAGTAAATCAATGAAGTAACAAGCTTTAATTTTAAATTAAAAACATTTTTCTTTAAAAAAACACATAAAAGGCAATAAATTTAATGTTAAAGAATATTACAATCGAGGCTATACATTTTACATACACCACAACACATAAATACGGCAGCTCGGTTGCTAAGTAAATTCACGCCAGACGGCAGGCTCTAGTGAATTGAGCTGTGCATGTGCAAGTCTCACAATGCGGTCCATTTCAATGATTATTCAACCATCTAAAGCAGCTTATACGTCGTACTAAATTTCCTTGGTCATCAGTGACTAGGTTCTGCGAGTAGACTGAATCGTTCATAATACATGCAGACATTAAAGTCAGTTTATGGCATAAGTGCTTTGTTTCCTGTGTTTTAGAGAATGGGATTTGTACAGTGTAGTTTCAAAAATGTTGATACTGGCCAGAGTTTAGTCGATTTAACTTGCAGGTGACATATTATGTTAAAATTTGAGATTTTGTTGTACACAAAAATTAGAAAAGTAATTTTTAGTAATGGTGATTGTATGATTAGAGGATAAAGTAAAGAAAAAGAAATTGAAAATTTTATGATATATCAAAAAAAAAAGTAAAGAATTATGATATTATGTTTATTTCAAATTATTTATATAGTATTTTTGTTGAGAAAATATACATTATTAAACCTTTTAAGTCTCTTGGAAAAACAGTATACCTACTCGTATATATATAATATAGAATATATAAACAAAAGTTTTGAGAATTTTGTGAGCTTACAATTCATCCCAGATAAACCAAAATGGCAATTTAAAAGGCAAGGAAAATCGTAGCAATTGGAGACTTTAAAATTTAAATAATTGATTGAATAAAAATTGAAATAGAGATATAAATCAAGTAATGGTAAACAGGCTGGCAACCCAAAGGGTATTCCATATTAATTAACGTCGGCTGCGAAGGCGACGAAGACAAATGCTGGTACCCTCGTAATGTATTTTTCCGAGCCCTTCCCGGATAAAACAAATGATAATCGGGAAAGAATGAAGTCAACGGTAATGAGTTTCAATTAATTATAGTGTTACGAGTCGACTTTATGGACTGTGTAATGACTCAATCAAGTCATAAATCATTTCTTTACTAAATGCCATTGAGGTAGCGATGGAAAAGAACATGACGTTAAATGTTCTAATACATATTTTAACAAATTTCAAAAGTACGAGCTATTAGTAGGAAAAAATTATGGGTATTTTTATTAACAACTTAATATTTAAAGTCTGATTTTTAATTCCACGGAAATATGTCAGCTATCATTCTTTGACAATCCAAATATCATAAACCTTTTCCGCTTTGTATTTTTTTAATATAAAATAACAAAAAAAATATGAAACAGAATAAGATAAAGTAAATAAAACTATCTTTTCGGATTATTTCGCGGATTTATTTTGATTTTTGGTTCCCGAACGAAACGTCGGAACGAAAACGTTTTATTTAATAATGTCAAACATTCGCGTAAATCTAAGAACGTATTATAAGATAAAGTAAACTATATGTATGACATTGTAAATAGTCTTTGTTTTGTGCATTCAATGTACACTAATGTAAATATTTAATAGTTTAATAAAAAAAAAAACAGAGTATCATGTAATCATTATTACTTATATTATCATTGTCGTCATCACCATCCACTCGGATTATAAAAGAATCACACACACTATCAATAAGATCATTAAGAGGGCACATTTTATCCTCTTCTTTAATAATGTGGTTTATGCATTCTTGCCTAAAATAATAATAAAAAATCGTGAACGATCGTTGTGGACCTGTCTTTTTGGGACTTTCCAATTCTTTTTCCAATTGCAAAGATTTTACAAGCAAAGGGTTTTCCTAAAAAAGGCTTACAACCTATATATTATTGGACGGGGATTCCTGTAATAGAAAAATATTTTCCTTAATAATTATTGTAACTTCAATAATATGATAATAAAAAAGTACCATTTTAGAGTTATGAATAATTTTTTAAGACTTAGTTTTTTCTTGAAAGAAAGGTTAATTTTTTATTATGCTAAAATGCTTTCCGTTTTTAGTGACGATGTTTCAAAGCTGACAACACTTCTAAAATGTCAGAATTCCGTCGACCTAAAAATCAGACTTTAGTAAAATTCTCTTGGCCGTCACCATCTGACATATTGTACGTTTTTCGGTTCATATACTACTAATAATATTATAAAGAGGTAAAGTTTGTAAGGTTGTAGGGGGTAATCTCTGGATCTACTGAAGCAATTTAGATGAAGCTTGGTAAGAACTTAGCTTAAGACCCTGAGAAGGACATATGATACTTTTTATCCCGGAAATCATCCCTTAAGGCGGTGAAAATGGGGATGAAAGTTTGTATTGGGAAGCAAGCTAGAGACGAACCCGAGAGAAGCGAGGGCGAGTCGCTAGTTGTTTTATAATTATTAAAATATTAGTGTTGAATTTATCTATAAAGCAAATTAATTAAATACGCTAATTCTTTTAAATAACTTATAACACTCAAAAGAATATGGAATTTCAGTTCCATATTTAGATATGATGCTTGGCGGTAGAATTAACTTCCTACTACTACACCGTATATTTTGTCGAGAAGTATATATTTACATATTATTGTCCTAAAAATGATTTAGTTATCATCAACCTAAATATGGCTAACGCAAAAGCCGTAAGTAGTAAGTTATTGTGAGCGTTGATTTTCTTTTAATTAGGGAACCTTGAACATAAGTTTCATTTGCAAGGAATTTTAGTATACGAAATTATAAGTCAAAGCTGAACATAGAATAAGATGAAATTAATAAGCTAAAACAACCATGATTATGTACTTTTATTGTTATTTATGTAATCGCAACGAAAGCGAGACATAAAACCCCTATTCATGTATGAAGAGCAAAGTTTTTTCTGGTGAATATAGTAATTTATTTTAAAAGGCATTTTATAATATTTTGGTAACCTGTCTACTTTACATCTTTTCTATTGTTGTTTAGCGACATAGTACGTAATCTATACATATAATAAAATTCTGAGTCGAATCTGTACATTAAATATTTTTTGGGAAATCTTATTAAAATAGACTTTATTATCGATACAGAGGCCGAATCTATAGTTTTTAGAATTTTTGTCTGTCTGTCTGTCCGTCCGTCCGTCCGTCGTTGGGGGGGGGGCATTTTTTGTCTGTCTGTTTGTCTGGGAACGCACACGAGAAAACCACGAACAGATTATAGATATTATAGATATGATGAAAGGTATGATGATAGTTGGTTATCCGGTTCAACATATAGGAAAAATATCTCATGTCTGAGGAATCTATACTAAACGTTAAAACGTACATAGCTAGTGAGTCGCTTGTATAAGATATACTCGTAACACATATCTTAAAGCATTGTCAGCTAGCACCGACATTGAAAATATTTTTTACTTTTTAGTTTCTGGAAGTCGTTTTTTTTTAATAAAATGTATTATACTGTGGTGGTGAAAGAAGTATACTGAGGACTAGATTTATACCTGTGGGGAGCCCGAGGCACTCAATAAACTAGGAAGTCTATTTTTTGTACTGACTTTTATCTAAATTGCCAAATTTCGAATTTTGTATACGGGGCATCTAAAAATTTCTATTATGGTGATATGTTCGCAGTCTCGGGGTTGCAGTTCCGCTTTCCCATAAATCCAACCCTGTAAGTACGCAATCAAATAATTAGAATACTCTCGACTTTTTAACAAGACAACTCATTGTTATTTATCTGATATACATATTTACGGATTTAATAAACAAGTTTTTTTAATTAAAACTCTACGAATTTTTCAAGTCATTATTTTATAATTTAAGTTAAATAAAATAAAGAATATATGTATATTTATTATTTAATCTAAATATATGAAAAGTATAGAATTATCAAATATGTAATAATTTTTAGAATAAAGTTTTAGTTTGTATTATCGTATAAGCTGCAAATACGTAACACTTTATAAAGACAACAATTGAAATAAAATAAATGGTTCTCGTAAAAGCCTATTCGTGTCGTCTCTCCGCTGTATTTTTTAAGCAACCGCAGACGCGACATGCTCCCATATGTACGGGCCACCATATTTTGTTTTCCCGCGGCCATGTTGTTAATTTTGTGATTAAACTTCGAAAACACATTTTATTAGGTTGTATTTTTAAATACATTGAATTTTAAACTATATCTTTTTAAATATACATAACCAGTAATTATAATAAATATTGTTATTATTGTTGCTTAAGTGATTAGAATTTATATATGCTAAAATGATGGAAATAATTCAATTAGAAGTTCTCTAGGGATTAATCCTAGACAGTAGTAAAATATACATATATATTATGTATTATGATAAGATAGTATATATAGTCACTTAACAAGTTTTGTTGTATATACCCACAAACAAACCTTTTTTATTCTCATTTAGAGAAAATTTAACTTATTATAGAGTAAATGTATTATAAATTTTATAAATAACATTTAGATTTTCTCTTTTCAGAATAATCGCAAATCTGCGCTGGGTTCGTGCAAAAAGCTAATTGAAGAAAAAACACTTTGTACAAATTTGCATAACATTTTTCTCAGTCTACTGCCAAAATTAAGGCTCTACGACTTTGTAATTTGTAATATTTGGTCTGTTCTTTTTGTCACTTGTTAATTTTGAGGAAAATGTAAGGTTTTGTATTGAAAAATATTTTTTTGTATCGGTATATTCGATCTATAAATGTATTTTATAAAATAATATAAAAATCTGTAAATTTTTATCTATGGGCAATACGAAAAAATTACAATAGTAGGCCGTGGATTCGATTTTTATAATGTCTTAAATACATATAATATCTATTTGATGTAGGATACTTTTGTTTAGCTATTTTCAGTAAACGTGGAAAAAAAGCTGCATTCGTCAATCGCCTGTTTTTATAAATAATCAAAGTCTGCATTACTATGTTTGGTTTATTATAATTATAAATTAAAATAAAAAACAACCCCTACGCAAAATAATTGTCATTTAACGATTACACTGGCACGCGTGAAGCACTTAATCGAGTAATCATACGCCAAAATGCCTTACATCATTTTGGAAAAGAGCTGATACTCTTACACTGCTGGATCGATATTAACCAAACATAGCTAAGAACCACTGCAAAGAAACTGGCTTTCAAATGAAAAAAAACCGCATCGAAATCGGTCTATTCGTTTGAGAGCTACGATGCCACAGACAGACACACACACACACACACGCGCACGCACGCACGCACGCACGCACGCACGCACGCACGCACGCACGCACGCACGCACGCACGCACGCACGCACGCACGCACGCACGCACGCACGCACGCACGCACGCACGCACGCACGCACGCACGCACGCACGCACGCACGCACGCACGCACGCACGCACGCACGCACGCACGCACGCACGCACGCACGAACGCACGCACACATCGACGTCAAACTTATAACACCCCTCTTTTTGCGTCAGGGGTTAAAAATGAATCTATGTAATCTTTAACTGAACGTATTAAAACGGAACGGTTTTACAAAGTCTTTTTCAAAGCTTACTTAATAATGCTTAATAATAATTATATTATGCGTTCAGTTTAACCTCAGTTTTTCATGAAATGATCTTTTTTACGAGTATAACTATTTAAAGTTAGAATTTGAACCAGAAAAAGTTGTATTCTATTTAAGAATAAAATAAAATAAAAATGAGATTTTTTTTGATCGGTCCTTTTCATTGCTACGGTAAGCTTTTTATGATAATGAGAATAGTTTACATATAAAGTTAAAGTAACTAAAGGAAGCTAGTTCATAGTACATTTTGAGTTTGTACATTGTTTACCACACAGAATGAATGGTGAATTGACTTCCTGCGAGCTGCGGCTTGTTTAGTTATTATGTATCAGTTAATTTCTAGTAGGTATAACAATTTATAAGTCATCCGCTATTTTTGACCCTCCTGAAACAAACTCAACACCCCCTTGTTATTCATGTTACATGCCTATACCTATGTATGTATATTATATATACAATGTGTCTATGTGTCTAACAGTTTTTTTGAATTTTTACGATGCGCGCGCACACCGACAGCCAAAAAGCGACATGATTTGAGTTGTGACTTATAGGATGAAATCTTTAACAATTTTTGTTCTCTTATGCCAATAAAGTATAACTTCTTACGTGCGTACATAAATACACACAAACTTTTTTTCTTTAATTTAAGAGTTGGCTTAACTCTTTTAGTGAGCTTAATCGTATTTTAAGATTTTTTATAGAAGTAAATATACTAAAATATAATATATTTATATTATTATTGACCCCCAATATGTTTTGTTTGGACTTCTAAGTTAAAAAGAGATGAATTTAAAAACCAAAATTTTTCGAATTTCATCAAATTCGATTTTATTAAATAAATTTATTTCCAGTCACATAAATATTAACGTAACGTAAAGGTTTTTTTTTTACTTTTTAATACAATTTTTCTACAGTCTATCGTAGAAATATGTGTTGAAATTCGTAGTTTATATACAACTCATTATGAGAATTGGTATTTAAGTTCACCGATGCTCTTATATTGGTATAATTTTCATATATGACTCAAAACTAATTAACATGTTATTTAATATGAGAGGCTTATGGTTTGCGTAATTTTATACCATGTTTAAAGAGGTCTTCTGTACTAGTAATCAAGAATGACATGACATTTTTCAATGGTTATTACTTATTTTATACTAGCGACTTCGCTTAGCTTGGATGCGTTCTTAGGTATTTTATTATTAATATACTAATTATAGGTTCAGGCAACGGCACTTCTACGTAAATTATATACTAGCTACTCACCCTCGCTTCGCTCGGGTTGTCTTTAGTAAAAATAAGAGAAATTTATCCCACGGGAACCGTTAATTTTTTCGATATAAAAAAATAAAATATGTTGGGACAATAACACTCAGCACCATTTAGTTCCATGGTAAGCTACGAGGCTTGTGTTATGGATACTAGATTGTTGATACTACAAACTGAGTGATACGTGTCACTAAAAATGTAACCTATGTGCTATTCCAGACTATAATCTATCTCCGTGCCAAATTTCATACAGATCCGTCCAGCCGTTCTGGCATCATTAAGTAACAAATATCCATCCAAACTTTAGCATTTATAATACTGTATAATATAATATATTATGCCCATATTCCTTCTTATAAATTACTTTTTGATTCATACAAAATATACGGTACTATTTATGCCTTTATCAAACCCGTAAGCTTTGGCGGATAGTTATATTAGAATTAAAAATATTATTAATAGGAGAAAAACAGAATAATATTATAATATTTCTTTACAAATAACCCTAAACACCCATTGAAATTTTTTTTTAAGGCTCACCGGTTTGTAGCTTTTTAGACCACAACATCTTATCTTGACTTCGGCTTTATAATTAATTATTCATGTGAGAGCGAGTATAATAGTAAGTTTGCAGAGATTATACTAATTGAAATAAATCTTAGCAATGTTTTTATTAAGCCATTAACAATAGCGTAGAATTAAGTTCGCACTACAATTTAATTTTAATATATGTACATATAAACCATAGTCATAAATTATATAGAGCATCCATCCAATGGTTAATCTATACTAATATTATGAAGAGGTAAAATTTGTGAGTTTGTGATATTGTAGGAGGTAATCTCTGGATCTACTGAACCGACTTAGATGAAATTTGACAAGGATATAGTTCGACTTCAGAACCCTGGAAAGGACATAGAATACTTTTTATCCCGGAAATCATCCCTTAAGGGGGTGAAAATGGGGATGAAGATTTGTATGGAGAATCAAGCTAGCGACGAACTTGAGCGAAGTGAGGGTGAGTCGCTAGTGCTCAAATAAGTCGATTACAGATCATGAGATCCTAGTTCGAGCTAAAAGAGGTTCTTTTAAAAAATTACCAATAGCAAAATGCTGGTGATGTAAAATATCACTCTTGCTTTGACTACATAGAATAAAATTACGAAATATGTTATCACTTTTTATTTAAATGATACATTGAGTTCAAAATCAATATAAAAATCTACTCTCAGATCAAGAAAACACCATGAAAATCTGTTAAAATAAATACAAAAACCATATAAGCAAATTAAGTGAATAATAAGTAAATCGGTTACATAGCTACAGATAAAAAATGTTTAGATGATCCTACCCATATGACCTCGCAAAATTTAACGCAATCTACATTCCAATGCAAATCGATAACGTTACAACGTCAGTAACATTAAAGTTTTATCACATTATTACGTTTTAAAATTCATTAGTTTTGCGTGAACCCATGCGATGCAACTATACTTAGGTAATAAACTATATTATTTATTATAGGTTGTAGTAATTGTATCGTAAATCGAGAAAATACTAATATTAGACCATATAATACTAAACTTATAGACTTAATGCTAATATAAGTGCTTTAAAATACTCGTAGTATTGTATACAACATTTAATTTCTGAAATCAGAATATATAAGGTTCACATGGTGTGGTGAGGATTGCTAATGTGGTATTATTGAATTACTGCTCATATTTTAAACGCGAACGTGTGTTTGTTCGTTTGTTTTTTATTACTCATGAATATATATAACTATTTTAATTAAATTTTGTTTAACTGCTAAAAAGAAAAAAATATAACAATAAAGTACTTTATCAAAGTATTGTACTAACATTTATGTTATACAATATATAGATAGATATACTTTATAATATAAAATTAAGACTATTATTGAACACCACAAAAGAAATACACAAAACAAAAAATAAAATAGATGATGCACAAGAGGCAATTTTATATATGGTTATTTTATTATAATAATATATTTTTCATTATTAATTAATTTATTTTCAGATTATTTGAGATCTCAGAAAATGGAAATAAATATTAGCATTTCTAAGCGGTGATAAATATCTAAGCGGGCGTCAGAGGAAGTTATCGATATAGTCTGCAAGTAGAAACTGGTTTAGGTCCGATGGGAAATTTGCAATCTTGGCCTCTCGCTAACAAAGTTTTCAACTAAAATCCTATTGTGCTTTGTGTCATGGGAAGCCGAGAACACTTGATTGGTACAAAGTTACTTTAAAAACTTTTTAGAGTAAGGTTTCATTTTGTAGACATTGAAATATAATAATAGAAAGAAATTAGTATAACTCGTTATTTAATAAGTTATATTTACGATTATTGAATGTTATTTAGCATATACTACTATTTCCGATGTCACAAGTTCAATTTCTGTATGAGCTTAGTTTTTATATGAAGTACCTAGTTAGTAACTCATCCTCGCTTCGCTCGGGTTCGTCCCTAGGTTGCTTTCCCATACAAACTTTCATCCCCATTTTCACCCCTTCAAGGGATGATTTCCGGGATATAAAGTACCTTACATCCTTCCCAAGGTCTCAAAATATCTTTTAAATAAATTTCATCTAAATTGATTCAGTAGAATCAGAGAGTACCCTACTACGTCACAAACTTACACACTTTACCTTTTTATAATATTAGTACACATTGCCAAGACTCACGCATTTTTTCTAAATAAGTGTGAGAATAACGAAGTTGGAAGGGTGTTTTCTCACTAATTGTATCGTAAGTTAAATACAATAATATATTACTTCGATTACAAATCTATAAAATAATCATTTTTTTAAAATAAAACGTTCAATTACTTAATCCTTCTTTATCTTATAATATAAAAATGAATCGCTGAATGTGTTGGTAAGCGCAAATCTCGAGAGCAGCTGAACCGATTTCGCTAATTCTTTTTTAGAATATTTCTTGAAGTACTAGGATGGTTCTTACGGAGAGAAAAAATTAAAAAAATGCCTGAAAAAGTCTAAAAACAACACTTTTCTGTACTCCCATACAAAAGATTCGTAATAATACTCAAAAGTCAATTTGAATTTAATACCATACCATAAAGTTTAAGTGTTAGTGAAGAGGTTCCGGGAAGGCAAAACATTGACAATTGAGTGACGTTAGAATCGTATAAATATTAATGTCAATATTTGTCAATATTATTAACAAAAAAAAGTTATATGACTAACGCTGGCTAATAACTATTTATATCCATTTAAAACGTATCTAGCGACGAACCCGAGCGAAGCGAGGGTGAGCCGCTAGTGTGAATATAAAAACGTATTCCTTTGTAGTTCATTAGTGCTCCTAGAAATTGGAGCAATGTGGTAATATTTAGAAAATCTCGATGAATTTTTTACTCCGAACAAAGGACATTTCAAGATAAGAATTGTAATAAATGTAAATAAGTTTATATAATTCCGTCAGATAAACGAGTAACGAGCAACAAAATAAACAAAAATATTATTAGAATTTTTATGCTGCTTTGTTATCTTTTTAAAGTAGAAATACTATTCCATTAAATTATATATTTACGAGAACTTTACATGATTATTTTTAATTAAAAATGTATCTTTAGGAATAAGTTTTTTTAAGTATTTGAAAATTATATAAAACCTTTGAGAAATATTTTAATCAGATACCTATACTTGACATAATCAATTTAACTACCTATACGCCTAGTCGTAGAAATTCGACTATAATTATTTATTGTCTTAATTTTTTTTATTGATAATACTAAAGTTCGTCTATAGCTTCTAAACAAAAAAAAATCGGTTGACAAGCAAAGGAGAAAAAGGCACTGTACTATTATGTCTTTGCCTATTTATTATATATTTATTTTTAAACGGTTCATTAACTTTAACATTACTTATAAATAGCCATACTATCCCATTGGAGTTTTATAGGATCGCAAAAAAAATGTAAGTCGTAAATATTTATAGTCAGTCAAAAGTGTTCAATTCTTTTAAGCCAATATTTAAGTAGGTAATAGAATTTATTGAAAAGATTTTGTCAATGCTTGAACCATACATAATAAAACTTGATAACTTGTTACTCCAATTAATGAACTCTAAAATTGCTATAGGTTTCGTGGGATAAATTTGTTTTTGTTTTTCACAGAGACAAGAGATCGACTATCTATTCCATACAAACCATTAAAACATATGAATACCTAATGTGATATATTTTTGTAACAATTTTAGAATTAAAAACTCAATTAAGTTCGAACAAACTGTTTGTGAAAGTAAAATTATTATCAGTCTCTGAAGCCCAATGTCAAAACAAATGTAACTACCTACTTTTTCAAATAATTCATCAGAATTAGAAAATAAAATATTTTATGATATAATATTTTCAAGCACCACAAAAACATATAAAAGGTCTGAAATTATTTCATATATTGTTATCAAAACTCAATCGCTTAGGGCCAACCAGCACTTAGCTAGCGTGGTGAACCATGGCCTTATCCCCTTCGTATTGAAGGAAGGCCTGTGCCCAGCAGTGGGACGTTAAATTGAGGCTGAATACATACATACTTACATGCACAATTACTTAGTATAATCTCATTGAAAAGCCACTCCGCACTTGGCCAACGTGGTGGACTATGGCCTGATCCTTCCTCGTATTGAGGGGTGGCTCGTGCCCTGGAGTGGGACAATAAACTAGGGCCAAATACATTGAAAAACTTAAAATGATTATTTTTTGATGACTCATAGTAAAATTATGATTCAGATTTATTTCTCTTTAAGAAGCCAGTATAAGATATTTTTCTTAATAATATCTGACTGAGAGTAACGCAGTCTCACTGAGATGAATCTACTGCGTTGCACAATGACTCTATATCTGTTGTTTGCAAAGACACAAGTCTCTATCTTTTTAACTCTACCCAGACCAAACCCTCGAACCCAGGACTTCTCAATATGTATGTTACGTGTTAAAAAATACAGAAAGATAATTAAAATTAATTAGATTCTTCTAAATTGTCCACCGCAACATAAACCCAACACAATGTCGTTTCTATTCTATCAATTCTCAGAATCAGTATACAGTCAATAAATATGAGACACAAATATGCTAATGCTTTAAAGGTCGATTTAATCCTTATAGTTAAACCTATAGTTGTTCATAAAATTTACCTGAAAATTTAATTCTCTTTCATTTATATTTAGGTAATTACTTTAGAGCTGTCACAACTTAATTGATAACCAATTCAACTTAAATTGAAAATTATTAATTGAATGCAATAATCAATCTTCTTTGCTATAAAACTGTTATGACATCTTTGCATATTAAAATAATTTTCACAGCAAAACTTGCATTACTCGTGTTCGTTTCTCTCTTTGTTGTTCCATTTTTCAATCATAATTGTACGGGTTCCATACAATTATTATGATTGGAAAACGGAACTCTTTTAATTATTTCTTAAAAAATATAAATAAATCGATCAATACCCATTACAATACAATCGACGACACGTTTGGCTTAGATTGTAGTACTTGCTGTGTCAGCTGTCGCGGGTTCGAATCCAGCTGGGGGCATTCATTTGTGTGATAAGCACGAATGCTTGTACTCCAGTCATATGTGGTTATATTTATAATATGTACCTATGTATTTAAAAGTTATATATCTGTAGTGTATCAACTATGGTTTCCATGAAACAAGCTTCGTAGCTTACCATTGAACTAGTTACTAGATGGTGCTGTGTGTTAATGTCCAACATATTTATTTATTTTATTTTATTTCTAATTGTTTGATGAAAAATGTTAAATTTTGTTACCCAAATAATAATCTATACTAATATTATAAAGAAGAAAGATTTGTTTGTTTGTACCGAATAGGATCCGAAACTACTGAACCGATTAAGATGAAATTAGGTAGAAACATAGTTTGAGACCCTGGAATGGATAGTTTTAATCCCGAAAATCATCCCTTAAGGGGGTGAAAATGGGGATGAAAATTTGTATAGGGAAGCAACCTAGGGACGAACCCGAGCGAAGCGAGGATGAGTCGCTAGTGAGTAATAAGTTGAAAATATGTCGAACATACTTGCTCATACAAATAAATTCTGTGAAGTTTTACAGGTAATACTAATCATACGGCGCGGCGTCCTAATAATCATTTTTCTATAATTTATGTATCTGCTTTTTCATAGTCATTAAGTACCTTCCTTATATACTCGTATCATAAAATTAACATTTATGTATATGTATATACGAATTCGTATGCTTTTAAACTAAAGCAAATTTAAAGAACTGATTTGATATATCATCTATATTTGTATTTATTCATAATAAAGAAAATCACCTTTTCTTTATTATGAATAAATACAAAGGTGGACGTACTCCGCCCCTAACTGTCCAGCCCCCGTGACCATGATTGCTGTAAAGCATTCGAAACATCGGGAACCAAAAATCTAAATAAATCCGCGATAAAATCTGAAAAAATCCTTTTATTTGAAGCACTTAAACTATTTATTGATCTACCAGGTATAATTACCATACAATACTATTATTATCGCCAGATACGTTAGTTATAACTAAAAGTTAGTTGTATTGTTTTGGAATATCGTCTCTTAAGTAGATTATAGGGGATGAAAGCAGCTAGTGCATGATAATTATGTTAGTTTTGGTTCAAGCCAAACAGTCCCTTGACGGCTCGTAACCAAGACTAGATTGAGGCCATCGAATGAAAATATTGCGCGGTACTCGAACACGTTTACAATTCGCCCGGGAATTTTTCACGTTCCCAGCCGCAGATAAAACTCGAGTTTCGAGATCGTCTTAAACAAATTGATACTTACAAAACGATTTATTGTAGATTGCCTCACATTGAGTGTGATCTAGATTCCATACAGTCTATTTTTATAACATTAAAACAAACATAAAATTTATTTAACTGTTTCATAATAATTAAAAAAAATGTTTTACCTACTGTTTGTTTATTCGTATCTTAGTAACAAAGTAAGTCGATTTCAATGAGATTTAGAGGTTATTTTCAAAAAATTATTTGTTATTAGACCTAATTATATAAACTGTACATACGTATTATTAAATTTAATACAAATTACAATATATTAGAGTTATTTCATATGTGTAGTTCTAGTCATTAACAAAACGGGTTATTAATAGGTAAAGTCAGCAAAAACATCTAAAAACAATATATTAATGATGATAATTATTATAATCTAGTGTTTATCTCATAAAACAATTATAAGGACTTCTTTGTAGTAAATAAACAAAATCCCTAAAATTAATTTATTATAACTAGCGTAAATGCATCAGTTCAAATTGATCCCTCCACGACCGCGGACACGCCGGCGTGTCAGTTAACAATAGATTTCTTAGAATTTTATCTATGTTTTATAGGTTTCGTTAATTATCTTTTACAATGAAATTTATGAGTTCTAGTAGAGACATCCATACAATATACATATAATAAAATTCTAACTGAGTCGAATCTGTACATTAAATATTTTTTGGAACATAATATTGAAATAGTCATTATTATCGATACAGAGGCCGAATCTATAGTTTTTAGAATTTTTGTCTGTCTGTCTGTGACCGCATCACGAGAAAACCACTAAACAGATTTTGATGAAATTTGGTATGATGATAGCTGGATATAAAGGTCAACATATAAGATACTTTTTACTACGGGAAAATATCTCGTCGACGACCAACTAGGGACGAGGGTGAGTCACTAGTTCATTGATTTAATTAAATACTTGTTTCATTTTTAAATACTTCAACCAAAATATTCGCCTATAAAATATTTGTAGTTTTGTTCATTTGCTCTACATTTTTCTTTGAGTTGTTGATAGAGAAAATCTACTAACGAGATCGGGACACTGTATTTGATTAACACTGACTACCACCCTTGAGAATATTCCTTAAGGCAGAACCGTCCCTTTATCTATGTATATGATATTATGTGATCTGATTAATCAATTTTGATAATATTTTTACAAAGGTTACATATAATATTTACTTAATTTTACTAGAATATTTCACATTTTAATTAATGCTATATATTGACGGTTTTATTTTAATTTTTTATTTCCAACGTGTCGAATACTTATAAATAGGTTACGGGACAAAACAACCATGCTTGGGGAAAATAATAGTCCCATGGAGTAGATAATAACATTTAGTACGCAGTTGTAATACTTCAAAGTAAAAAGATATAATTGTAATTATAAATTGTGTATGTTTTGTTTACATATAATTTAAGATTTTTTTTTTGTATCATAATAAGTAATGACCGATTCCGGCCACGGCGGCCAATCTCATTGAGACTAGCCAACTGCGCAGGAGATATTATAGTGTACAAGTGTACGCGCAGACACAACGTACACTCTCTATTCCTGTCACTCTCATACTCCGGTGGGACGACTGCTCGACACGACCAGTGAGAGTTAAGGTGCAGGACCGACGGCTTTACGTGCTCTCCGAGACACGGGGGTGAAACACCGCCAACTTCCCAACTCCGGGCTGTTACTGAGGCTAACTGTACAGAAAGACTCACCCAGGACCTCCGGTGGCACCGTACATGCTAGCCACTACACCACAGAGGCAGTTTGAAAGAGGTTATGTATAATACTATAATAAAAGGTATTTGAAATTATGTGGTAGATATGCTGTTTGCAATATCGTGGATTTAAGCCAAGAGAGATTTAAAAGCAACACACTACAAACGTTTACAGAACATTTAAACTATGTATTTTAGGTGTGACAAACAAATATATAAACATGACTGAATTTTAATGGTGACGTTCAACATAATAATAACGAATAATTCAAACATTAAAACTTGTAACTTTAGGGTGTGGAAGGATACTTTTTTCTATACATATAATAAAATTGTAACTAAGTCGAATCTGTACATTAAATATTTTTTGGAAAATCTTATTGAAATAGACATTATAATCGATACAGAGAATGAATCTATAGATTTTAGAATTTTCGTCTGTCTGTCTGTTACCGCATCATGGAAAAACCACTGGAGGGATTTTGATGAAATTTGGTATGATGGTAGCTGGTTATCCGGGTCAACATACAGGATAATTTTTATCGCGGGAAAATATCTCATTTCTGAGAAAAAATACAAAAATGATTAGAATAAAACCTCGAAGATAATAGGTATATGTATTTTAGCAAGGTAACTTACTAAATAAGGCAAAATCTCTCTCAATCTCGTCTACCTCAATCAGTATTAATTGAGATAAAAAGTTACTGGCCGTTTGAATCAATAAATATATTCGTTAGTCATTAGTTACTTATCAATAGCTTGATTTTTGTAGGGCTATTAAAATATATCTATTATAAACAGGGGTGAGTTTTAGTGGTTCTAAATATGTACATATGTACATATATAAAAGCGGATGACATAAATCTATACTAATATTATAAAGAGGCAGAGTTTGTTTGTTTGTTGTTTGTTTATTTATTTGGTTTAACGCGATAATCTTAGAACTTACTAAACGGATTTGAAAAATTATTTTTGCATTAGATAGCCCGTT
Source organism: Brenthis hecate (assembly GCA_951806755.1). Taxonomy (NCBI): domain Eukaryota; kingdom Metazoa; phylum Arthropoda; class Insecta; order Lepidoptera; family Nymphalidae; genus Brenthis; species Brenthis hecate. The sequence goes on from OX638262.1 coordinate 3,279,883, forward strand.
TATTGCGGATGGCTATAGGTGGTATATTATCCCAAAAAATGTACGGTTCCCGTGGAACAGATTTGTTTTTGTCTAGGGACGAATTTGAAGCGAAGCGAGGGTGAGTCGCTAGTAGTTAGTAAAGGTTAAATTACACCTAAAAACGAATTTAACCTTTATACCAATCATATATAGCTATGTCATTGATTTTAATATAGTTTGTACTTTTAAAATGCACGAAGCATTGTTAAATATTGCATAAATCAAGATATGTCTTGAGCTTAAAAAGGTTTTACTTTATAAAATATACTATCAGAGTAGGAAGCCTTAGTTTATAATATAAAGTTCTATATCTAACTCAATAATTAAGAAATCTCGAGTGTTGACTGTTGCATAATTACTACTGTATTATATGATTAATGATGCGGAACGATCGTTTTGTAATACATGCTTGCGATAATATCTTTAGTGTAAGCTATGTGATAATATGAAGCTTAACGAATCGAACCTTCATTTATTCGTACTTGTTTATTAACTACCTCGGTGGTGTAGTGGCTAGCATATACTGTCCATAGAAGAAAGTCCTGAATTCGTGTCCCGTGTCAGGCCAAGTAAAAAAATTTAGTCTTTCCGTTAAGAAAGTCCCAGTAACAGCCCGGAGTTGGGAAGTAGGCTGTGTGATCTCCGTCAACTTCGGTCGTCCACGGGTGTGACCATGTGTCTCGGAGAGCACGTAAAGCATTCGTGTCGAATTATCGTCCCACCAGAACTTGAATTGAAAGGAACAGAAAGTGCACTGGTGTATGCGTGTGTACTTGTGCACTATAATATCTCCTGCGCAGTTGGCTAGTCTCAGTGAGATTTGCCGCCGTGGCCGAATCGATCAGAAGTACATCACCGCATCACTAGTTTTCAACTACAGCTCCTTTCGTGTCGTTGGTATATTAATTAAATGTTTAAGTTCGTTATAGCATGAAGAAGGCAACAAACACACGTACAATTTGTCGGCAACATAGAGGTCAACCGTGATATGAATCGTTAATTTATTATGGTAATAACGCCCCTTGATGACATTGCGTAAACTATTTTGATGCTGCATCATCATGCTAACTGGCTTTATGGTGATGATTTATGCATATTTCATGTTCCATAGAATATCTATTGGTATTAAGATATTATTAAGTATTTTTGTTCTAGTTTCTGTCATTTTTTAAGAATAAATCTACTTTGTTAAGTAAAAAGGCAGTTCGGAAAAATTAATGTACTAGCGACTCACCCTCGCTCCGCTCAGGTTCGTCCATAGTTATGTTTTGACGTTTAGTATAGATTTCTTGGAAATGAGATATTTTCTTGCAGTAAAAAGAATCCTATATGTTGACCCGGATAACCAGCTATCATTTTACCAATTTTCATCAAAATCTGTCCGGTGGTTTTCTCGTGTTGCGTTCACAGACAGACAGACAGATAAAAATTCTAAATACTATAGATTCGGCCTCTGTATCGATAATAATTACTATTTCAATAAGATTTTCCAAAAAATATTGAATGTACAGATTCGACTCAGAATTTTATTATATGTATAGATAAATACAAAATTATAATTTTTCATCATGATTTACGGTAACTAAAGGTAAAGAGTATCATGTTACTATTTGATGAATGATTAACTCAATTTTTCTTTAATGGGTAAACTAAAAATTGGGAACATTCTCAATTCTCATTCTCAATTGATACTAAGACCTGCTTGTGGATATGTAATCTAAAATAACACTCTACTGGTCTTATCTGCAGAACATCTGCCGACAGAGACATATAATTTATGAGACCTCGAATAGAGCTGCATCTAGCCAACTAATGCATTAATAAACGAGTATGGTACTAAAAATCTGATTTAATGACAGTGGCAGTGGTAAAACTAATCAAATATGTATAATATTTTAATGGGCTTTTTTATAAGTTTTTTTTTAAACGTTGAATAACCAATCACTATATGTAGGTTAGTAATAATGATTGAATTTAAGAAAAGAATTTAATTTAAATTAGGAAGCTTTGGTTGGGGTTCATATACAATTTGGTTGTGGTTATTTGTACTGTATCTTATATGTGCAATAATTTTTAAGTGAATACGTAGCAATATATTTATTATGTTTTTGTTTTTATCTATACTCGTTTACGATCTTCACATATTTTAGAACTAATGAAAATATTGAAAAATATTATTTCAAGGCTAACTGACGTCCTAAAATAAATGTTCGCACAACATATATGGTGAATCAATTAAATGCTCTACCCCTACGATGAAATATCATTATAAAGTCACTATAGTTAACTATTACCACAGGGGTATAAAAAATTATTAAGTTGCATTTATAAAAGGAATATTTAAGCCATTTTCAAAGAGATTGAATTCGAAGTTTAAAATTAAAAGCCTTTCTGTTGATTTATTTTCTTGCCTTCTCTAGTTTTCTTTTACATATAACATTTGAATTGAATAAATTTTTGAAAATAATATGCCTCTGTCATTTTTTTACTCAATGTCGATAAAAACAACACATATTTAATAATAATATATTTTATTTGGCCACCAAAGTCCACATAATGTTACAGTTATCTATATCGTTAAGTGGATTATTGCTCCAGTGTATGGTAAAATATTCTACGTATTCGTGAGTGAATATAGTATGGAACTAGTGGTAAGGGAATTGATTGCGCATCCTTTGCTTGGGCTTTAAAGTTATTACTGTCCCGCTATAGGGCAAAGACCACTCACTTACTTTGTCGCTTTTTTACGCAGGGGTGATTGGCCCTCTCATTGCGTCTCAAACCGGGATTGAATTAGAGTAAAAGTCGACACAGCCGGTCGTATATCGAATTGAGGACAAGAAATTTAGTTTTTGTGTTTTATGCAGAAAGAAATATTTTTTACTAGCATTGCCCGCGGCTCCGCCCGCGTTCAGATGATCAAAAACCAAATTCTTATGTAGGTTTTACGTATTAGCTCTTACATTGCAGTTTTTGTATTTTTTTCAGAAATGAGACATTTTCCCGCGGTAAAAAGTATTCTATATGTTGTTGGCCCGGATAACCAGCTATTACCATACCAAATTTCATCAAAATCTGTCCAGTGGTTTTCTCGTGATGCGGTAACAGACGGACAGACAGACAGACAGACAGACAAAAATTCTAAAAACTATAGATTCGGACTCTGTATCGATAATAATGTCTATTTTAATTAGATTTTCAAAAAAAATATTTAATATACAGATTCGGCTTAGTTACAATTTTATTATATGTATAGAATCACCTAGCTAGTAATCAATATATGTATATATTATATGTATACATATATTGATTACTAGCTAGGTGATTCTTTAAATTGACGTTCCTTTTTTATTTGTGAACAAATTGAAATAAAACAAATACTAAATGTAAAGTGAAGCTTACCACAATATATTAGTGAAAACCGCATTCAAATCGGTTAAGCCGTTTCTGAGATTAGCGCGCACAAACGCACAGACAAAAATTTAAAAACTCATTATTTTGGGTTCTATTGCGTAAATAAAGACCCCCAATGATAGATTTTCTCAAACATCTTCCATGTACAGACAGCGATCAGTTACACTTTTATTATATGAGTATAGATTTGAATAATAACTGTATTGTGTTCCTTCTAGTACGGCAACAGAGACTACCATATTTTTGTGTTGACAACAGCCTAAAAAAGGTTATATATATATATATATATATATATATATATATATATATATATATATATATATATATATATATATATATATATATATATATATATATATATATATATATACATTATAATGATTGTTCTGTGTCGCAATATATGTTTTTTTGTATTTAATATTGTTTACATTTGTATGTTTTTTGGTTAATAAATTGTTATTATTAATTAAGTAATTAAATATTCTCAGAAAATTGATTCTCTAAATGAAAGAGGCAAGAAGCAAGAATTTGCGTTTATTGTATATTTCTATATAACCTCAACTTAATTGAACTTGATTGATCTTGTGACTTTGAAAAATATTTGGTCTTATTAATTAAAGATAATTTATAAATTTTTTTTTATTAATTATACTACGTGGCGCTTATAATTCTGTCATTAATGACAGATTAATTCTGATATATATATAATATTTGTTTATGGTATTACGCTTTGCAAATTTTTATTTTATTTATATGTTTTAAAAATTCCATAAGGTCGTTTGATTAATAATTTGCTAATATTAATATTTAGAATATTTATTAATATAATACACTAAACATTTAAGGAAATAAATATTTGAGTAATCATTAAGTTAACTAATAAATGCTAGAAATATGTATATAACCGTGTTCATAATAAGTAATTATGTAACAAAAAGGACGATAACAATTTAGCCAAATCCAATTAAACTAGCTGGCTGATTCTATTTTATAAGAAAATATAAGCAGTCCTAAAAAAATTATCATGCATTTAATTTGATAAATATCATTAAGTAAAAATTTTCGTTAATATTGCTATCAAACATTATCAATTTACAAATAATTGATGTTGGTGCTGGTCATTACGTAATGACAAAATTATAATAGCTTACAAACTTATGAAAAAATGAGACTGAAAAAATCCTACATAATATTGCATAGTTAGATTAAAACGCCATTGATAAAAAAAACGTATCCTAAACGAGTATTTTTGTTTAAATCATTCAGTCGTAATAAATTCTATAAACAAATAATAAAACAATAAACATTTCCATATAAATATTATTTTACAAGTATTTTTTGTTATGCTAATAACAAAAAATTAAAAACAGATTTTAGGTATATAGATAGATTTTATAGAAATTAAAAAAGAACATATTTCTAACAAAACAATCGTTACACTCTCTTAATAAGATAAAACTTTTTTTCCTTGACTTACTTTCAAGCATCATCAATTATTATTATTATTATTCTTAAATAGCTCATTTTGAGTCATATTAATGACAAAATTTGTGAAAAAATAATTGAATTAAAATATTATATACTTAACACAGAAGGCAAATTAATTTTAAATACAAAAAAATGAACCATAGTCAGATAGATCAAAACGATAAAAGTAAAAAAAATAAAAGTAAAAATAAACAAGTGAACACAAATCCCTCACAAGAGAAACAAAACAACAGAACAACAGAACAGTTGTTTAACAAAAAAGCAACATTTAATTTCTTTAATATTTCTATTCATAAATAAATATTTATGAACAGAAAATATAATGGAAACTTTATATAAAAAACACTTCTATAAAATTCTATAACAAATTGTTAATTAGGTAGAAAAAACTCCTTTATTTTTACCACATTAACGATTTCACCTTAAATACTTTCAAGTATCATCAATTCCTAAATAGCTCATTTTGAGTAAATTCTCCTAAAACTAATTGAATTACGTAATAGGATAACTGGTCTGGTATATTTTTTTTTCTATGCAAAAAATGTTCTAACTTTAATTTTTTAATTGAATGCAATAAAAAAAAGTAAAAAGTAAACAAACATCACCAACACGAACAAAAGTAAACAACAAAAGAAGAAACATTCAAAAACTTGAATATTTCTTAATAATCAACCTTAATCTTGTGAGAACATAGTTCTTTATCCGCCATCAGTTTATCTATTGTCAATTAACGACTTATCTTATGACGGATAAAGTTAGGAATCTGTGGAATTCCATTTTAGACGACCTTGCCATGCTCTGATTATAATAGATCACCGAATATTAATAGCACTTTTATTAACCAAACCACTAAACCAGCCAGACAGGATATCAGATCAGCTGTTGTATAAATTTTACGGCAGTCGTCGCTACGTCGCATTGCTAAGCCATTTATTATATTTTTTGAATATTATTCGTTTACATGTAGAGAAGACTGTTATAGTGAAAAAAAAAATACAGCCCAATTTACTAAACTCGTTTTTCCATTGTTTTCAATAAGTTCATTCCAATCGACAAAAATTAATCGTAAAAAACAGTTCAGAAAAATAACTTTAATGTACAACATTATTATAGTAGCTTGTATAAATGTATTGTTGTGGTGATTTTATTCATAATATAATAAATGAGCTTATTTACATTTTTTTATTTGTAATTCTACACCTAAAAATGATTTGCATGATGTTAATTTTATATGAAAAATTTGATTTTGGCGTCCCGTGGATCAATTAGTCTGCGAGTGTGATATCTGATTATTATAAAAAAAGAGAACGTATGCATAGCATAATATTATTTATATATTTTTTAGAATAAATAATTTGAGAATTACGTATTTGTTTTATTTTAAACATATTTTTGAATATATTGTATCGATTTATTCAATTTAAATAATTTATTGATTAACCGTCATAGAACACAAAAAAGTAAATGTAAAATGATTTTATTGTTATAAAATCATTAAAAACAAAAAAATAAAAAATATATATAAGCAAAAAAAAGTAAAAGATTTCTTTTTAGAATTTGCAGTAAATTTTGAGTATAGGTACAGTCAATAATAAAAATATTCTTGATCTTCGCATGTAAAAATGTATTTAAATTCAAAAAAAAAACTTTTAAGTTGGTAAGTAGACCTGGCCTCGATTTAGTACCAATTCCACGGTAATGTACCGAAATAAAAGGTATAGCTTAATAAGTCACTCTGTAACCCATAGACTACAAATAGCCTTACGCAAGAAATTCCATTGGTCTATTGCTTTATTCCTAACTAGTCCATGCACTAACAATTCTATAATATCATCACAGAAGGACCTCGCTGGTAATTATGGTGAGTAAAAGTCACAGTCCTCTGTCGAATATCAAAAATTATACAACTTTTCAGGTTTCCCAGCAGTTCAGTTCGACAACTTGCTCCGTTTCTATGAGATGAAGAATAATTAGACTTTTACATTTATGTATATCACTCAGGAGTCAGGACTATTCTTACCACACACAGACAAAAGTATACACATTTAATCATCATCATCGTCAGCAAGTGTTTCTACTTTTATCATTTTATATTTATATTTTTTAAATTAGATATTTAAATTTTTTGTGCTTACTTTTTTACAATGTACTTATTATCCTTACATTTTACTTTTATTTTATTACGTACTAGCAATGCCCGCGGCTCCGCCCGCGTTCAGATGACTAAAAACCAGATTCTTAGGTTTTACATATTGGTATATACTCTTACATTGCAGTTTTTGTATTTTTTTCAAAAATGAGATATTTTCCTGCGGTAAAAAGTATCCTATATGTTGACCCGGATAACCAGCTATCACCATATCAAATTTTATCAAAATCCCTCCAGTAGTTTTTCTGTGATGCGGTAACAGACGAACCGACAGATAGACAGACAGGCAGACAGACAGATAAAAATTCTAAAAACTATAGATTCGGCCTCTGTTTCGATAATAATGTTTATTTCAATAAGATTTTCTAAAAAATATATAATGTACAGATTCGGCTAAGTTACAATTTTATTATATGTATAGATTACTTACTATTATAAATACTTGTAAAAAAACAACAAGCGTATGAAACCTACGCGGATACATAAGCAAATCTAGTCTGAACACCATATAAAGGCTGGGTCTTAATGACAAAACCATTTTACATCAGAATTCCGCGTTTGAAAATATAAATAATTGACTAATCAGGATATTCAAAAACGTTCTTAAATTAATCAACTAGTAATTTTAATATTTGAAACAGTTGGCATTTTACAGGTTTATTAAAAAAAATGTAAGTGTTTATTTTGAATTTAAGGCTGTAACAAGAAGATCGAACAAGTGCTAGTCAGACTCGCACACCGAGAGTTCCGTAGCATGAAACTTTAAATTTGTTTTGTTTTAACATCCTACTTTCTTAAGCCAAACGTAAAATAGAATATTTAAGCCCATCTATAATATTCATTTTATTGATAGTATATGTTTTTATTTCATAGTATTACTATGAGAAACAAAGATAATTGTGGCCGAATATGTGAAACGGAAAGTAATTTTCGTTGAAAGTATATTGAAAGATTTTTCAATCAATTTTTTTTAAGAATTTTTCGATCTATACTTTGAAAGTAAGGCATAATGTTGACGATTTTAGAAGCTTATTATACATGAATCTACAACTATTGGATTGAACAAAAAAAACCACCTAGAAACATGTATGGAATTTTGAAAACTCATACAGAAATACCTTATACCTACAGACTTAAAAAGTTCCACCCTTTCCTTGTTTGATTTGACTACAGAATTGTTTAGCTTTACATGAGACACCTGTGTAATTTTCAGAAACGTAAGCTTCAATACTCTTCGAGTAAAATGGCTGTGACATACGGACAGACGGACATGGTGAAATTATACGGATTCCATTCTAGCCATTTGTCTACGGAACCCTAAAAAACAGCTCGAAAGTTCTGCAAATACTAAAATTATGCCAATAGGTTATTAATGTATTGCGAATGTTATAAGGAAAATTAACTTCTCTCGTAACAATGTATATTTTATTATTCAGTTATTGATCCGTAAATTTTATAATATAATAACTTTACCGGTCGTCTTTAATTCTAATGAGCTTAACTTGTTGTATTTTTCTTAGCTGCCATATAAGGCTGTTAATAAAGACAAACAACGACTTTAATTAAATTACACTTATACCGATTAGGTCTGATGTCTGATATCTGTGGTCTGGAAAGGGATGTATAATTGTGTATGAAACATTATTATATATATATATATATATATATATATATATATATATATATATATATAATATATATATATATATATATATATATATATAAAATTCTTTTATACGTGGTTATGTCACTGAACTCTTCCTAAACGGCTGGAATTCACAATTGGACCCTGTAGGTGGCGCTGCGATCGGACTCTAGGATTTTTGTGAACCATACCCGGCAACGTCTGTCGGGTCCGCTAGTATATTATAAAGAACAGAATTTACACTAAGAAAATAGAAAGTATATTTACTAAATATAAACTACTGTATATAATAGTCATAAAAGTACTATAATGTACATAGTGTACATCATAGTACTTTTGTTACTAAATAAATTTGTTTTATCGCTAAATTTTAAATTGATAAATTTTTTGGCACAAGTTTAGAATAGGGGACGTGGCCCTTGGTGGAGTGGATGGTATTTCTGGATAGGGGACGTGATAGGGAGTCGAAATGTTAAATAAAATTTTTTAATACAACAAAAGAGTCAAAAGTTATTGAGACTTAAAGTTACAACATTTCCATACATTTTAATATATTTCTTTACCACCATTCGGAGTGGGTGGTATTTTTAGATAGGGGAGGTGACAGAGAGTCAAAATATATTAAAAATATTTGGGGGAAACGTACGAGTAAAAAGTTATTGAGACTTAAAGTTATAACATATCTAACACATTTCCATACATTTCTTTACCTAAATAAGTGATTACAACAGATAAACATACCTTTAACGAATAGTACGCATCCTTTTTTATGTACAATACATATTTTCACAACAATTAATGCTTTATTGTATTTAATATTTTAATAATTTCACAACAACACAAACAAAATGATCTTACATTTTGACAAAAGCAAAACTGTCACTTTGTTTTACATTACCGCTTAAATGACAACAGATTATATTTGATTATTTTTGCCATTTCTGTTGGTAATCTTAATAAATAAATAAATAGAAAAATATTATTTTCATAAATAAATATATAAATAGAAAAATATAATAAATAAATAAATAGAAAAATATTATTTATTTATTATTCGTCATATCTTGGTTAGGTTAGGTTAGAACATTTAAGAGTATTTATGTATTATTCTTCATATCTTGGTTAGGTTAGGTTAGAACATTTAAGATTATTTATTTATTATTCGTCATATCTTGGTTAGGTTAGGTTAGAACAGTTGCCACAACGCACGAGCCAAGCGAGCGAAGCGAGCGTGCCGCGGTAGCGGCCGGCGAGTGCCATAAATGACTAAAAAACTAGAAAATTCGAATTTCACGCAAAGTACAAATAAAGACAATCATCTGGAGATCATTTTGACAATTGAAAGTGACGTTTTGACTCCAAGTGTCTAAATGGTAGTAATGTCAAAATAATGTATGGAAATGTTATAACTTTAAGTCTCAATAACTTTTGACTCCTTTGTTGTATTAAAAAAATTTATTTAACATTTCGACTCCCTATCACGTCCCCTATCCAGAAATACCACCCACTCCGCCAGGGGCCACGTCCCCTATTCTAAGCTGCAGCCAATATTTTTTTAAGGATTTAATCCTTCTAATAAATATATTCATATTAAAATACGTATTTTATTTCATTCCTTTATATGCTTCTTCTTCGTCTTCTCCCTGCCCATTTTCCAAATCACTTGGGGTCGGCGCAGTACATCTTCAGTGTACTGCTGATAGGATTTGGCAAAAGTTTTACGACCGGCCGCCTGCCTGACGTCAACCCTCCTTGGGAATGCTATTGTCTTTCTGTGTCTGAATGGTGTTAAATATTATGCACTTTCGATTTTGTTGTGTTTTAAAACATTTTTTATACTATTAATTCAATTATTAATGTTATTTTCGGATATATTTTAAAATAAATTTCGATTACACAATAAATTTTGTTTTGACGTTGTCAAATTTTTTCTTCTTGTATTGTAACGTTTATTCGTTCCTTTATATTATTATAATTATATTTGTTACAAATCCATATATTTAAAAAAAAGTCGGCTTTGTTACAACACTTATAACTCGAGAACTGCTGGACGGATTTTTATGATCTTTTTTGTGTTGAATTTGTCTTCACCCCGAATAGGAAAATAACTATTAAAACATCGTAAAAAATCACGAAAAAAATTTGAAAAAAATCTATTCCAAGCGTCAAAACGTATCTAGAGACGAACCTGAGCGAAGCGAGCGTAAGTCGCTAGTTATAAATAATAACGACTTAATTTCCAATAGTTAAAGAAAATTAATTGATTAAATTGAAAATGTTTATAAATAGCGCAATATATCAATCGAATTGTCAATATATCCAGTCAAGCGTGAGGTAAGCCCATATTGTATGTAAATTTCCTTTTACGAAGATACAATTCTTATAACTCCAGTATTTGAAGATTTAGAGGTAATTGACGTATTTGTGGTACATAATCATAATTCTGGGATTTACTGTATCGTTTATAGCAATTCAATTACATATTTACATATAATTAGATTTCAACAACCATCCGGCACCGTAGCGGTCAACAAAGTTAATGAGTTCGAATTCTGCTGAGTGAGAGCTTTAACGGGATCGTGACGTATTACGAATATCCGTGTATATAGAGAATATAGATATACTTAACTGAAAATAATTATTAATAATAATAATAATATATATCAATAAAATTGAATTTATATCCGATATAACAAAATTTTCTAGTGAACCAGTTCGTTCTCTACTTTGCGTCTAACATTATAGTAGTCTTACATTACGATAGAACGGATAGTACTAGACTGTTTTCGATGTCACACTACTTTTAACCGAGTTTAAAAAGGAGGTGGAATTTTTTACGTGTGTTTTTGATATGTTGACCAATTATAAATCAATTTTCATAATCTTTTTTTACTGAACAGGTTAAACCTTAAGTATTATGAAGCAAACCTGGATATATATACTCAGAGATCTAAACAATATATATATATATATATATATATATATATATATATATATATATATATATATATATATATATATATATATATATATATATTTTATTACTATAATCGAATTTATGTGTCTAGGTGGTTAGTTTAAAATCTAATTAAGTTCTCTTCAAGTTTCAGTACACAGTCATAGTACACAGTCATAGCTTAAGCATCCCGTACTCTGCGCTTTTATTCAAAATAGATGTCATTTCTGTGAATTATTTAATAATAATTCAAACTTATTAAAATATTATTAAAATCCATATTAAAAAAAAAACTTAGAGCTAGTGAACAATTTGAAAGCTACACTTGGACTCATAACATAGATTATTTTTATAGAAGGCGAAATATAATCTCAATAAACTTCTTACATACCGGACAAAAAGTGAGCAATTTTTTACCAACGTATCTATCTACCAGGCAAGTGAAACCGTCCCCCCAACGTGCGTTCACCTAGTCGTGGTGGGGGGGCTCAGTAGTGCCCGGTAATCCAGCCGAGCGCAAAGCCAAGAAACGCACAGGGAGGTGGCCCGCTTCGGTGGGCGGTGGGAGGTGGCCCTCTTCGGAGGGCGGTGTACTATTTGGTAGGAGCAACTCCTGGTACTTCTCTGATAGCAGAGTAGACCTTGGAGCAACCCCGTGGTTGTTGTGGTCTGCTTCGGCAGACCTGCTATCGGGGCGTCGTAGTTGAATGCGTAAGCGATCCTGCGACGCCCCATTAAGACGGGGGAAGGTTTTGTTGGGCTTTAGTGGGTAGCACTGGCTTTGCCGGTGAGTCCCACACCTCGTGCGTAAATGCATTTCCCAACGTTAAAAAAAGGCAAGTGAAACCGCTAGTCATAATTAGTCTATAGAGATTTTACCATCTCAAATTAAATTATATATAGGTTAACAATACTCACTACAAAATGCCGGAATCCTTTGAAGAAATCAAAGCCACACAGGATAGCTAGTATATTAGCCAGAGTCGGATACGGTGTTAATTGGATATGTCAGATGCCACTGGCTTTCACGCCTAGAGATAGTTCCGACTTGCATTTACAAGGCATTAATTATAAGGGTCTAGTCTGTGAAGCGTAACGAGAATAACGATATGAAAATTGCACTGTTAGAGGCTGTTAATGGAAAATATGAAAATGAAATTACGGAGAATTGTATTCATGGGATAAAACTGTGGCATTTTGAAAAATATGATTCTATTATTTTGTCCTGCTTTATGTTATAGAAAATATTCTTGATTATTTTTCGGGTTCCGTACCCAAAGGGCAAAACGGAACCCTATTACTAAGACTACGCTATCCGTCCGTCTGTCACCAAGCTGTATCTCATGAATCGTGATAGTTGAAATTTTCAAAGATTGTCGCTATAACAACAAATACTAAAAAACAGAATAAAATAAATATTTAAGGGAGCTCCCATTATGCAATTTTCAATGGCAGCTTCAAGTTGTCGACTATGACTTGTTGATCACTGGCTAGCTGCTCGTGCATTTCGTGTATTAGGGCAGTAGAAGTCCAACTGCTCGAGCAGTTCTTGTATTCGGGCAGCAGAAGTCCAAGTGAATATAACATTTATGTGTAAAAAATATTCTTCGCTAGATAAAAATATTTATATATGAGAAATATTTATACATTAACTACACAATAAAATAATAACTTAACATGTTAAAAATGTTTTATGTTTTATTTTTCTTATCGAAATATTCTTTCGGCCTTATAAGGCTTTATGGCTAATAAAATTTGCAATAATTGTTGTCAGTGATTTATAAGAAGCTTAAAATGCGATCACATCTAGTGAATTCTTTAAGAACAAAGAAGTTATTTAACCCTTGACTGGAATCGTGGGTCAAAATGGACCCGATAAAAAACCGGAAAAAGTATCTAAAATATAAACGAGACTAAGGGCCTGCCTAATCGGATAACTTAGTGTTTAACAAATACTTACTAAATACTTCACGTTAAGATCTTAAAACTTTCTGTCTTAAGATCACAGTGTCTTAAGATCAAAATTGCGAAACCCTTGTTTATTGTGTAAAGTAAAAAAAATAAAGAATATTTTTGTTTTCCTTTCATTTTACTAGCAAATTGTTTACAGAAAAAAAACTGATTTTATATAGATTTTCAATGTAGAAATGAAAAAAAAAATAGTTAAATTGTAAATTCGACATAATAGATTTTTTAAGTTTAATGACTGAATATGAAGTAAAGCCGTCGGTTCTGCGCCTGATCTCTCATCGGTCGTGTTAAATGGTGGTCCCACAAGATATTGGTGAATGAATATGAATAGAACACAATATATTTGTATTTACTATAATATTTTCTATTTACAAATATCTATAGCTTTATAAAATCTCTAGCGCTACATCAAATTATAGCTTATAATTCATAAAGTTATTTGATTTTGTGGTTCCAAATGGACCCACGACTGCAGTTACCACTTTCCCAAAATACTCATCTTGGTTAAGGGTTAAAAATTCTTCGGCAAGTCAACTCTGCCATCCTTTTGTTCTTATTTGTTTTATATATTAGATAACATCTGCCTACGGTTTAGCTGACATATTTCGATTTAGTCCATAACCGCAAAACCTGATTTCCACGTTATAAAAGTGTTCATAGAAAAAAACGATGAAGTTGAATTTTTGTAATAAAAATGGGTTCATAATAATTGATGATGAAAACGCCTAACATACACATAAAAATTCAACATTCAGTCGAAGTCAGTTATTCCCTTATTTACTATGAGTCAAAAATATATGTTAAGATATAATAGATAAGATATAATAGATTAAAAGATTATATATATATATATATATATATATATATATATATATATATATATATATATATATATATATATATATATATATATATATATATATATATATATATATATATATATATATATATATATATATATATATATATATAAGCCTATGGAGTAAGCTTGTTTTAAATAAAAATCTAAAACTTTAAATCCTCTATTCTTTAAGCTTAAAAATAAAGAAGTATTGAAAAATCTTCACTGTACAACTTTGTTTTTGTTATAAATAGAAGAAAATAAGTTTTATAAGACAATCGATTATTTATATTAGTTTTTGCCAATGGTTTCGCTCATTTGCAAACAAAATAAGCCCAAACTCAAAGTATCTACTATTAGCCGTTGAAGAGTTCCACCTATCCACCTTCTGGCCTTACCATCAGATCAGGTCAACAACACCAAACCACTGTACTATCAACGGAAATAGAAACACTTGCAAAGTTTCAAGTCAATATGACAATTAGAAGTAGGTTAAATACATAATTAGCTATTTTTCCACCCTTAGGCGTGGGATTTTTTTTGAAATTTAAATGGGACCAATCTGGTAGTATACACTTTCAATTAACAAAAAATTGTCCAAATCGGTTAATAAATGACGGAGTTCTGAGGTAACAAACAAAAAAAAATACAGTCGAATTGAGAACCTCCTCCTTTTTGAAGTCGGTTGATAAAAAGTAACTGTTGCACTAAACAATCTATTATCTCTATTCTCAAACTTTTTTCTTAAATCTGTCGATAAGAGTCGTTACGTGTCGAAAAAATAAAAGACACACACACTAACTCACAAATTTTCACATTTATAATATTAGTATTTATAGAGCAATTCATTATATTATAAGCACCTTTTCAGTTTTTTAAGCTAGTAAATGCAATGATAAGCTACAGTTATCCCTGTAATTCTAATTTTCTCTGAGTTATTGGCAATTTTTTAATGGCGATAGCCTATTTTTATTAAAAGATCAAGAAAAGGAAAAGCATTTGGTATACGATAAGATATAATTTGATTTAATTTATATTTCCACTCTATTCTCTACGTAGTCCATATTCTTTCAGACTATTCCGAAACTATCCTGATTATCTTATTAATATTATAAATGTGAAAGTTTAGATAGATGTTTGGCTGTTTGTTACTCTATCACGCCAGAATGGCTGAAAGGATCTGAATAAAATGTGTATAAAATGTACGGTTCTCGTGGGATAGATTTATTCTAGTTTAATCAAAATTAGTATTACAGCACATTTAAAAAAATTGGTTTAAAAAGTCTTCTAAGTTTAATAGTTAAGTAATAATCAAGTTAAACGTTAACGTCAAACTAAAGAAATAAAATTTTATCACATAACTTTTCTACAATTCTGTGAGCCATTTAAAAAGTTTACTAACATAAAACTTGGGTTTCATCAATTATGTACGTATTTGAACTTTTATAAATACGATTTTATTGACTTTTTATCAATTATTAGAATTTAAAGAAAGTGTCATTATGTACATTTGTATATAGTTACTATACATATTAAAGGAGTCACCTTCAAAGATTCATTTTTGCTGGAAATGAAAAAAAAAACGTATACGCAAAAATTATTCTTTTTGCATAATTTGTGACTAATTATTATTTAGAATTTGTGCTTCCTCTGTATAATAATAATATAAATACGTCATTTGTACACAATTTCCGGTTAAAGTTGGATTTTTAGTTATAATTAAGACTTTAATTAATAATTCTAAATATTTTATAAAATTAATTTGAATAAAGTTTAAAATTCCAAAGTTATTTCAATTATTTATTTATGTGCAAGTTGTTATTCAAATCATTATTGTAATTATCTATTTATACATCTTTTAGTTTCGGATAATTTTCTTATGAGAGAAGTTATTTTAGATTATATTTATGAAATTTTACTAAACCCTCTTATGTTCGATTAAGAAATATTTTTTTACTATAATATTATGGTCACATATAACCTAAATAAAAATAACAAGTATTAAACATTTAAAATATTTGTATTTATGTGGACTTCACACGTAATAAAGTTAATGTAGAGTTTTTAAAATTATCATTCGTCTGTTTTAATTGCGCATCACTTGAGAATGTCTGGACATTTTCTATGGCGCTTTATGTAATGTACGAGTACTATTTAGATTAATTAAAAAGATTTAAAATATATGTTTTCTTTTCTTCATTTTGAGTGTATAAAATACAGGAATAATGTCTAAGTAGGTACATATGTAGGCCAAGCCTTACGCAGTAAGTAGTTGTCATATAAACGAACGAGTTTTTGCACGTGGCTCTTCTCCTAAGAATCATAACGTGATGTTACATAGCTTATATCCTCCCACAATAAATATACTATAATATAATATTTTCTTACATTTACATAAATATTTGAGATGTTCATTTATAATTTTGTGGGTAAATACTGACTGTAACAACTATTATAATGTTTGAGACGTCTGAACTTTTATCTTACCCGATCATGATTGCTGTAAAGCATTCAAAACGTCACAAAATTCAAAATAAATCCGGGAAAAAATCCAAAAAATAGTCGAGTAGTATTTTGACTATAATGTGTGAAATGTGTAAAAGAATCTTTCACACTTGACTACTCTCTGTCAAACTGGTAGTTTCAGGGGTTAGCGAGGTCACACAAAAGAAAAAAAAACAAACCTTTCAGCATTATTAATGACTTATAAATGAAAATAGAAATCTTTAACAGGAAACATTGATTTTAATGTAAAAATGTTTGTTTGGAATTTCGCAAACAATATTATTCGATAGGAAACTCCATTTTAAGGTTATCCGTGTAATCGGCTTTTGGTCACGTAGGCTCATACTTACTGTACAATCTACAGTTACACCTAGTTTAATAGTAAACTAATGCAAGTGTAGTAAGTGCTATTAGATACTTATCTCTTATTTCATATTATAAGCTAACTTTGTTTGTTTGTTTGATCACGCTAGTCTCTGAATCTATTGGTCCGATTTGAAAATTTCCTTTTTTATTTTCTAGTTTACGGCCTACGGATAATTCCAAAATTAAACGTCGCGGGCAGTGTTGGTGTTGAAGTGTCTGTTTTTATTGTCAAAAAACAGCTTTTTATTAAATGCATATTGCATATGAAATTATATACAGTACTTATAAGGAAAACACAATTTTTAATTTTTTTCTGTCTGTTTGCCTGTCTTTCTGTCTGCCTATCTGTCTGTCTATTTGTTCCGGCTCATCTCCGAAACGGCTGGACTGATTTTGGTGGTATTTTCATTTGCAGATAGCTAATTTTATAAGAAGTAACTTAGACTACTTTTATTTTTAAAACAGAATTAGGGTTCCGCTAAAAAAAAAACTTATCTAGAAACGCACTAGAGCGAAGCGATGGTAAGTCGCTAGTCATTTATAAAGTTTTATAAAGAATGATATTTTTTTTGTGTTGTGCCCTGTATTTTATTAAATGTTAAGTTATACTTTATCCCAAAAACTATTTTTTAAAGCATTTCTGTCTCATTTTTTTCTCTAAGCAGTTATTTTAATACCAAGTTGAAACTTGATTAATTTGTCAAAAAAATATTTCTCATATATGTACATATACAGTACCTGGGAGATCGAGCTTCTCTCGGAGTTTTTGGCCAAAAATACAATTTACTTTTTTTTTAAACTTAAATCTTAAATAAATACAAAAAAAAACAAAACTTAAATCTTTGTATCTGACGGGATTCGAACCTGGACACCTGTGATTGTCAATCTTGGCCGCCTGACCACGATGCTTATGTCCGAGCGTGCGAAATTAGCGACCATATTTTGCGAGGAATAACGCGAAAGAAAACCGCATGAAAACGCGTATACACACATTTTTTCAGACATAAGACTAATCCAGATCGATTCTCCGCTCCTGAAAACCCCCAAGTACCAAATTTCAGCGAAATCGCTAGAGCCGTTTCCGAGATCGCCGGTATATAATATAAATAAATAAATATACAAGAATTGCTTGTTTAAAGATATTAGATATGTATCTTGTCACTCATTTAATTTTTTCACTACTTGATTTCAAGAAAATATTTCTTGGTGAAAAATTTAATCTGGAAAAATCTAATGGAATTTTAATTTTAAAATAAGAATAAGTTAAAAAGTCCGGACATAATTTTATACGAGTGTTTATTTATTATTGTCTTATATTTTACATTACTAACACATGTAGTACTGAGTTTGAGTCCTACATGAGTCCTAGATGGGAACTTATAATATACCCTCCGAAGGCTTACCATTGTGACTGAATATCACAGTGAATGAATTGACTGTCGCGGTCGAAATTGGTCAGGATGTCATTTACTAAATTTACATAAATTTATATTTATCCAAGCCCTAGAAAAGTCGATTATTTAAAGATATTTTATCAAAAGGTCATTTATTAATATATAGCAAGTAAATCACTGTAACAACAACACGACGTTCACTCACGGAATCGTTCAAAAAGGAAATGAACTTGGAAACTCCGCTATATCGTTCTAAAATGCTGAATAAGTTAATATTTCAAGCACATCTCAAAAAGATCTGATATAAAAGTAATTTTGTCGCTTAAGCGTACTGACTGGATTGATTGATGAAGATGGCGGTGCCAGAAAATCACTCGAAATAGGAAGCCTTTGCCAATTCTTATATTAGAAAATATCTAACTTTAGAGCTGAAATTTCAACAGTCTGATTCTATAATTACATGGTAACTTTACAGAAGGAATTTGTAAGCCAATCTAAGTGACACGTTATTAGTACAATAAATAAATATTGTAGTTATCACACTAGGTACTATTATGAATGCGAAGTTTTAGTGTCTGTATAAATAAATAAATACATTGGGACATTAACACAGCACGAAAGAGGCTACCTGTTGCCGTTATTGAGCAAAAACGAGCAAAAAAAACACGTTTGTTGTATGGGAGCCCCCTTAAATATTTATTTAATTCTATTTTTTTAGTATTTGTTGTTATAGCGGCAACAGAAATACATCATCTGTGAAAATTTTAACTGTCTAATTGTCACGGTTCATGAGATACAGCCTGGTGACAGACAGACAGACGGACGGACGGACAGCGGAGTCTTAGTAATAGGGTCTCGTTTTACCCTTTGGGTACGGAACCCTAAAAGTGAGTGGAAAATTGTCACTATTGATGTTTGAAAACAGATACACATACAGGTAATATAGTATTATTTGTCCTTTAGGCGGCAAGTTGAAGGTGCACTATAACACAAATATCTCAATAGGTCAATATCGTTTGATTTGATATTTGAAAATGAAAAATTGAAATAATAAATTACTTAATGTCATAATAAACTTACTCGTACGTTCAGAGCAATATTATAGTAAAAACCTGTGCTCAACAATCTTGCGTTTACAACATAAATAAATTATCATGACAATAAAAATATTAACTTTCTGTACTTAATTTTTAGCTTTTCAATTTTCTCATAAAATCATTAAACAAACATGTGTCACACATTATACAAATTAAGTGTTGTAGTTAAGATTGTAGATAAGTTTAAGATATATGGTTATTAATAAATATTATTTATATTATACGTATTATGAAGACGCCCTTCCTGCTTCTTTGTAATGAATTCATTTTGTAATGTGAAGTTTATGCAATGAAAGATACTGCACATTCCATATGAATTAGAAAAGGTTTTTGTTGAACTATGTCATTATTTGAGTCATAAATAAGTTGAATGATATTTACTTTAAAAATATGCATTTTCCAGGATATTCATTTATCTATACTAATATTATAAAGAGGTGTGAGTTTGTCAATTGTGAGTTTGTGACGTTGTAGGGGGCAATCTCTGGATCTACTAAACCGATTTAGATGAAATTTGGTAAGAAGATAGTTTGAGACCCTGGGAAGGACATAGAATACTTTTTATCCCAGAAATCATTCTTTCAGGGGGTGAAAGTGGGGATGAAATTTTGTATGGGGAATCAAGTATTATAAAGAAACATAATATAATACTACTAGAGACTCACCTATATATGCGATAAAATAGAGATATAATAGCTATTGTGGTCTTCGCCGTAGATAAGGTTCATTTTTCTCACGACATACTTACATACGACATATTGATCACATTCCTTAGTTTTTATTAAGTATCTCAATTATAGCGGAGATCGGAGACTATGTCTCGATGATAAGACTAGGATAGTAAATGAAGATATACGTAGTTTATTAACATTATAGACTAGTAATTATATGGCCTATTTTATTATACGAGAGATATAATTTTATAATGCACTTGCAACTAACTTGCAATTTATATGGCCCGTATTGACAGTATAAATTTTCATGTTATTATTATAATATCATATACGTTATACAGAATAAAAAAAACAAGTACAGATCGGCCTTGAATCAGCTTGAAAGAGTTTCCTGCACATCATCATGATGTCGAAGAGAGAAATAAACATGAACGTGTATGGAGTTATGGAACCCTAAAAAATAAGGAATTATGTCATAAATTAACACTTTAACGGTTTTATATTTAGGCCATACTCCATAATGGATCATTCAGTTGAAAAACGAAGAAAGCATTTATTATGGGATTCGATTTAGCGATCAAATTGAGCAAGCTAAGTTATGTTTATTACATTACATTCTCTCCTTTATTGACCGAAATCTCAGGAACAGTTAATTTCGGCATTGTCAGGAAAAGTTATAAAGGTCTCATCTCAACCCGGATATGAATTCTTAAGCTCCGCGTAAAATGTGAACGGTTCATCCAACAGATTCATATGGAGGCCAAACTGATATTTGCGTGAAAGCTATAGTGTTCCTTCTCGTGTGAACGATTTGACTTGTTACCATTACTCTTTATAACTCCAACGAGTATTTTATGCACTAAAAACATAAATCACATATTTATTCCGTAAAGCACGGTTCGTTGTGGCCAGGCTACGTGCTTATCTGCTATTTGCAGTGGAACGCAGCGCTCTGCTAGCGGTTTCGGTAACATGTTGATAAATATTTGGGGAGATTTCCCCGTCCGCAGTAATGCGATGGTTCGAAGCATGTTGAATCTTTATAAGTGTTATCGGTTTGCGGTACATCCTGATTAGTAGGCCGTTCGATTAAAGTTATTGCCGGACCGCCCTTCAGTATGTAATTGGTCCTGCGTTTCGGCCTTTCCTTTTCATTTTTTTGTAACTGTTGGTGGTTTTTTTTTTATTAATTTATGTAACGGTTTAGACGCATGCTTAATTGAATGTACTGTAAAAATATTTAGTGTTTAATTTTTTGATTTGTACATAACACAAAACTAAAATGAATCTTCCATATATTATTACCTATGTTAAATTATTATGAAATATAACTTTTAACGTTTCCATAAAATCTTGCTAACAGGTTAAACCACGACGTATCCGGTTATTTACTACAGCGGAAATCATTTATAGATGTACATATATTGTATTATATTTGATATTTAATATAATTCAAATTTGTATTGGCAACAATACGCAAATATAAGAGTAAATGGAAGTTTTACCGATTCAATCGCAATCCGAAGACGATTGCGTCAAAGATGCGTTTTGTCTGTATATTCGAGTACAGCAAAAGAGCAGAACTTAATATGAATGTGTCTATGACCAAAACCATGGTAGTTTCGAGAGCGCCAAAGCAGAGCAGTTTAAGCGTCGGGCAAGTTAGTTTTGAGTGAGTTCAGAAGTACCTCGGATCTTGGGTGACCGATTCTTGGGAGAGTGACACTGAGAGACGAGTCCGAATAGAAACTGCAAAAGCGAGGATGAGCAAAGTCCTTACTACAAGGAGACTATTTATTGAACTACGTATACTCCTGGAACGCCATATTTGGCCCTTCATACTTTACGACTGCGAATCTTGGATCATGAAAGAAGAACTCCGTAAGAAACTTAATACCTTTGAAATATGGGCGTATCATTTCAGGATCTGAATAAGTTGAACAGATAAAGTCACCAACACTGAGGTCCTCGGAGGATGAAACGGAATAAGCGCGTACTTGTTCAAACCATCAAACGGAGAAATTTTGCGTACATAGGACAAGTGCTAAGGCAGGAATATCATCAACTGCTGCTGGTAAAAGAAAGATGTCCTGGGTCTGCAACATCTGGAATTGAACCGGGGTAAAGAGGGTTGAAGATCTGTTCAGGCTAGCCCCGAATAAAGAATTTAGGAGGATAACTGCTGACCTTCATTAATGGAGAGGCTCATGAAAAAGAAGATTTGATATTTGCATATTTCTGTGAATATCCATAAAACGCACTCATTTTAAATGAAGTTGTTTATTTATTGTGGTGACTGAAAGGAAAAATAGTAATCAATCAATATTAAAAAACATAAGTAATCGTATCCTAAGATACGAACAACACCTGTCGTCATATTCCGTGTTTGTATTTGTATTTAGTTTTCAATCACTTATAATCATATTTTTATTTCATATACAAAACTTGTATAGCGTCCAAAATAAGTTACATTTAATAGCCTAAATAAAGTAATTTTAAATTTTAGTAATTTTTCTATTTAGACATTTTGATACAAAATATATATGTACATTTTTATAAGCACTTAGCAATAAACTTTGTACCTATATAGTTAGATATTTAAGTATACAATGACCAAAACATCTCTTGTGGCCTGATGTTTGTTCCTTAGGCACCAATTTCCCCGTATTAAATTTGAAAACTTCGATTTGTCTCTAAGCAAATTTTAGAATAGCCCCCATACATAATTCGTCTTTCATTAAACCTAAATTTCGGCCATTTAAATTTTTTTTAGAAAACATAGATTATACAATATGGACTATAGCTACATAGAATTTCTAACGATTACAACTTTATATTTATAAATTACTACGATTGTGCACAAGTACGTAAAACAAGTATGAACAGAGTGAGATCTCTAAACACCAACAAAGCATCCATCAAAGCGGCTTAATGGCTTATCAAAATCAATTAGAAACTAGAGGCGTTATTAGTTGATGTATATATATTCTAGCAATATATTGAATCCGCTCGTAAACTAATAATGTAGGCGATTTTAATGTAATCTTAATATTTATTAATTTATCCCATGATATCTCATAAATACCCATGTGTATTCATCATCGTATCATCGTATGAGTGCTACTAAATGGATTTTAGAGAGGTCAGATGAATTAATTATAATGAACTTTTAACTTTTTGTACTCATCCGTATTAGCATTTGTTGGTCAGTAAAATATAGTATCTGCACACTTGCGAGAAAAATAGCGACGAAAGGATAGTCTATTACTGTTAGGACTTTATCCATTGCTGTTTCAAAATACTTCGAAATGGTCATTTTAAATGTTTTGGAATTTAATGTCCAAACATGTGTAACAAAATATACAGACTACTTATTAATTAATAACTATTAAGTATTTACTGATTGTAATGTTTGTATGTATTCAGCCCTTTTTTTAGAACTGGCTACGGTGCCCCCTTTAAAACGAGGGGAATTAGGCCAAAGTCCACCACGCTGGACAATAGTGCGGATTGGCGGACTTTTCACGTGTTTCGAAAACTTGATAGATTCTCTCAGACGTGCAATTTACATAACGATGTTTTCCTTCACCGTAAGACAAGTGGTAATCATTTTGCAAATTATTCACACATGAAAATATCACAAGTGTGAGACCCGGGATTCGAACCCGCTTCACTCGGTTTCCCAAGCGAGCGCAATATTACTGGGCTACCACTGGCTGATTATTATTTGATTATTCCTCCTTTATTTTCCTAATGTCACATCGGTGTCAATATCATGTCACTTATGAAAAGGCCTTGTAAAATGAAAATTTTGTAACGTAAAAATTTCATCGCCCGGACATCGAATTGGCGAACAAAACTACATTTGACATTATGATAATCTTATTATTATGAGAACTTTAGATATTTCGCTATGTTAGATATGTAGTTTTTGTATCGTGATTTCAATTATATGACTCAACGATAAACCTATAATTAGAATTAAGACCATTGCAGATGATTAGAACCGATACGATCTAAATTTTAGACGTCACGAAAGAACATTTATATTTGTAAAGACAAAATAATTATTTTGTATTAAGGTGATTTATACTGTCAGTATAATTTTAGTATTAAATATTTGCTTAACTTCAGCTTATTGAAATGTTTACTCGAATTGGAATTGTTTTCTTTTATACTTATAAATTACATTGTAATCTCTGCAGTTGACCGGTCAAGTGGACAACCTTCGGGAGCATAAGCACTGTCACTAAAATGCATTTTATTTTTATTACTTTTATAAAATATATCATATGAAAGGTATTTTTCGATACTCAGGAACGTGGAGCTGTGATATTTAATAAAAAATGTACTATGCACCTATTAAATCAAACTGTCTGTTTGTGTACTTGTTGTTAGATTTGTGATCATGTTTAAAATATATTTTTAATTTAAAAAAGTTTATAGTTTTTATGAAATATTCTATTATTATAATAAATACTACCATTGCTCGCGGCTCCGTCCGCGTTCAGATGTCCAAAAACCGAATTCTTAGGTTTTACATATTAGTATACAGAACATTGTAGTTTTTGTATTTTTCCTCAGAAATGAGATATTTTCCCGCGGTAAAAAGTATCCTATACGTTGATGCGGATAACCAGCTATCACCATACTAAATTTCATCAAAATCCCTCCTGTGGTTTTCCTGTGATGCGGTAACAGACAGACAGACAGATAGACAAAAATTCTAAAAACTATAGATTCGGCCCCTGTGTATCGATAATAATGTTTATTTCAAGATTACAAATTTTCCAAAAAATATTTAATGTACAGATTCGGCTTCGTTACCATTATAGGTGTATAGATATCAGTCATTCATTATAATAGACAAAAAAGATGCTTGATATTGTTATTCACAAATCGAAATTTTTCATATAGATAGTATGGGGCGATGAGATAAAGAGAGATAGAGAGAGAGACGGAGAGTTCTTTTACTCATAACTATAGAGTAATTAGTAAAATTCCCGTTTAAAATCTAGATCGTATCTGTTCTAATTATCTTAATTCTCCGTCTAGAATAGGCTCTTACTAATTATTCTTTATGCTAAGGAATTATTTATTATCTAAAACAATTTTATTTAGGATATAAAATGTACATAAATGAACACGACGTGCGCGGCTTAGGCTCGAGCAAAGCTCGAAATCCATTTATTTCTATTTCATTTAACAATCAATATTTATATTAAAATAATTTATGAAAACATGCCTACTGTGCATGTTTTTTTTTGTGTTTTTTTACTATTGTTTTCGTATGTATTGTTTTTTCTTTTTTTTGTTTTTTTTTTTTGATATTATTATCTACATTCTTAGTAATTATTCAAAACAATATACTTTGAAAAGTCTTTTAAGGTATTCAATTCAGTACTATGGAATATACTAACCTCATTAGCTAAGACCACAGGGCTAACAGTAGAATAAGAGACCTGGCAGACTTCGTTAGAGCCTTAAAATAAAAAGGCTATAGCTATTCATTAAAAGAACAAAAGCTTCGGGTAGGTTAATGAGCTATAAAAAATAAATGCTTTTCTGTACGAATTATATTTTTATTCAGGTTGAAATTAAGTGGAATTATTCACATGGCAATATCTTTTGTGAAGTAATGCAAGGTTTTGACGTAAATATGGTACATTATTATAGTATATTGTACACTACATCGATATGCATCCTGAGCAGGCATTGTTAAGGATGATCAATTCAATCGGGCTGCTATTATAAATGTGAAAGTTTGTATGTATGTGAGTGTATTTTTATTACTCCTTTACGCTAAAATGGCTGATTGGCTTTAGATTTAATTTAGTGCTGAGATAGATTAAGACCTGGAGTAACATAACGACTACCATTCGGTATGCACCCGAGCTAAGTAAGAGTACGTCATTTGTGTAATATATGGATATTATAATACGTAATATAAAATCTGTAATAAATTAATAATTTCTAAAGTTTTTTAACCTACTCTTAACTCAGACTATAAAAATTATATAATTATCTCTATCTTATACATTGGAATAAAATCCAAAATGTACACCTAGTTATCATTTTTAAATGTTAGTACGTCTTTATTTAAAAAATGTTAATAGGAACGCCGTACGGCTATAGATGATATTATAAAAGATATGAGCCATATAACAGTTCCGGCAAACCTGGGGTTTGGGTTTTTCTGTTCAGACAATTTCAGTAAAGTAATATATAACACAAATGAAATATAACACAGCTCGGGGTTGGGAAGCTGGCGGTGTCTTCATCCGCTGCGGCAGAATAGATAAAGCCGTTGGTCCTAAATCTGATCTCTCACTGGTCGTGCCGTACTATCTTCCCACCAAAATTTAGGGTATTTCCATATACAAGATGAACATATATTAATGCGTACATTTGTACACGATAACAACACCTGCGCAGCTAGTCTGAATGGGACTGGGAGCCGTGATCGAAATCGGTCCGGAGGACTCTACTATATTTTATTTAAGATTGGCTAATGAGATATCAAAGGTTTTTTACTAACAGGTAAAATAATATGAATTATTTTAAATAGGGTATCGATAAATGCCATTTTAATCTGTTAAGTGGGATTATATATTATAATGTTTTTTGACTAATTAGAACTAAACATATGATGAGTCGTAAGCGAATATTAACAAAAAGAATAAATTGAAACAAGAGTCATTCATTTAAAGCTTAAAATGCTATGAATTTAATTTGAAATAGATCTTTTCTACTCTGTATTGTCAATCAATATTATATATAGCGTTTTCCCGCGGATCCGCTCGCGTTGTTCAATTGTGTATTATATATTTATAAATTATTACCTTTATATTACTCTACATCACTGAAATGTGATAGCTACACCATTGTAAAATTTCATCAAAATCCATTAAGTAGTTTCGGCGTGATAAGCCTCACAAACTTTCACATTTATAATGTTAGTCTCTTAATAGATTATATATATTATATTACTCTGATGTAAAAGCTATATAACTGTAAAGTTTCATCAAAATGCGTTTAGTACGTTTTGCGTGTAAGAGTAACAAACCTCACAAACAGTCGTGTTTATAATATTTATAGGATATTAAATTTGCACAAATTAATTTTGAGTTCTGAATTCGTCCTTGTTTCAAATATTTCTACATTAAGATTTCCACCAAACAATAAAAAATCGATTTAGTTAATAGTATTATTAAGGACGGTATAAAATTAGTGATGCGAACTTAATTATTTTGCATGTATTAACAATTAATATTGCTGTCAAGATTGTAGTCAGACAAATAATGCTATATTATAATTTAATAAACAGTTAATTTGCACGTCTGTGATATTACAAGGATTTTAATAAATCAATTTTCACAGTATAGATAAATCCGAGTAAATTTTGAAAATATTTTTTTCTAAGATAAGAGAAATTATCTTTTTTAAATTGATCTATACATATAATAACATTTTAACCGATTGTGAGTCAAATTTGTACATAAAATATTTTTTGGAAAATCTTATTGTAATAGTCATTATTATCGACACAGAGGCCGACTCTATAGTTTTTAGAATTTTTGTCTATCTGTCGTGTCGTACATACATATACTACTCTTTAAGAATAAAGGTAGAATAATCTATTTTAATTAATCTATTTTAGCGTTTCACCGGCGGGTAATTCAATCAAAACTATCTAACATTGGAGTATTTTTTTTTCTGGGAAAAGAAAAAGGGTTTTGCGAGGGTACAAATAAATAAGATTTTTGATGAATTTTGATTACTAGTCCAAAATAAATAAACAAAAAGAATTGTTTTACTTTTTGTACACTATAAAACTTTCTTACGTAGTTTTGTATAATAAATATCTGTTTTCAACTATTTGTGGTCTGGACAGATCTATGCTCAAGTATACGTATGTTTGTCTTTCTGTAATATACTCTCAAACTATCTTAATAACTAGTCTGTATAGCATAATTAACGTAAATTTCATTGTAGTTGGACGAATAGTACTATTTATTCAATTACAAATGAAGGATACTGAATCGTTTTATAAACATGAGTTTATAGGAGAGTTTGAGAGTCACTGCTTTGAATGCAACAAGTACATACAATTAATAAGTAATATAGGCGGAACTCCTATACGAAACCAGATTGAGTCACTATATTAGAAATATAATTTACAATTTCTAAGAGCACGATCGTGGCTGATGTTAAACTTATGTTGTTATCCACGAAACCATCACAAAAGATAAAACATTCCATTAGAATGTCATTCTTAGAAAACGGAAGGTTTAAAGCGTAAATCGATTCTGAATACCTCAGCCTTCGATTTTGTTTATTTACATCCTGAATGTTTGGGGAAAATTACTGATTCACTATGACCTTACAATAAATACCTTTGTATAGAAGCGGACGTTATACGCATCGCTCATTTTCTTTGTCAAAATATAATAAAATGCTTAATAAATGAATTTAATATGTTAATTTGACACGATTGATTTCACTAAGTAGTTTCATGTAATTCTTTTAGTTATTAGTTATATTCAAGTTATATTAAATACAAATATCATGTATGTATATATATATATATATATATATATATATATATATATATATATATATATATATATATATATATATATATATCTCGGTAAAGAAAGCAGATTACCTGTGGCGTTCTAGAGACCAAACGCGTAAGCCAATTTTATCAATAAAAATATCTTGAAACAGATGTTATTCTTTAATTTTTTATTTACAACACTAGTTGTAGTAATTTTTTATCAAGTTTTTGTACTCTGTAAAAGTAGCTCTTTTTTATTGTCTTTCATTATGAAATATGAGAATTTAACCCTTTTTAACGTCCCACTGAGCTTGTCACGACAGTCAAATTGAAATTCGAGGAGAATCAGGTCCAGTCCACCACTCTTACCTATTGCGGGTGGCGGACTTCACATGTCTGTCGAAAACTTGCTAGGATCTCTAAGACATGCAGGTTTCCTCACGATCTTTTCCTTCAGCGTTAGACAACTGATAAATAATCATGTTGAAAATAATTTGCACATGGAAATGTCAGAGGTGCATTTGAACCCGCTTCGCTCGGTTTCTTGAGCGAGCCTGTTCCCACTGGGCTACCATTGTTCTGGTTATCTATTATCATTTTCCATATAAATATGTCGAAGGGTGTAGGTTAAAATTGTGAAAATAGGAGTTATTGTACGTACATATGTATGTATAGTTAAATGTTCAATCTTCTTTCCAAAGGTTTTTTGGTAAAGATAGCTTTTAGCCATAATAATGCCTTTAATATTCTTTTAGACAGCACCTTTATAGTTAGTATATATAGTTTTATCTATTTATTACTTGTGCAATAAAGTATAAAAATAAATATTGATAGTTATACTTTAAACATATAGGTACTTAAAAATTTAATCTTCAAAAGCCTTTAAAATATGTCATTACACTGTGACCTTTTAGTGAAATAAAAAAATAAGCTTATAAATATTGTCGTATCATAATACATTCAACTAGCATTGCCCGCGGCTCCGCCCGCGTTCAGATGACCAAAAACCAAATTCTTAGGTTTTACATATTAGTATACTCATACATTACTGTTTTTGTATTTTTTCTCAGAAATGAAATATTTTTCCGCGGTAAAAAGTATCCTATATAGGTATGTTGACCCGGATAACCAGCTATTACCATACTAAATTACATCAAAATCCCTCCAGTGGTTTTTCTGCGATGCGGTAACAGACAGACAGATAGACAGAGAGACAAAAATTCTAAAAACTATAAATTCGGCCTCTGTATCGATAAAAATGTTTATTTCAATAAATTTTCCAAAAAAATATTTAATGTACAGATTCGGCTTATTTACAATTTTATTATATGTATTGAATTACTATGAAAATAAACAATGCACAAAACTAAAGCTAATGAACCGGATTCGATTTAATTTTTTAAATAAACACACATGTGATCTAATTTAGCTAAAAAAACATTTGTTATTTATTATAAATTTATTATAATATCTGTTCATTCAATCAGAGATTCTTCCTTGACCAATTTAAAAAAAAAACGAAATTGACATTAGGTACACAAAGACACCGATTTTGACATTAACCTATTGAGTAACCATCATAAAATTAGTTTTATAATATACCTTTTGATTAGAGTTATGTTTTTTTATAATTTTTAATATCGTAAATCTTAGATGTTATGAGTTTCCGTATATATATAAATTCGCTCGGTATGTCCCTAGGTACGTTTTAATTACGTACATTTTTAACGGAACCATAATTCTTTTTTTTTCTAAAATAAATGTAGTCTAAGTTACTCCTTATAACATCAGCTATCTGCCAGTGAAAATCCTGTCAAAATCAGTCCAGCTGTTTTGGAGATTAGCTGGAAGAACAAAAAGACAAACAGACAGACAAAAACTTCAAAAATCGTGTGTTTCTTATAAGTACCTACCGTAAATAATTTCATATTGTGCATTTAGTAAAAAGTTGTTTATTGACATTACAAACACACTTCGAAATTTATCTGTATAGATTAAATTAAAGCGTTTATTCGTTACGTTCCCTAATTCTGTATTTTTTTCTTATATTTTTGGATATTTGATAGTTGCTTCTTTGATAGTTGATCTTGTTTGAGCATTATTTCAAAAAAAGGGAAAAGTTTTTCATAATTATAATATAATGAAATAATACTATAGCGATATGATATTTAGAAATATTTATATTATATTTTATTAATAGGTATACTATATTTTTTTCGTTTTAATTAAATACCAATACTATTAGCACCTATATCAGATTGTTACAACTGGTTCAGTAGGCTTCTGCTAAGTATAGTTATTACTCTTTAAAATTAAAAAAAAAATTGTTGACAATGTTAGAGTAAAATAGTTTTTATTTAATTTTATAAGCGTATTTTTAATTTTAGATTTTAATTATTAAAATGGCCAGCTTAATATTGACTGGAAAGTTTTATTATACTTGCCACTAGCCTATATATATATATATATATATATATATATATATATATATATATATATATATATATATATATATATATATATATATATATATATATTTTAAATTTCGCCTTTTCAGTTTGCTCTTATTTATTTATGCCTGAAACTCTTTTTATTAGAATAAAACCAGAAGCCCTTAATAACACAATAGTATTGTAGTATTTATTATTTCTAGCGATCCGTTGTTTTTATTTCTTGTGGCTCACAAGGTAAATATAAACAAATAATAAATAGCACCATCTAGTTCCATGGTAAGCTACGAGGCTTGTGTTATGGATACCAGATAGTTGATACACTACACATATATAACTTTAAATACATACATATTATAAATATAAACACCCATGACTGGAGTACAAACATTCGTCGTCATCACACAAATGAATGCCCCCAGCGGGACTCGAACCCGCGACCGCTGACACAGCAAGTAGGATTACTACAAACTAAGCCCGTCATGTCGTCAAAAAATGATACAGTTTCTCACTTCCATAAATTGTCTACGAGAAAGCTCTTTTATTATAAGCTCAATTCCGCCCTAATCTAAAGTTTACTTTTTATATTATAAATAGACTAATCTACGCTTTATAATATTAAGGCTATTGAAAATGATACTAAATCTGAAGTTAAGAGCCCGACTTCTTCAGCCGATAGTGACAATACATCATTTCATTGCTTATTACTGAATAATTAGAAAGCTTAGAATTGAGTGGTACAGTAGTATCACTCGATTCTTCTTTTTGGATTTCTTAGGCACAAGATTCAAAGGTGGGGTGGGGTATCTCTGGATAAGTATTTAAATTTAAAACTCAGATAGCTATCTCTAAATAACTTTTTTGTTCAAGCCAATATTTGCCATAGCTATAATATGCCTTTGAAGTTTTTCCAATTAAATTACAATCTCTCATCCTTTTTTTTTTACCAAAAAGGCTAAAGATAAATATTGCTGTATTTTTTATATAAATTAAACTTTTAGCATGAGTTACAAAAAATTGAACTGAATTGACGCATAAAACCTATATGATGTGTATTTTACTAATAATACTAGTTATTAATTTAAGTAAATAAAAGTGATATGATAATCTGAACCTACTTCATTAAGATTCAAAAGGTTTTTGTTTTATGATAAATAAAATTGTTTGGCGAAAAAATTTGCGGAATGTTGACAATAAACTGGCGTCCACGCATGAATATATTAACTTTGTTTTGAATATGCTGCTCCAATTTTCATATGTTAAACTGTTATATATTACTTAAGTATGAAAGAAAACTTGATTTAAATGATATTATAATAGAATTCTACAATAACATTTTGCTATTATGGCCAAGAAGATTGATATTAAAATTTTTATGTTCATTTAATAAAATTAGAGTTTTACGTTGTAATATATCATTTTAATACAAAACATAAGGTAAAGCCAGCTAAAACTTATGCATAATGATAAATAAATATGAATAAATAAATATGTTGGGAAACTAACACGCAGCACCATCTAGTTCCATGGTAATTTACGAGGCTTGTGCTATGGATACCAGATAGTTGATACACTACACATATATAACTTTAAATAGGTACATATTATAAATATAACCATCTATGATTGGAGTACAAACATTGGTGCTCATCACAAAAATGAATTCCCCCAGCGGGACCGTATATAATGTCCCAATAAATATATAATGTCCCATAATATATTTATTTACATTTATTTATTTATGCTAAAAGGTGGCTCTACCTGTGTAGCCATATCCATATTAATCCTACTAATCTATATATATAAAACAAAGTCGGGCTTGTTGATGATGTTCTCCTAGCCGATTCCGGCTACGGCGGCCAATCTCATTGAGATTAGCCAACTGCGCAGGAGATATTATAGTGCTCAAGTGTACGCGCAGACACAAGTGCACTCTCTATTCCTATCACTCTCATACTTCGGTGGGACGACCACTCGACACGACCGGTGAGAGTTAAGGCGAAGGACCGACGGCTTTACGTGCTCTCCGAGGCACGGGGGTGAAACACCGCCAACTTCCCAACTCCGGGCTGTTACTGAGACTTACTATACAGAAAGAATCAGTAACTAAACTTGGCCCGACCCGGGACTCGAACCCAGGACCTCCGGGTGTGCAGCCGTACATGCTAGCCACTACACCACCGAGGCAGTTAACACCTATAACTCGAGAACTGCTGGAACGATTATCATGGTTTATGATTTGTTCGATTTGTCTCCTCCTCGAATAGCAGAATAATTATTAAAACATCATAAGATATCACGAAAAAAATGAAAATTAAAAACAATAAAAACTATTTATATTAAAACGTACATAGGGACCAACTCGAGCGAAGCGAGAGTGAGTGTTGTTAAAACGCTCGCAGGACTTATTATTTCCTCTACGACCGCGAACAAGCCGACGTTACAGTTAACAATCGATTTCTTAGGAATTTAATTAATTTCTTAGAAATTTACCTGGCGGTGTTAAAAATGTGAAAATTTGAGAGGATGAATGGATGGATGTTTGTTACACTTTCACGCCAGAACGGATGAGCAGATTTGGATGAAACTTGATACCGAGTTATATTAGAGTCTGGAATACCACGTAGGTTACTTTTTATCCCGGAAAAATGTATGGTGCTAGTGGGATAGACTTGGTTTTCTCTAGGGTCGAACCCGAAACGAAGCGTGGATGAGTCGCTAGTAATATTATAAATACAAAGGACAACCAGGGATGCACCCAAACGAAGCGAGAGTAATTCACAGTAGTGTATATATAAGTACTACTCATAAGTTGTTTTGCTTTGTAGCTTCACGTGTCTTTGAGGTCATCGGATCTGCGCGGCCTTGCTCGGTCGCCGACCAAAATGACACCACGATTTTGAATTCCTCGCCTCGTAATCTAAATTATTAATAATGGCGCCATCAACATAATATATGACGTATTTACAAATATTTAAGTATATTTTAAACAAAAACATGTTATATTTTAATGGTAGATGTGTGGTTTTCGCACGTCAATAAAGCTTAATTGGAGCGAAACATGACAAGTTCGAGAACTCCAAGTTTATTTAAATGTGACATTAACTTGACTGGATTTGAACTGGATTTTAAATAATTTGATTCTTAAAATATATAAATATTTATTGATTCAATAAGAAATATTTATTGATTTAATAAGAAATATTGAATTATCTTATAGCATTAAAAAAATGTACCATCTAATTAAATTTATTGATTTTTTTTCTTTTCAACCTACGGTTCATGATTGATATCTTAATTTCATTCAACGCTTACTATTAAAGTGTCTTTAAAGATTTAAGCGATTGTGATAATAGATTGCATATACCGTTGTCTATAAAAAGTCTTGGGTATTGAATTATAATGGCTGGTAATAAATTATTTTTAGCAGTAATTAATAATTGTTGCTTAAAAATTATTTTCTATGACTTATCAGTTAATATGTAATAAATCAAATTGATACATTTTACTTACATTACTAATATTGTCACTAGAGTTTACTTGACAATGGCATATACAGTTATACTCTTAGTTTATGGAAATATACAAATAAAACGTAAAATTGTCTTTTATCAGGGTACAGTTTCCTTAATGTTTTTAAATTATCAAAATATTATAATCAGAGATACTACTTCAAGATAGTGAAAGCCCAGTGGAAACGCGCTCGCTTGGGAAACCGAGTGAAGCGGGTTCAAATTCCGGGTCATTTCCAACAAGATTATCATTTGTCTTACGGCGAAAGAAAACATCGTGAGGAAACCTGCATGTTTTTGCCTAGCGACTTCTCAAAAGACATATTGTGGAGTTCGCCAACCCGCAATTGGCCAGCGTGGTGGAGCTATGGTGTGATCCCCCTCGTATTGTAGGGGTGGCCTATACCCAGGAGTGGGTCGTTAAAAAGGGCTGAATACATACGAATTTAAGTTCTTAATATAGTATCAAGGTTTTTTACCAGATTTGAAGTAATCTTTGACATATTGATTGAAACAAAATACTCATAACATGGAGTATGTTCGATACATCAATTTGGATGACAAAGAGCTTTTAAACTCTTATCAACAAAAAAGCGCTTGGACGGTTGGTTATCAATACCGTTATTAAAGGTCAATTTGAAGACCTTTCATCTTCTACTTATACAGTCGTGAAAAATCCGTTATATTATACTCGGTGTCGCCTTCACATACGTAATAGCATTTTTGAATGCATCGTAATTATTATTATTTTTAAATAAGGTTTCTAGTACATTAACATTTGAATTTAAAAGTTATAAGCTTTTAATTTTTTTATAAACAATTTTAACAAATGCAAATTATAAACTTATGTTCTTAGTACTAAACCTGAACAGCTAACATACGAAAAATGTATTTATTTAATTTTTAATCAAAAATGAAATACTAATGGCGACAGTAGTGTACGTATGTTGAATCATTATTAATTTTAAGATAATATTAAATTTTTTCTAGGAAAATTATAAGGTTTATTATAGTTGTAATTTACATTATTATGAAGAGGCATTACTTTCGTATAAAGTCAAGACTCTTTAGTACAAGCTTAGAAAGAAAATACTTCAATCTATTGTAATAAAATACTACATAATTTTAGATGATTTTTAGCCATCGTGGCTCGTATTACCAGTAATCGAACCTACAACCCTACATAACTGCACACTAACCAATTTCTCCGTATTCAAAAAAACTAAAGTTTTAAGGTTACACATTTGTAAAAATACGAAAATATTTATTTGTTTACGTTATTTCATTATTCTGCCCATTTGAATACCCCCAATCGTTACAATATCGCATAACAAGTTTTGCGGGAGATAAAATTTATCTCAGGAAAAGTGAATTTAGAAACCGGCGGAGATCGGTAGTCGCAACTTGCAATATTCAATTTAAAATGCCTTTTTAGATTAAAAGATATTAAATACTCCTTAAAAGTATATTATTTGTTTATATGTGAGATATTATTTAATTTTATTATTTTTGAGTATTGGCGTACACACCTAGTTATCCTTAAAATTTAGTACTTACAAAAAAATAACTTAAGGCAATTTACATTGTACTGTAAACTCATAATTTTATAATAAATAATATCGAAGAGTCGTATTATTAAATTTCGTTGTCAAAATACGCCCATGACATCACAAACATTCATTGTTGAAGAATTTACGGAAAATCGACCTCGAAAGTAATTCCTCTCGAATAAAGACGTTACGAGATTTCCCTTGAAGTTGATACATATATAACGATCGTCAAGTTTGGCGCTGTTCTCAATAACCAAAGAATGTGTGGAATGCACAAGCTATTAAACAAATTTGGCGGATGTCGCAGGCGTCGCGGTGGCGACTGCGCAGGCGCCGGCGCGGACGCGAGACTCGAGTATAAATATTATCGCATTGTTGCACCCTGTTCAAAAGTATGCACAATTTATGTAGATGTGGTATTTCGGTGACACACTTCATTTAATACCTATTGATCTGATCCAGTATCGTCGATATTGAGCACACATGTAAAATTATTATTGTTTTTTCTGCATTTTTAATAATTTTTTTTAATATGTAAGTGCAGGTACCTATTTACTTTGACATGAGGAAGATATATAGATAAATCAATTATTATTACAAACCTTTTTTTTTAATTATTTAAAAAAATATACTTACCGTAAGTACAATCTAATGAACGGTTTTAGATATAGTAATATCTATGCTGTTTTCTTACTATATTTATAGAGTCATCTTAACGTATCCTCGTTTATATTTATATTTTCATCCCTCAAGATAAAGCATTAAAAATTTGAATACGGGAGGCTAAAGGCCGTTGGTGACGTTAATATCCTTTGTGCTAAAATAAATTAAGGTTACAGCAACAATACGGTTTAGTTCTCGTTAAATGGTACACTATAAAAATTATCGGACATTTATGGTCGATTTTTTACTGTCCACAAGTTTTTGTAGCGATTTCTTTTATGCAAATGTTAATTTGTGGTGAATACAAAGCTTTCTCAACTTTAAGCTTACTTCAAAATTTACTTCTAAGTTTGACTCAAAGATGAAGAATAATAGATAAGAACATGCAGTTAAAAGTTTTTTAACTTCTCAAATCTGCATCAAATATTTGTAAGTTACGAATATATGTGATAGTGCTATGGCTTCATTACAGGCTTAAACTATTGATATTTAAAAGTAATAATACATTCTTTAGTAAAAGGTTTTGTTCGTATTTGCCTTTTAATAAAACTGAAGAGTCCGTGTTATTGCAAAATATCTTTTCCATATTAAGCTGATATTGATCATTTGCATCATATTAAGCCCGTGCAAATATGTATTTGTAAAAAATAACTTTCTATTTGGACCTTTAACGGCTAAACCAATTCTAACGGATCTTGCACGGATAAAAATTTGAACTTGCTGCAGAATTTGCTCCATTCTATTCCAAAAAAAAAGTTCCCGTCATATAAAGATATTTTATGGGCCTCTAGATAATTCTGAAACGAACTGCCATGCACACCAGTCTCTGCCAGCTTTGTAGTTTAGCTTGTGTTGTGGTCAGAAAAGTTCTGCGCCACCAAAATAAGGCACCATAGGTCTTATGACCGATGTGTAAGCTCATAGAGTTTTTTTAGGTTTAAGGCCTCATTTCTTTCCTATCATTCTTCGGCATTACCGCAGGTGTTGGACCAATTTAGTTTACTTTTTAAGGTGATACCTAGTTATTTTACCAGATATAGCTTTGTTATCATTGTTTCACGTGCACAAACCTGCGGGAGGCTAGTAGTAAATATATTATACATTTTTAGAAAGTCGAAATAATTTTATTATCCTTTACTTGCTCTGAAGAGATCTTGAACTTTAGAAGTACAAGGCAATAACAAACCTCTTTTAACTTTTAATAAGAGCGTCGTTATTCTAATATTGAATTCACAGTATTAACATTGTGTGTGTATCATACATAATAATGTATCATGTAATAAATATTGCTTCTAAATAACTTAAATGAATCATATTCTCAAATATAGTTTATAAGGAAGAACTTATCAAAATAAAAAATAA
The DNA here is from genome assembly GCA_951806755.1 of Brenthis hecate. Classification (NCBI taxonomy): domain Eukaryota; kingdom Metazoa; phylum Arthropoda; class Insecta; order Lepidoptera; family Nymphalidae; genus Brenthis; species Brenthis hecate. The sequence continues at coordinate 3,318,501 of OX638262.1, forward strand.
ACACCAAGCGTTTCTAAAGATTTCATAATAAATCAATTAATTTTATATAAATATAGTATAAAATTCTAACTAGAGGTCATTGATTGTGCTAGAAGTTGCTTCACCGACATTGGGAGGTTACCGATACAGGAAGAGCGTATGTACGTAAAAACTTATTCAGAAACGACCTCGATCGTTCACATTCTTAACGGGATAAATTAGGATTAAAGCATGATGTAAGTATAAATTTGTAAAGAATTCTTTCATCTCAATATCAACTATACAGTGTATAGCGATTGTTTGTTAGTTCAGTTAAATATTTACCTTTAGTAAATAAATGATTTATTTACAGATGATTAAACATATATAATAAAATAAATTTCAATGTGAATTCTTTCTTGCTAGATAAGTTATGGTACATTTTAAAACTATATAATATATGACAATGAATTTATTATCTTATGTCTATACTATTTCTTATGATGTATTTTTTTAAAGAGAAGACCAATTGTGATTAAACTTTTGCAAGTTATTGTACGTTATAACAATATAGTTATAACGTATTATAGACGCGTTCCGAATCACGCAAAATTAATTAATTTAATTTTTAAATTTAGTTAGCGTATCTCCCCTATCGGCGTCTCTCCCGGACTTACCCTACGTGTAGTTTTTAGCTATCAGATAATTTGAGGTTCGTTAGTTTGAATGTATGGCACTTAAAAGCGCGCTTATAATATAATTTTGATATACACAAAGGCCCCACTCTACATGAGGTAGCAGTTTATGTGTACAATTTTACGAGTAACATTTAATTTACCTAATCGATTAATTAGAAATATGATTATAGGTACTTAAACTATATGGATTTTTTTTCATCCATATACTTATTAAACACATACTGGACTTAACAATTGTCAGATGGTCAGTCAGTAATGCTAGTGCCACACTAATGTTATTATCATATTGCATGTAACTATGGTGCATTAATACTATAAATAATTAAGACTCAAAAGTGCAAAGCTCTACATCTCTATAAATATTAAATTTTAAATGTTGACCCAATATGCATTGTATGTACATACAAAGGTATGTACATTGTACATACATACATATGTACGTCCGATCTTAATAGTAGTCGTAGTGGTTCATAATACACATGACAAACACAAGTTTTGCCATTTAAATCATCCTATGACGCGTAAAATCCATTTGATGTCCCAAAAAGATCATAACCAGAGCTATCACTTAACGCCCAACGGCATTATAAATATCATTAAAAAGTTACGCGTTAAGTTGTGGGTACACTAACAAACGTTTAAAAAACGCAATAAATTAAGCTTTAGTGTGGTTCTAGACCTAGTGTACGATAAACGAAGAAAAATACAAGATTTTTCGTTTTTTTATAATATACAAATAATCTCTCAATAAAAATTTAGATTTTAATCTTATAAACAGTCTTTGATTTTATTATAAGAAGGCATAATCTCGTAGTATTGAAAAATCTTAATGGTTTTAAAATTGTATCACTACCAATTGTAATGCCTTTAATTGATACAATTTAATTTATTTATATTTTCATAATCTCGGGACAAAGCTTAGCCAATACTTTAAACTATGTTCATTAACTTACGTTACATTCAGTGTATCTGAAGTTAGAAAAATCAAACGATAAAAACTAGAGAGTTAATTAATCAATAAAAAACAGGGACGCGTTTTAAATATTAACGTACATTTGTTGACTAGATCATTTAATACTCACTTTGTTAGAATTAAAATATAATATTAATTAATAATATTATATTAATTAATAAATATCACAACAACGGTTTATCTAAACTACTATTATAAATAGAAAAAAATTGTTAAGAGAAAAAAATTCGCCTAACCGACTTAGATGAAATTTAGTATGAAGATAGTTTGAGACCTTGGGAAGGACATAGGATAGTTTTTTTCTTAAAAAATCATTTGTTAGAGGGTAAAAAGGGAGATGAAAGTTTGTATGGGGAATCAATCATTTTTCAAGCTACGGATATAAAACTTATCATATCTATGTACACGTATATACTAATATATAGTCTATCTATTCCATACTAATCATTAAAACGTACCTAGGGACCAGCCCGAGCAAAGCGAAGGTGAGTCGCTAGTATTATTATAAAATTCCTGTAAACTTAGAACGTGCTGAATATAGCACTCGTACTAGCTCAAAAACGTAATTGGCTATCTGAAGCAGTCGGGCAATAAAAAATCTACATCAGTGACAATTAATGTCATTATTAGTCACGAACAAAACGAAATAAGACGAATCATTTCATCCAAAAACCTCAATTAAAAATCAATTAAGCAATAAGCTAAAAATACTCGTAAATAACACCAGTTCACCTGATAAAGGCAACACTTTTATCTGTTTATAAAACCGAAGACAAACATTAGAGTAATTGTTAAAAGCTTTCGCATCCGTTTTTAAGTACAATTAATAATTGATACCAACAAGTAATAATCATCTATCTTATTTAGACATGTTTTCAGATATTAATTTCTTTTACAATGGAATCGCGTGGAACAGTCAACACAAAAAGATGGACGCAAGCGAAATGTCATGGTTGGTGGGCGACAAAGAGAATGTAAAGGAGTTCGAGACGACACTGCCAAAATATGTATGTCGAGTAAGGACGAATGAAGGCCACATTCTGGCCTATAATAGGATGTATTGAAACCCTTTATTTAGACTCGTGAAAGGAAAACATAGAATATAGGTATAATTTTATTACTCACCTTTTCTAATAAATTAAGCTTATAGCTAAATATCTTCAAAACAGAACAGATTTTACAATATGTCATAGGTCAAAAGAATTTTTTGAATAATATTGTTTACAAAACTACACATATTGTCATATTCCTGAACGTTTTCTTCCGTGTACCGATTTATTTACAGATAGAATGAAAAATGAATTAATCTAACCTTTAACCTTTGAAATATGAAATAACAGCTAGTTCAAAATAATAGATATTTTAATTCACACTGATTAAGTCGATCCATCTAAATAAAGTTATTATTTTTATCTTGATTTGTTGCATGAAGAGGACGAATGATAAGAATCTAGTTAGTTAGATATGTAAGTAATAGATCTAAAGGTTATTCTATTATAAATAAAATTGATTTACCAATCAATTGTTAGAAATAATTGATATTGAAAGTTTCGTTAGAACATTAAAAAAACTAAATAATTAATTAAATTATTTTGAAGTGTTTTTACCTATCTAAGACTAACGACTTACCCCCGCTCGCTTGGATGCGCCAGTTTATTTTTTTTGAGCAGAACCCTATTTTTTTCCTAAAACAAAAATTGGTTCAGCCGTTTCGGAGATTAGTCGGAACAAACAGATATACAGACAGACAGACGAATGGACTGACAGACAAAAATTTTAAAACTTGTGTTTTTCTTATTAGTACCGTATATAATTTCATATGCATTTAGTAAAAAGCTGTTATTTTGACATTACAAACAGACACATCAATTTTATTTATCTGTACCTACCTATAGATAACTTCCGATATAAAATTTGTAATTCTTTATAAGTGCTTACTGTCTTTTGAATAAATCCTTTCTTTTAGTATATCTTCGGCGACAATGTATTTGGTATTATGGATTTGACCCAATAATGGGTCCTCATGGTAGCAACAAAAACTCTTTTTAACAAATTATATAGCATAACTTCACCATATTAAGGCTCATTTCTCTAGAAAAACATTATAGATTTATGGTATTCATATGATCTGGTGTTAGTAGTTAAAGAAATGTCTCAATTATATAAGATGGTATGTATGGCCCCAGCCATGAATAAATCTTTGAATATATTCCGGCATCTGTAATGTACCCCTAAATTATAAGAAGACTTGAATTTGAATTTATTTATTGAAATTTAACTACATAGATATAGCAAAAACAGTTATAAACGATAATAATTGCAGAAGTTGATAAACTATGTCGCAATTATTAAAACACCCTTCACCAGCAAAATTACATTCAGAGTCTGTTGATGGCATATGAAATAGGCACATTAAAAAAATATTAAAAAATATGTATACTATAATATATTTTTTACATATTTGGGCTGAGAATCAAATAATAAATATCTTTCTTTAATACGTCCCTTGCTATCGATTTCAAATCGTGTATTATTTAAAAAAAAACCAATTACGAAACATACCCATAGAAAGATCGACATAGAAAGTCGTATCATATCACCTTCACGTACGCATTCCCAATTAATTCACGATGATAAATAAAGTTCTTAAAGCAATTCTATTGAATATGTATAACATTAATTTAGGCAAAACTTAAATTAATAACAAATGTCAAAATGATAACGTCAAATATTATACATAATTTAGTAATTTACAACCGCTAAGTAACATTTTGCCATACCTATAATAGGAAAAGCACCAGGATATAAATCAATATGCCGATTAATTGATGCACGTTATACTTTGTGTTTTAAATTATTCTGTAACCTTATAGGATGTTTATAAGTTATAATAATCCTATATTTGCACAAGACCGCAAAACTTGGAAATAGAGCCTGCCCGACCTTTGCCCAGCAGTGGGATGATTTAGGCGAGCTTTAACTGTAACTGATGTGGACTTTTTAAGTAAATATAATTTACTAGCGACTCACCCTCACTTCGCTCGAGTTCGTCTCTAGGTACATTTTAATTTTTGTTCGGCAGTAAAAGTCTCACCAATGTCAGATTGGCTAATCTGGAATTTAGGAAGTTAGAGGGATAAACACAGACTTTTTAAGTTTCACAATTTTCAGGATTTCAGGCCATAATTATCCTATATCAAAATTCAAACGACCTCAATTGTGTACAGTTCAAAGGACGCTTCTCTTTATACCGCCAGAATCGTTCCGATCATTTTAGTATAGATCCCTCAAAACAATATTAATAATGAAATGGGTCGTAGCGCGACACGAAAACGCACAGAATCGATTCTCATGTATTATGTATATGTATTATATGCCTAAATTAACATGTTTTATATATTCAAAAATTACTAGTTTTCATAATTATTTCAATAGGTACATATTAGAAGAAGCAACAACAATAAAACAACACTTCCTGCCTCATATTGCATAAATTAGCAACCGGTGTAGTTCGTATGTTAATTAGGAAATTTATGAGTTCGAAACAAACGATTGAAGATATCGATGCGCGTTCGACTAAAGTTCGAGTACGTGAATTTCGCCTGAGGAATTGGTATCCGTGAAATAAATTAAGCCGCATCTAACTTTGGTAGTACCATTAACAGATTTATTGTTTTTCGTTCTAAAATATGATAATTTAAAATATTATGGTGACTTCACATAATAATATTGCACTAAATATATTTGAATAGTTAAACAAAAATATCGCAGTATATAATTTATCATTATTTAGATACGTTACGTTATAACGTTTAGTATATTTCTCAGAGATGAAATATTTTTCCGCAGTAAAAAGTATATTAGATATTGACTCGGATAACCAGCTATCATCATACCAAATTTCATCAAAATCCCTCGAGTAGTTTGTCTGTGATGCGGTAACAGACAGACAGGCAAACAGACAGACAAAAATTCTAAAACTATACATTCGGCCTCTGTATCGATAAAAATGTTTATTTCAATAAGATTTTCCAAAAAATATCTAATGTACAGATTCGGCTTAGTTACAATTTTATTATGAGTATAGATAAAAATTGTATAAACTCAATTATAAAAAAAAATAACAAACATCAAAATTACAGAAAAACAAATAAATTATATATTTGACAAAAAATATAAAAAAATAATAATATCATTTTATCACACTTAAAACACTTCAAGTAAATAATAATGAAATCAAAATTTTACAATTTATTGAAATAAAAATATATAACCGAGAAAATTTTTAATTCTTAAAATGATAATATCGATTGATGCAGATTGCTACCTAAGTATTTAACAAATTGTTATTACCCTCATAAATAAATTAGTCATTTACACGAGATAAAGCCTTTTGCTCAAAATTAATCAGTATTGGTTCTTTGATATTACTCATGACAAAATGAATTGTAAAGATAAAATTTGTCGATAAATTTTACGATTACTATAAATTAACAAAATTTTATTAAAATTTTGCTGCCGTTACTTTATTCGGGTTAAGTAACCGTATTGTGATTGACTTCCATATTTCTCAGCATCTTTTGATGTTTATAGAATTTAATTTACCAAAGTGACTAAAATAAATTTTGATTAAATATTACAATGGAAAATTAGAGGAAAACGAGAGTGAGAGACTTCTGAAAAGTATTTATTTATATTTGAGTATTTGTTTTATTACGTTTGTATGACAGGCGTATATAAAGAAAAATACTCGTTTAATTACAATGTATGCAGTAGCAAAATCGAATCCGGTTATGTTAATTTATATAAAACAACAAAATTAATTAAGAATTAAAGTATATTTAATTAATTTAAATATCACTATATAGAAATTGCTTTTTTTAATTTATAAGTATTTACTAGGCGGAAGACTCTTAGGATTTTTTATTGTTGTTATTCTAAATGGAAAATAATTGCCAGGAAAAATATCAAAGTCACAAAAATAATCAAACATATTTCATCATGTACATATATGAAAAATATGTGTGGGAGTATAATATTATGCGATTCCAATATCTAATAGGAAATAATAGAAGCCTTTGAGTTCTTTATCAAATAATAATTACTGACCAAGAAAGTAGATTACATTTTTAATTATTGGGTCTTATGGGAAAGCTGGTGATTTTTAAAAGCTTGGTTTATTTGAAATTTTATTGCTTGTCAGGATTCTGATAATACGCTATAAAGTCGTAATAAAATTATTAAACTACAGACAAAAATGTTCATGGCAAATAACGAGTAATTACATTACTGACTTATATCGAGTCTAAAAATTAAACTTATCGGTATCTACTCCATAAAACTCTAAAGCCTTCATCGATGAGCCAAAAAGTATGAAACTTTGCACAAGAGATAGACATTATAATATATCGAAATTGAGCGTTAGTTCTTCATTCCGAAAATAAGATAAATAGAGCATGTATGTAAGTTAGTATGTTAGTGGTTTTTGGTTGGTTATAATAGTTATAATGCCGTTTGGAAATGCCATCGTGTTCATTGCTTGTATTTAATAAGCTAACAGATGAAGAATAGTGTTTATGAATAATGACTGTAATCTTTGTGTTTTTTTTTAATAAGTTATTAATAAACAGTAAATAAAATTCGATAAAAATTTATATAAGTATTTCATATTGTAAATTAATATGGAACGATTTTGCTACTAACATGACAAAGAACTGCACACAAAGTTTTAATGTGATTTCTGTTATAGCTTTTGCCGATATTCTGACTAACCGTGTTAAAGTTACCTTAGCGAATGTTTACGACACTTATCCATATTGGTATTTAGGTAATGCATTGAAATACGTGGGCGTTTATTTAAAAGGGTTCCGTAAATGTGGTGCGAAATACTAGACACTTTCTTTAACAATATTTATGATTAGACTAATTATATATTGTATGAACGTTATTATAATTAGGTATTTCAGATATATGTATCTTTATTTCGAGATAAGGTACGTCTGAATCTTTTTCTAATTTTTTTTGAACTTTAAAAAATTCATATTTTATGGTTTTTTTTTAAAGATGTTTAAATATCTGAGAGAAGTATAATTAGATGACGCTAGTTACAAGGGTGATTGATTTTGATGTAGACAGTGAAAAAACTGTCACATGTTACATATTTTAATTTAATATTCATATATTGTCATATAATATATTTTTATAGAATACCCACCTTTTTATTATTTTTAACACAAACTAGGGAAAAAGCGCACTTTTCACCAACTATACCGTCTTCAAGGGGAAAAAATGAGCCTAAACTCGATGATTTTACAAGTAGCCGTTGACGACTTCAATTATCCTTCTGGCTCCATTATTTATCTGATCAGGCAGAATCTTGTTTGGATGTCAAATAAATATAAAGTTTCAATTTATTACTACAGTTATACTAGGTTAAAATCAACGACCAAAGCTAATAAAAGCGTGCTAAAATATGCTTCATAAAGTAACAGGATATGGGAACAGTGAGATTTTCCATCGCATTGTAAAAAAAGTTTTTTTTAATGTTAAGTGTTAAGTTACATCACTATTATTTCATTTTTATTAAAAGTTTCTTGAAATGATTTGCTCCCTCTTAAATAAATTAATTAAAAAAACGCTCTTTATAAAGGGAATCGACTAAACTTATTATATATTAATTGGTTTTTAATTTACTCGTATATACATATAAAAAAATTAACACTGAGTTGCCATAGTGTTATTTACCTACAGGTGTCAAAGTTGATTATAGTACCTACGGCGGAACCAAAAGGGTAAAAGTCGTTTAAAAAGGGACGTTATCTTAAGCATTGGCTTTTTTCTTATATTATTTTAATAACTTTATTATTGTGAGTAGTCTTTATGAAGGTTGAATTATGATCTTATTTTGAATCAATTTACTCATTGCTGAATCACCCCTTCTTTTAGGGTTCATATTTCACGATTCTTAGGGTGAATAATGTATGAACACATTCATATTTTATTTATATTTCGTTACTTTACTTCTAGTGCAGAATTGTATGAAAGCACTAAGCTAATATATTTGAATATATTTCAATTCTAAGTAACAGCGGGACTCGGTAATTTTATAGGTTGAGATTTTTATAGTAGCATTTGGGACATAATACAAGGATGTATTTAGAAATACTGTTCAAGACTAAATTAACCCTTAGAAATTACGCTTTTGATAGTTTGAAATATACATAGAATAACAGTACTTAGGTATAAATATCGGTTGCCGTAATAAATGACTCGCTCCCTGAAGATGACGAGGTTCACTGGTCAAATAGCAGCGGACTCTCAAATACCCTGTATATGTTAAATATGTATTTACAAGCTCAGAACTAATCAGCTAAGAATATGGAAAGGGAGAGCACTCACGAACCTTCACTATCAACGAAGCTCAGGTATTAACGTATGAGTAACTAGTAAACACCCATTTGAAGGCAATATCTCAAAAGACGAGCACAAAACAAATTAATAAAATTAAAAAATATATTATCTGTCTATAATATATTCGATACAGAAATTATCGTCTACGTTGAAATCTGTATAAAATTCATATATATATATATATATATATATATATATATATATATATATATATATATATATACATATATATACATATATATACATATATATATATATATATATATATATATATATATATATATATATATATATATATATATATATATATATATATATATATATATATATATATATATATATATAGAATATATATATATAGAATACCAAAATGTGCAAAAATTTATTTCGGTGTAAGAGCGGCCTTGTCACTTAAAGTGATCTCTTCCAGGCAAGGTACATATATTAGAAAGAAACTCGTAGGCATGGATAATTATTGGTGCAAAAAAACCAGTATATAACATACTTACTTAAAAAGCACATACTATAAATTACACACAAATTTTCATAAATAACAATAAAGACATACATAAATATCTATACATATAATAAAATTGTAACCAAGCCAAATCTGTACAATAAATATTTTTTGGAAAATCTTATTGAAATAAACATTATTATCGAAACAGAGGCCGAATCTATAGTTTTTTGAATGTTTATTTGTCTGTCTGTTACCGCATCACGAAAACCACGGGAGAGATTTTGATGACATTTGGTATGATGATGATAGCTGGTTATCCGGGTCAACATATAGAATACTTTTTACAGCGAGAAAATATCTCATCTCTGAGAATAATATTTAAGATACAAAGGTATTACAATGATCAGTATTACATATTTTTATTTGTTAAATTTTAAATCCTACGCCAAAATACTATATGTTAAGTATATAGGTATATTCAGCTAGACCCGACTTATATTTCGGAATATAAGTCGGGTATATCCAAATTACTTAAAATGGTAAATGTTAGGTACCAGCCGATACAATGCAAAGCACACCAACTTCGAAAAAAATGGTTAAGTATGTATAGTAAATGAAAACTACCAATCAGTTATTTTGTACTTCTTAGTGCTTTTTTTGAAGTTGGTTTTTATTTATTTTTTTGTTAAAAGTTTTTTCCTGCTTAGTATTGGAAATGTGGGAAGATAAATTAGAACCAACTCTCACATTCTCAAAATGTATGTACAAACATTCTTCAGGTGATTTTAAGATGGTCTTGAAAGGCTTCGTTTTTATATTTTGTTTCATACAACGCGCTGATAGATTAGAGAAAATTATTAGACAGAGAGGTTACAAGTAAAAAACGAGATTATCTCATTTAATAAACTACTTCTAGAACACAGTATAAATAGCCATTCTGATAAAAGTCCAAAAAACATTGTGGCAATTTCACATTACCGACACGTGTGCCGTTTTGGGCTAGCCGCAACGCGTTGTGGTCGATTATTTCTCTCATTGAACAATTTTGATTTTAAAGCTTTAACAAAGTTTTGCGATTTAAAATTGTTTTTAATTGAATTATATTTTGACAAATAATTAATAAAATGATATAAACAATAGCTTTTAATTAGTGAAACATTAAAAAATATATATTATTTTAAAATTGTGAATAAATCTACAGTTCTCTAAATGAATTGAAAACAAACTTTAATAAATTTGACTTTATAAGAACTTTCGATAAAAAGAAATCTGAAGCTCACCAACTCGCACTTGACCAACGTGGCCAAGCCCGCGAACAAGGCCTGTGCCCAGCAGCGGGATGTAAGGCTGAATGACAATGAGGTGTATTGATAGGAAAAATATTTAAATAATAAATATATTAATGACTAGCATTGCCCGCGCTCCGCCCGCGTTCAGATTACCAAAAACAAAATTCTTAGGTTTTACATATTAGTATAATCTTACATTGCAGTTTTTTTTTTCTCAGAAATGAGACATTTTCCCGCGGTAAAAAGTATCCTATATGTTGACCCGGATAACCAGCTATCACAATACCAAATTTCATCAAAATCCCTCCAGAGGTTTTTCCGTGATGCGGTAACAGACAGACAGACAAAAATTCTAAAAACTATAGATTCGGCCTCTGTATCGATAATAATATCTATTTCAATAAGATTTTCCAAAAAATATTTAATGTACAGAGTCGGTTTAGTTACAATTTTATTATAGGTATGTATAGATAATCTAAAAATCTAGAGTCTGTACAATGTAGATGTACACAGAAGTATGTATCGGGGTCATTCTTGTATTTTAAATATGTAAAATAAATATATTATGTAAGTACTAGGTACTTGGAGCATGTAAAGGAAGCCAAATTATAATTTCAAACTGAAAGTGCGCGTTTTTCTTAAGAGAGCAATATATATAGTGTGCGAGAACTGACACTCAGGAATTTCTAGTGACGTTTTGTACTGAAACTATAATGATCTTGTTGTTTCTAAGTTACAATTAACTGTTAAAATAATAAATTATATTCCGGTTAATGTAACACGACCTTCATTTAGCTTAATTGACACATTGGCGTATTAGTAAGGATTATCCAAGGAACTTTATAGCTATTAACCGAATCAAGCTAACGCTTTACTTTGGATTTAACACTAAGCAAAGGTTTCTCAAACAATCATATATTATTATTTATTTATGTTTATCTTTGATCTTTTTATGGTTCATTAACAACAAGTTGATGCAAACCAACAAACACAACTTCATTTATAAAATACTAGCAGTACCCGCAGCTTCACTCGCGCTAAAACTACAAAAAAATCTCTAAAAAGGTAGTTTCATACAAACTTTCATCCCCTATTTTACCTCCTTACGGTATGAATTTCGAAAAATGCTAAAACACGTATTTATTTAATTTTATTGAAGAGAATTAATACCAAGTTTCATGTAATTCTCATCATAAATATTTTTTTTTTATTATAAAGTGTTTTCCCGTGGGAATCAGGTAATCTCCTGCGGTAAAAAACAGCCTATGTCACTCTCCAGCCCTTCAACTATCTCCACACAAAAAATTACGCCAATCCGTCACTCCGTTTCGACGTGAAAGAAGGACAAACAAACAAACACACTTTCACATTTATAATATTAGTATGGATTAGATAGCATAAATCTGTATTGTAAGGAACTGATTGAAATATAGCTTACCAATATTTTTTTATAACTGAAAAATAACCTGTAATTTAACAAGACGTATATAACGACATATAATTAATTTATTAAATCAGGTGAGCAATTTAGTAGTTACGTGGGAACATAAGACCGTACTATATACATACATACATGCAGGTCAAACATAACCCTCCTTTGAGATTTCGCCGCAGTCTGGGAAAAGCTCTTTGATCATTTTAACACCAAATACCTAAATATATGTATGCTTAAATAATCTATACGTATAATAAAATTGTAACTAAGTCGTATCTGTACATTAAATATTTTTTGGAAAATCTAATTGAAATAGACATTATTATCGATACAGAGACCGAATCTATAGTTTTTAGAATTTTTGTGTCTGTCTGTCTGTTACCGCATCACGAGAAAACCACTGGACAGATTTTGATGAAATTTGGTATGATGATAGCTGGTTATCCGGGTCAATATATAGGATACTTTTTACCTCGGGAAAATATCTAATTTCTGAGAAAAAATACAAAAACTATATTGTAACAGTATACTAATACTATGTAAAACCTAAGAATTTGGTTTTTGGTCATCTGAACGCGGGCGGAGCCGTGGGCAATGCTAGTACATAATATTATTGTAGATTTTCATTAATAACAGTATATTATTTGAAAAGAGAAATAGGAAGCGAGAAATTTTATTTGTATTATTAATTTTAATGAAAAATATTTTTAATAACGCCATATTCCAGGAAAAAAATAGCTTATAAATTACATTTTACTTTGAAAGAATGTTATTTACGTTCGTATTTACGCGACATCAATAAACCAAAATTCCCTTTGAACATAAGACAAAGTAAACACTCTTAATTAAATGAAGCGATAACATCTTGATAAGGGTGAGTTGTTATATCCGGATTATGTGACAGGATTTTATAAAAATACGATAAAATGCGTAAATAAATACGCAAAACAATCTTCAAGTGTATTATAATGTAATTTATAGTTAATGTATTCACGTGTTGGTATGTGCTTTTTTTCCTTGAGCGAGATTAATATTTCTCTACTCTCATTTTTTCTATTAAAAATATTATATATATATATATATATATATATATATATAATTAGGAAAAAAATAAAATTACTGTATATACATGTAGGCAACGAATTCGGGAGTTTTGGTTCAATAGTACTAAGTAGCAATAATCCTTGAAATAAAAGATACTTATTACATATATATATATATATATATATATATATATATATATATATATATATATATATATATATATATAATAGTTAATTAACTATTAATTTAATTGATTTTTTTCAACTTCATCTAAATTATTATTACTATTATCTCTTTAACTAGCGTACTAGGTACGTTTTGAATTAAAATGGATATAGTATGTTATTCTTAAGAGATAGATATATGTCATTGAGGACTTTTCTATAGACATATGTAAGATATACAATTCCATCATACATTATTCTGTTATATCTCAAGAGGTTTAGGCAGCGTTTTCGTTGAAAGCTCCCAGACTGCTTTTTTTTCCGACACCTCCAACAAATATCGTTATATTTTAGCCAACGTATACAAAAACTTAACAAATTATATACTGGAACCTTCCTCTTGAATCACTCTATTTAAAAACCCGCATCAAAATCCGTTGCGTAGTTTTAAAGATCTAAGCATACATAGGGACAGACAGACAACGGGAAGCCACTTTGTTTTATACTATGTAGTGATGATGTATCATTTATGATGTATGTATGTATAACTAAACTTATTCGTCAATAATTAAAAAGGAATCTCTTCCTCTAAATTAAAAAAAAGACTACCTTGATGACAAATACACGTTCAAAGTGACGTAGATATGACGCATTCGCACACCCATGTCCACCTTAACATTTCCGACAAGTCCGACGATCAATGGACTAGATGAAATATTTTTATGTGAATAAATCAATGATTAAGCTGAATTCCTCTTTTGATTCATTTTAACTAAGCCTCATGGGTGGTGGTGAAAAACATATTACACCACATATAGGCACATTCTCAGACGGAGATTAACAGTCTCAAAAATAAATATTTATTCTAAGTGGGTATAGAACCTGTGACCTTCAACGTGGAGTCAGACCACTACACCAGGTGGTCGCCATAACAGTTATAGTGGAGCAGGATATATCATTAGTTCTAAATTTTACTGCTAAATTAATTAAACTGATACATATCTATAGAATAACAATTTGGTTTGCTAAAGCTTAAATAACTCTTATTTATCATAATATTGGTAATAAAATTAATATTAATATACAATATTTGTATATTAATAGAAACATTTAAAAAATTTAGTTAGATAATATTGGCCAAATAAGTGCATGTTTTAAACTTTTTTAATAGTTTCCATACTAAACACTGGAATTCTTATAATAATTAGTCTTTAACCGACTTCCAAAAAGGAGTAGATCTTGTGTTCATCTGTACATACACATGTATGTTTTTTCGTATGTTCTTGTTATCTATTAAAGTAGAATTCGGGTTGGTGTCTGTTTTTAAGAAAATCAGAAAAAAGTTCATACAGTAAGTAAATCTAGTAAATACTTTGAACTTGCGCTTATTAATGAAACCTTTTCCTCTACTAAGGATGGATTCCTTTTCGTAAATTTTATAATATGGTATATAATATGGGACCTTCAAAATTTAACCTACTCATCATGAAATTCGAAAAAAATACATACAGTACCTCTTTTTTTGAAGGCGGTAAAAATATTTAAATTAATAGTAGCTCTCGAGCTGCTGTCGCGTCGGTTACTATTTGCAACAGGTTAATATCGTATGGGAATATTTAATGTACCGAATAAATAGCCGTATATATTATTATAGAGCCCATAAACTATCTTTATTAAAAATAAAGATCTATAAAAAAGAAACCTTTGCATTAAACATTAAAACAATTTATTAAAATGTGACTTAATTTTAGATCTATATGAAACTCATTCTATATACAGATAAATAAAATTGAAGTGTCTGTTTGTAATGTCAAAATAACAGCTTTTCCTAAACGCATATGAAATTATATACGGTAATAAGAAAAACACAATTTTTAATTTTTCCGTCTGGCTGTCTGTGTCTGTTTGTTCCGGCTAATCTCCGAAACGGCTGAACTGAATTTGACGGGACTTTTACTGGTAGATGGCTGATATTATAAGAAGTAAGCTAGGCTACTTTATTTTAGAAAAAGAATTAGGGTTTCGTTAAAAAAAATTAAACCGTACCTAGGGATGAACCCGAGTAAAGCGAGGGTAAGCCGCTAATAAAAAATAAAAAAAAAATATCTGAATGAAAGTTTTCCACACAGTATTTATTCATTTTTAATTACGTATACAGATATAATTTTATTTATAATATTTTACTGATCTAAATTAAATTTCTACAAAACTCAACGTCACTATCAACCTCGGTTACAAGTGCCAATTAATGTCTAAAATAAAGTCGCCGCAAATTAATATTACCGCCAGAATATTATATTGTAAAGACGTATGATAGTTCGGTTGTTAAGTTTCAGATAATATTTTAGGGTCTTGTTACCTAGGGGTTGGATTACGACCCTATTAATAAGGGTTGAAGTGTAAGCGTCCAACAGCGTCCCAACAGCGCGACTATAGGGTTAGTAAGTTTCAATGACAGCCGGCAGAAGCCCCAAGACGGGTTTCTCTAGCACGTAAGAGTATTATAGAAATTTATAATTTTATTTAAAGAACTAGCGACTCACCCTTTCTTCGCTCGGGTTCGTCCCTAGCTTGATTTCCCATACAAACTTTCATCCCCATTACCCACTTAAGAGATGATTTCCTATGATGATGATGATAAAAAATATCCTATGTCCTTCCCAGAGTCTCAAACTATCTCCTTACCAAATTTCATCTAAATAGATTCAGTAGATCCTACCAGTTTACTACTAGATTACGCCCTACAACGTCCCAAACCTACAAAATCACAATCTCACAAACTTTACATCTTTATAATATTAGTATAGATGAGATGAAACAAATTTAGTCACATCAGGTTTTTTTTACCAATTAGTAGTAGGCTATAATATTAAGTGAAAATCATAAAAAAATATGCTGAATATATAATTAATAAAATGAATTTAAAATACCTTCTTACTGTTACATACATAACAAAAATATATCATACATATATAAGGAATACAAGGTGTGCGAATCCGACATGCGATGGCCGAAATTTATTTTTGTTCTATTCGCAAATTAAGATCTATTCATCTTACGTCCTAAATCAATCAATAACGTTTATAAGCTATCGGCAAAAAGTACAACGGTAATGTCAAGAGAACTGATGATTTACAGTAGGTCACTTTAATTGTACTGTGATCTGGTCAAGTTTTTTTCGACCGCCATAGCTGTTGTATTTTGATCGGCCTTTATTGAATTATGAGACAATGAAAAATATATAAAAAATAATAAGGAGAAATTTATGTCTAAAGCTTATATGTCTATACGTCTTTCGTAAATAAATTGATTGGTAATTAAATGTGAATAGAAAAAAATATAAAAATTATCATGTTATGTTGTATACGGTTTGGGTCATTTTAGTTTTTTTTAGGTGTCTATATTAGACTTTAGATTTTGTATGATATTTAGGAGTGGCATTTGATATTCAAAATCTTCTAAATATTATTTATTCGGTCGCACGTTCCATAATCTGATCGACTTCTATTTACTAAGCACAAGATGCAACAATGAAAAAGCTTTTAACTCTATAAATAACGGTTCAAAATAGAGAAATGCAGGGTCAATATGATTTATAGTAATTTGTTTTAGCTTCACTCAGCCTTTACATATAACCTTCGTGACCTTTTATAGATTTAATTAAAAACAAAAACTAATATCTCATAACGCACGTGGAAATAATAAACCTGTCACTTTCCGCTCTTAAATTATCGCTATGCAAAAAACTCTATCGAATCCTATAGAGTTTAGAATGTACCTAAAACACGCTTTTGTATTTGTTGCAACATATTGGGAATTCAAATGGGAATATCCGGCTCTAACATCATTAGAAATTCTTTTATACAACTCATACGCATTTGATTCAAGAATTCCAGGTATAGTTTGTCATAATGCTTTCATTTACGTTATAATAAACTATAACATTTAATGTTTATCGCCGCGTCCGCCAGGAGGCGCCAACGTGATGCGTCATAATAAATTCGCAATATGGAAACTTCCTAGTAATTAAAAATATTTACTTCAGTTTAAACAATTTTGTGACTAATAACATAATATAACAACGGAATTCTAAATAATATCAATATTTGCTAATAAACCCAAAGCGATTCATTAATATTCCTCGTATAATGAACTAACTATAGATAAGCGTTTGGAATAAATACGCAAAACGGTAGCGGATACTATTTTATCTTTAAACATAATTTATTGTTATGATAATAATTGTTTGTCTTTGTTAATTAGTTAAGTATAATTTCCTCAATTCATGAAAACAAAAATGTAACCAAAACAATAAAAAGATTAAAAATATATTCTAGCTATAAAAAAATTGAAAAAAAAAAAAAATAATTAAATAAATAATACTTTCTTAGATTGGTCACGGGAGAGACTCTCCCGCGACAATGATTGCTGTAAAGCATTCGAAACGTCGGGAACCAAAAATCCAAATAAATCCGCGAAAAAATCCGAAAAAATAGTTTTATTTAAATAATTAAAGTTAAAAAAATGGAAATTCATTTGAACGATTAATGGAGTTAAGGTGTTTAATATTGATTTAAAGAATACTTATACATTTTGGCGCCGCAAATTTTAAAGGGCACATACTACGTAGATGTTATTTAACTAAAATTATAAATTAATTGTATAAATATGTCGTTAGTAAGGTAATAAAAATAATGAGTAAATTTCATTAGTAAGGTAATTAAAATAATGATCAAATTATGCGATAACAATCTGATGTCTAATGTTATGGAAAGCATATAAAACTTTTATAAAGCCAATAGTCACAAAGATGAGGTTTTCCAATAGTATTATATCTTGCAAGGTCAAGCCATAGAAGAATTCAGAAAGCATTTAAGAGTGTTGTAATAAAATTTATTGGTTCCATAAAATTTGCTGTTTTCACAGCTTTTTACTACACGATTATTATATTTGTCACATCATAAAAAAATTCTCTAAGATTTAGTAACTTACCTCGAATCTTAAGCGATTTTTATTACTTGGATATAATAAAATATATTTTGGAAAGTCCTTTCTTAATATGTAAAACATTACAGTAAATGTACAATTTTATAACTAAAACTAGGGACTCAAATTCACTTCCCTTGGTTTTGTACCTAGTTAGATTTTAACGCTTAGTATAGATTTCTCAGAGATGAGATATTTTCCCGCAGTAAAAAGTATCCTACATGTTGACCCGGATAACCAGTTATCATCATACCATATTTCATCAAAATATGTCCAGTGGTTTACTGGTGATGCGTTCTCAGACAGCAGACAGAGAGAGAAAAATTCTAAATACTGTAGATTCGGCCTCTGTATGGATTTACATATCTAATTATTAATTAATGACTATTTTAATAAGATTTTTCCAAAAAATATTTATTGTACAGATTCGACTCAGTATTTTATTATACGTATGACTATTGATATTATAATTACCAGTTAATTCAAAATTGTAAGCCATGTTGTGTGTTATATGTATATTCTACATATATGAATTCCTTTGCAAAAATATGATACTTTTGAGAAAAAAAATCCTTAAACAATAAATAAAAAAAAATCGTGTTGTGTTTCCAAAAATACAGTGATCTGTGAGAGGTTATCGTAAATAAGCAGGAATGCGTGGTTGGAAGGTAACCACACCCCCACAAACGGAAATAATAACACCTTAGTATGGTGTCATGTACTCCATATGACACCGATACACCTATAAAGTTATGTACAACAATGGTATGCAGATAAAGTATAGGTGTTGAATGAATGTGTGCGTGCGTGTAAGACGAGGATGACACGCGTGTGTGTGTGAGCTCTCGCGAAGAGATGAGCTGATGTAGCAAATGTATAAAAGCGAACGCCGATTTCGAAATCAACATAATGTATTGGAATCCTCTAAGGAGAATACGAGTGGATAGATTTCCGCATAGTGATCCCAAGTTGCAGTGCAGTGATTGATCTATTACGTAAAAGTGTTAATTTTTTTTTGGAACTTTAGTGCATTCAGGATGAAGTCTTTTGCGGTATAATTTTTATTTTATTTCACTTTAATTTTCAATAGGCAAATTATTTTTGGTATTCTATTTAATTTTTATATATTATTCACATATTTTTTATCATAAATATTTATTTTTAATTTTTAGTTCACCTAAAAATATTTTTTCAATATATTTTTTTTAAAATGACCCAATTTATAAATATGAAATCTGAAACATATTTCTATTAAAATTAAAAATAATTTATATTATTATGATTTGTTACAGTTCGTTATTGCATTCTGCGTATGCGCAGCTATCGCCTCACCTATAGAAGACGGCAGATGGAATCCCTATAAATATGGCGATGACGGCAAGTAAGTAAATATCACCTGTTTATTAATGCCCTTTAGGTATTATAATGAATGCTAAATGTTCTCACAAGAACTTCCATGTTTATCCATTCTATACGAATAATGCATATTAATATAATTAGATATAATATTGCAAAAACCGATGGTACAGGACAATGAAATTGAATTCATTGTACATTTAATTCTATTTTAGAAATTATTATAATTATTTATTAACTTAAAATATACCTACATTTACTTTAAAAGTAACCAGTGTGTTAAGTGCCATGTGGTATACTTAAGCGATAATTCAAATAAACAACCACGAAAATCGGTTCAAAGTTACATACAAACAAAAAAAAATATACACTCCAATTAAATATATCCAAGATTTAAAAAGTCGGTTAAAAATTAATTTTAATGTTTTTTTTTTAATTTCAAAGTAAACGTTTAATGACTTTGACATTTGTAGTTATTTTACCAAATTTTACTATAATACACATAATATTACATTTTAATAAACTTTAATACAATTTGGATTATTGATGAATTAAAGTAGAAATTTACTTTTTTAATTTATATTTTACACCAATAATATTAGCTCTATTTATGTTATAAAGTATAAAATAAAAACGAGCTTTTTATAGAAAGTATTACATTGTTACTTTAGCGCTAGTCTCATAGGACTTAGGATGCATTAAAGTAAATTATAAAAG
The DNA here is from genome assembly GCA_951806755.1 of Brenthis hecate. Classification (NCBI taxonomy): domain Eukaryota; kingdom Metazoa; phylum Arthropoda; class Insecta; order Lepidoptera; family Nymphalidae; genus Brenthis; species Brenthis hecate. Next base: position 3,338,991 of record OX638262.1, read on the forward strand.
TTTAATGAATAACATTTGTAAAGCATCTCATACTAAGTAGCTAAATTAATAAAAAAAGCGAAAGGATAGAGCGTATTAAACTTAAAATCCATTATCGATATTTGAATTAAGATAGTTATATCTATTGATTAAGTTTAATTTTACTTAGCACGATAAACGAGCTTTATGTAAGCTATAATATTACCACTTCACCCATTAATCTCTGGTAAGTAATACTCATGTAAGGTTTTTTTTTCAGATATATACCGACAGACGAAGGAAAATATGTACATATACCAAATCCATACATCCATATAGACAACCCCTATGATGGAGGATACGGACCATATGCGCACGATTACGAGCCTTACGTGGAAGCAGCTTCACAAGATATATACAAGCATGTGCTGAAGCCGCCACAGGAATACAATCCTTTCTATAAAGACGGGTATTATAAGAACAATGGAATCAAAATTATTAACCAGAAACACAATTACGATGAGGATAGATATGATTTTGTGTAAGTAAAACCTAATATTCGTACTACTATTATAAATGCGTAAGTTTGTGTGTATGTATGTTTGTCACTCATTCAAGCTAAACGAGTGGACTGATTTGGATAAAATTTAAAATATAGATACGCTATGACTTGAAGTAATACTTAGACTACTCTTAGGCAACTAGATCGCTAGTAAACGATATATATTAAAAAAAACGTGTGTACTTCTACCTATGTACGCACGTGAGAAGTTATACTTCTTTGGCGTAACAGAACAAAAAAATAATGTCGCTTTTTGGCTGTCGGCATCTTAAAAAATTTACTCTCATATTTTTTCCAAACTAGCCAAAAGATGTATAACTTCAAAAATATAAACACAAAGCAAAATTCCCAAGCATGACTGATATCTGATAACAGTTGTATAAAAAGTAAGTCATGATGAGCTTCGTGATACAAAAAGACAATAAAATATGCTCGCATAACTGGAATCTTCTACTTCCTTATGACCTCACATGACGTATGACATTTAGGAGACGTAAATCTATTGACACCATGACTAAATAGTTACATATAAAGTATGTAATATATAATAATAATATATAACACGCCGCCGCCTAAATAATGTCGGCCTTGCATAGTTTAATTGGACTTATCCATGATATTTGCATATAAGATAGCTGAGATGAGCCGTTATGCTAATTCTTCTCTTCGAATTTGACAGTTAGATAAATTTAATGATTTCAGTAAAGCAAAAGTGACTTAAAATTATGACAGTTGTTATTCAAGGACGATATTAAATTAGCATTGTCTAATTAATCTACGATCAGAGCTTTCTTGTCATTTACATTAATAAAGCTTTCATAAAATACTTAAAATTTTAATAATAGCCAAGTGAATAACAGAATATTGCTATCGTTTTAATGAGAAAACCAGCCTTGACCACTATACACTTTTGATACTTACAATGTCGCGGTCAGAGTTCAAACCATCTTTATTGATTTATTTCTTTTACTGACATGTCATGCATATCATTACTCTAAATTATCTACGTATATTAATAGATTATGTTTATAAATAACCGACATTTAAAATGACGATAAATGAATATTACTTTATTTTATTCTAGTTTCGAAACTGAAAACAAAATTCGTGCGAAGGAAAACGCCGTACTGAAGAACCCAAACACAATCGACGAAGGAATAGCATCACAAGGATTTTATGAATACATCGGACCTGATGGTTTTATGTACAGAGTGGACTATACCGCCGATGAAAACGGTTTCCGTCCAAAAGTGAGGAGGTTAGAGACTCCTTACTCCGGAAAATGGGTACTAGAAAAGGTCAACTAGAAAAATTTCCCCTCATAGAAGCGCATGAAACATTTCCTAACAATTTCCTCATACAAATCAGTATTTTGAAATAAGTAGACGATATATACTCGTAAAGCGACGCGACAAACTTATGTATAACAGTAACACATAAGTCACGAATAAAACTCTGTCACGACTGTGACATTTCAATACGGTTTTACCAAAATTATTTAGGAAAATTATTTTGAACATCCGTTAATTCTACTTTGAAGGACAAAATTATTATTCATTAACTATTTTAGACTCGAATCTTTGTACAAACTTGGATAACAAGACAGAAGTGTAAGTTTCCTTTTCAAAGGAATCTCGTGTCTCATTTAGAATAAAATGTTAATTTATACTTTAATTTTAAGCACTTAGATGAATCGAATTTAGAAACTTATTTATGAATTGTGATAATAAATTTATATTTCTTTAAAATGATTTTAGTTTAATTTAATTATTAAAATGGAGGCCAATTACTATTAAGTGGAAATAAATTTTGTGGACCATCTATTTGTAAATGCACAAAGTGCAAATGGCTTTGAGAATAAAATTAATTAATTAAAATTTAAATTTAAATGTGTTTTGATCAATTTACTGAAATAAATTCATATAATGTTCGGATTTAATTAATTGTATTAAAATGTCACAAAGGATATAGTGTAATTTTATTTTTAGAATTAGTTTAATCATTTTAAAAATTATTTATTTTACATAAAGAAAAAAAATAAAAAATTTAGATAAAATAATTATAGACAAATTTAAAAAGCTTACAAAACTATACACTGATTGTGTTACAATATATTAAATAACAAAGATTAAATTTATAGTTTAGATTATATATAAGTAAAATTTAGCTCTCATTTGAGCTTACATCGTTACAATTACCAGAACGCGTTTAATTCCACTAAAATATAAACAGTTCTCTATGAAATAAAGTGTTAAACGAGAGTAAAGGAAGATCGTAAATGTGTGTTAGGGCACTGGCAAGAAATTTGGTAAAATTGTTTTGGCTCAAGCTTTTGGAGGCTTTTATGGTAGCGAGGACGTTGACCGAGAGCTCTGCCAAGTCGACGGCGCCGCCTTGCCCGACGCAATGCGATCCCGCCTGCTGCACTGCGTAGAGCCTTATCTCCTTTGCCTCTTTTCCTCACCCAAATAACTTACGACTGTTACGATATATTCTATTGCCAAATAGGTCTACAGTTATTATTATCCCTATAAGTTTTCCGGAACTTTTGAACTGCAACGAAAGATATATTATGAAATTAAGCGCCATCTCCGTTGTTAGTTTTGGAGCATTGACCCGATATTTTTTTTACAGAATGTCATACGGGAATTACCATACAGGTGGTATGAGAATATGTTACTAAGTTTTAATTTCGATACAAGAACTAAAGGTATCTGAACGCAAATCAAGTTCGATTATATCGGACAACTTGAGAACAGCTGTAACTTGTAAGCTACTTCGTTACGCGTACGTTAAACTACAAGCGTATTTTTATTATTGCATTTGTAAAAGGTGGCCTTAAAATTATTACCAATAAGAAAAATATTATTAAGTACATTATATTAATTTTTACATGCAACAAAAACATAATTAAATTGATGACTGGAAAGAAATATGAAATTTTAAAGCGATACGTTGCAAAATTTTAGGAAAATATTTGGATATTTTGGAAATAAATCTTGATTTTACAGTAATTTTTTTATTATTGTTAATAGCCAGGAAGATGACACGATAACTAGCTTAGCTCAACAAAGCTTGGGAGAAAACGATTTAACGGTGGCGAACGCAGGAAGAGCGGACGTCGGCGCCTGTTGGCTTAATTGGCCTCCGACCAACTTTCTAAAAAGAACCTTTACAGGGACGTGACGCGGTTAAATGAGAAAGGATAGAGAGCGAAACTACATAATTTTCGGCACTGTTTTTTTATCCGCCAATTCGTGGTCGAATACTTTTGGGCATATCTGGCTCACGTACAGAATAGTTTGTGCTAACTTTTTTATTATTATATTTATCGCTTCTTTTATACCAAGATTATTTGATGTCTATATATAAAAAGGGATTTTTAATATCAAAATATTCGATGTTTCATTTTATTTATATTCTAGCTGATCAGTCAGATGCGGTTCAATCTAAAATTTCAATACACTAGACATTTGTATGGCGTAAAGTCCCAGTACAGCCACTTATGAAAATGACCTTTATAAGCAGATCTTGACTTCCTCAAATCTTGGAAGAAATCTTATTTCTAGCAGATGATTTTAAAATTATTTTTTGATATTACCCATATATGTATATAGAAAATCTTTAAGTTTTGTCTTTTAGTAAACAATTTTTTTTAATAAAAAATTAAATATTATATATTTATTTATTTTATATTTGCTTATTACTAATGAGGGCTGGATGTCCGGCTATCAGACCCTTTGAGCAGGAATCCAAAGAAACCGATTACAAGGACAAAAATCTAGATTTCTTTTAAATTCAATGAACCTATTAAGTATATAATCACTTTTCAACGCAATCCATTCCTCAATATGAACGGGAACAATTCTAATATAACTATGCCATAGTTAAAACCGCGACCTCCACTCCGTAAAACTTAACGAAAATATATTTAACATTCACAAAAGTATACACTTCTAACATCTTCTTTTAACACAACAAAATCTGATCCACTAAATTTACCTGCAAATCGGTCATAGAAAAACAGTTCTTCCAGTTCAACCACATTGAAATAACATAAAAGTTTGCCCCCGAGTCTGGAGCGATTCCAAATAAGGTAACTGTCGTCGACATCCGCTGGGGCAAGTATAAACTAAATGTGTGAACTTATTGCTGTTAATGTAACATTTATATCCAAGCCATAAGTCTGAAAATGGTTTGTTAAAACAGTTGAATGGTAAGGTGTGACCAACTGCTCAATTCCGGAATCACTGGCTACTCTCGAATTTTATAGGTAATGGATTAAATTTGTAAGTGATTATTTGAAATATTTCCGACACACACTAAAGTAAACTATACACCATATATTTTAAAAGTTTTCGATGTCATTTTTGTTGTCTCATTATTTAATTTAAATATTTATGAATAAAATTGAAATGTAATGTTTTTGATTTCGGAACAATAATTTTCTGTTTAGCTCGTTCTATTACTAGTAAAAAAACTGAACATACTAGCTCGAGTTATTCTCCAGAGATATTTTTATCCGACTACGGCGAAACGCAAAGAAGGGTTATATGTACGTATTTGACCTTTTGTTTTTTTGGTCATGTATGTCCGATCCTAAGTTCCCTCGTAATTACTAAACGGCTAACTGACTGTCAACTTGTTCTCATCTTTTTAGTTCGCTTTTTCTTTAGATTTTTATTTTTGTAAATTATTTTTTTGTTTCGCCACAGTAGGCGCTTGATGGCATAAACATACATAGATAGAATGTAACGCTTATAAGTTGGAATTAAGGAGGTAATTTTTGAAACTAATGTAGTAATAGTTTTAGCATTTAAAAAATAAACAAATATATAAAATATTAACTGTCTAATAATTTTAAATAAACTATTTTGAAGTATTTATTTTAAGTTCTTTGACAAAAAGCACTGTTTTGCCCAATGAAACATAATTGAAAAAAAAAAATGTTTTTACCATCTATCTTTAAATATTTTTCATTTTTTAGGATAACTGAGTAGCAAGTTTTTTTAGCAATCGCAATATAAATCATTGTAGACTTTTGCAACCTGCATTACATGTTTATATTCGCTCAAAATGGAGCCTTCGCTCGAAAATAAGATTTGAAATATAAATAAAAAAAAGGACACTGACTTCAGCATCATACAAAATTAATTAAACTATTAAGGGTGAATTGAAATTTATTTGAGTGCCTAAAGAATAATTAAAATCGATTCATAACTGATGTAAATATCGCGTACCTTACACAACAAATTTATTACGTCCTTTTTTAACAAATCCAAAATACTGGCACTAAAACTACGGACCAGAGTACAATAAAATTAATTATTTACCAAGGTCTATTTATGAAGGTTGAAATTGTGAATCTACTTTACTGATACATGAAATCTTGTAATATTTAAAGGCAAATGTAGATGTTAAAAATTGAGTGATATCGCTACCATTAAAATTTACCTTTAACAGTGTTCAAAAAAATATGAATGAATTCCACATTATTCTCATTCACTTATTATTATTATACTTATAGTAGACGTGGTCCATAAATACAAGGTCGCTCAGCGAGCAATGGAACGCGTGTTACTGGTGTTTCTTTGGCTTGTACAGTTCGAAATGAAGTTATTCGCCAGGGAGCTAAAGTAACCCGATATTGTAGAATTAATACGCTGAACTGAGAGTGCGCTGGCCTTATCTCCACATATGTAAGAACATATGTTCGAAGGGTCCAACACAATTCGTTGGCTTACTATTACAAAGTTCTATGTTAATTTTAATGAAGTTTAGTAATTTTTACATAGAACTACGTTGTTTTGTTATCGTAAAAAAACAACATAGAACTATGTAAAATTGAATATTTTGTAGTTAAAGTGCCGCTATCTAGTGGTTTGTTTTTGGAAAACTGTAGCTAATGACACAGAACCTTGTAGCATTAATAACTAAATAAGTACTAAAATTGTAACATAGAACCTTGTAATTGTGAGCCAACGACATGTCAAAGTGAAAACTACTGTTGAGTTTCTCGCCGGTTCTTCTCAGTAGTACTGCCTTTCCGAGCCGGTGGTAGATTCCTCACGGACTGACTATACTGACATTTAATTGGTTATCCGGGTCAATATATAGGATATTTAATTTAAATTTAAAAAATGTAAAATTGACGATTCAAGAGTGCTTGTAAAAGTCTATTTGAATAAAGTGTATTTTGATTTGATTTGAAACCGCGTATTAAGACTCTACAGCATGATGAACGGCAACGGATGGATGCGAGATGCCTAAGACCACGATGCTTGGCACTCACTAGGGCAGGATGTTTAGCAGTTGATGGCTGATAATAATTCCATATTATTCTGTTTTTTTTTGTGGGTCTCTCGTAAGAAAACTATACATATAATAAAATTGTAACTAAGCCGAATCTGTACATTAGATATTTTTTGGAAAATCTTATTGAAATAAACATTATTATCGATTCACAGGCTGAATCTATGGTTTTTAGAATTTTTGTCTGTCTGTCTATCTGTCTGTCTGTCTGTTATCTGGGTCAACTTATAGGATACTTTTTACCGCAGGAAAATATCTCATTTCTGAGAAAAAATACAAAAACTGCAATGTAAGAGTACACTAATATGTAAAACCTAAGAATTTGGTTTTTGGTCATCTGAACGCGGGCGGAGCCGCGGGCAATGCTAGTGTTATATAATTTAACAAAATTGTTACAGGTGATTATGAAGACGTTTAAGGATGTCATAGAAGCCATATACTACTTACTGTTTAGAATTTACGTCTGCTTGTCTGTTGTATGAGACTGCTCGATAGTAACTAGTAGGTATATGGATTTTAATGGGGCTTATCTGTAGTGTAATTGTGAAGGTCTATTTACAATATATTGTAAATAGACCTTCACAATTTCTACCGAGAAGATAACTTATTAAATTATGTATTATTCAATTAAAGCTTATATGGAAACTCGCAAGGATTCAGCCTACGCAAAGATTTTACTGTAATCCAAAATATAATTTTTTATACTTAAAATCATTGTACATACTATGAATCAGAGCTTGTTTTTAAAAGCGATTTATCTTTTTTGGTCTCAAGTGATGTTCTTGGAAATAAAGGTAAAAATATATAATGTCATATGCCTTAGTTATAAGAAATCGAGTAATTTTAATTTTTTTTATAAAGTTTTTTTATGTCTGTCTTGGAACATATTATATTTTTAAAATATATTATATTTTTAATATTTCCGGAACAAAAAATATTTCAATTTTTTTTTCTGGTGTGATAGAAGGTTAAAACAAGAAACAGATTTTGCTATGATTAATATATCATAAGTTAAAAACTTAACAATATTGCGATGTCAAAGCATAAAAGTTTGTGTATATTGCGATTTTGAATTTTTACCCTATATCGTATTTTGACAAAACTGGAACTAATAGATCTCTTATATATAAAACCAAGTCGGGCTTATTACAACACTTAAGTATAACTCGAGAACTGCTGGACCGATTTTTATGATATTTGTGTTGTTGGATTTAACATCCAACAATAGAATGACACCCCGAATAATAGAATAACTATTAAAACATTACATACAAAAATTCATAAAAAAAATATTGAAAAAAAATATATTCCATACTAAACGTCAAAAGGTACCTAGGGACGAACCTAAGCGAAGCGAGGGTAAGTCGTTAGTTTTTAATAAAAAATGACAGTTAGTTTTACCCAATTACGGCGAAGCCCAAAGGAGTGTTATGTGATTTACCTGCATGGTTGTATGTATGTATGTTAACCGAATCAAAAAAATAAGAATGTGTTCCATAATTATATATTTTTCTCACTCATAATTATTATTGTACTTTTCGTTGATCTGGTGCACAAGTTCAAGCTCGCTCAATGAGCAATGGCGCTTAGTGTTTCTCTGCTTGATAAAATTTGAAATGAAGTCATCCGGATACATTCGTAGCTCATCTCGAAGTAAATATAAAACATGTATGTATGTTTCCGACTGCATAATACTAAGTTCCTTAGTCAACTTGTATGTTTTTAGTTGGCTTTTTACGCAGTCGAGTTTTTTTAATAGCTTATACTATAACATATTTTTAAGTCTTTGTCAGACTAAAAATCTAACAACTAAGTATTTTAGAATTTTATACTGTGCAGCTAAAACTTTCATTACGTAAGCTGTAGTAAAGTTAATATATTTAAAGCTTCTTTAATGTCCATGAGACCCATTTAAAATTCATAAATTTTATTTTTAAATTAGTATACTACTTTCAATGTGTGTGTAAATTTTGACTTGCTTTTATTACTTTTGTACACTTATATAATATAAGCGACTCAGCCTCGCTTCGCTCGGGTACGTCCCTAGGTATATTTTAACGGTTGGTATGGACACAGATCATATAATACTATACTAGTAATAAATAGACTGTATATGTTTATCTATACATATAAAATGCTTTGTCCGGAATTACTGACTGACTGACGGATGAACGCACATCCTAAACCGCTGGTCGTGGAGACCTGAAACTTGGAGGGTGTGTTCTTTGTATGACGTAGGCATACGATAAGAAAGGATTTCCCGAAATTCTACCCCTTAGGGGTTGAAAAAGGGGACAAAATTTGTATGGGACAACGTGATTCCTTGGTGCAATCTACTTCAAATTTTGCATAAACATTCTTTAACAGAATTAAGTAGAAAGTTATTTTGTTATTTTATTGATATCAGTACTCCTTAGTGCTTTTGATTTAAATTACATTTTATTTTGACACATGCTTGAAAACTCAATTCTATTTTATTCAAAAACATTTGAACTCACATAAAAGCTTAGTGCAATGCAAATACTCTTTAAATTGGAATGTCTCGAAAGTCACCGTACTATATAATATTAGTATCGCATTTGAAGGTTTTTCCCGCGACTTTGTCCGTATAGAAGTCAAAATGGTTCTAATAAGATTTTTAATTGGTTTTTTATGTTATTAATTTTGTTATACCATATAAACTAGTGTGTTTAAATGTTTGAATACGTCTTATAAAATATAATAACCTCTATAATAGTGTAGGGATTTAAAGGTTAAATAATCATGAAAATAAAATAAAACTTTGTTATTTTTTATGAACATGAATCTCGGCCTTTGATCTGGTGAAAGTTACACGGGGGTATTATCTTTTTACAACGAATTATAAAGTATTTTTACCCTCCTACCCCATCCCCCATTTTTTAATTGTAATTTTTGTATTTTTGTATGAACAATATCCAAATAATTTAATATCTAAATACATAAGGACGTGCCCGAGCGAAGCGAGGGTGAGTCGCTATATGACATAAAGCAAAAGAGGTTCTTTTTTGTAGTTTTTTGTAGATTGAACGCGGGCGAAGCTTCGGGTTCTGCTAGTATATATACATATATACATAGGTATGATGAGTTGTTGTGAGTTGTATTAACTATAACATGTTTTCCCGTGGGAATGAGATAAATTTCCCAACTTTTTAGACAATTTTTCTTTCTGTAAGGACCCTCTATAAAGTATTAGAAAACTTACAAAAAAAAAATGAATGAAATCGGCCAAGTCAATGACCTTATTTGCTCTCAAAGGGTTTGAGAAATCGCAATTCGCAGCTATGCTCAGGTACAGATCTTAAACGCTAGACCAATCACGCAGTTAACTAACAAACACAAAATAAACCAAAAGAAAATAAACCATTGATTCTAAGAAGCGCAAAGCATAAGTAAATATAAACAAGTACAATCTTGTAAATCAATTCACTTAGAGCCCAACACATTCACAACAGACGAGTGTCGCAAGGAAACCGCTCCCCTAAACTACAATCGTAAAGCTGATCTAACTCCCGTCTTGAGGGTAGCGTATGCTAAAAAATGCAAACAGGAAAAATTAATGGCACGTGAAGTATTCCAGCTAGCAGTAAAAGTAGATTCCCGGGATTGCCTCCCATATATTGTAGCGTAACCACCGTTTATATTAGCATGTGCGAGAAGTTTTGTAGTTATCTTTTTATTTATTTACTAGCATTGCCCTCGGCTCCACCCGCGTTCAGGTGACCAAAAACCAAATTCTTGGGTTTTACATATTAGTATTCTCTTACATTGCAGTTTTTGTATTTTTTCTCAGAAATGAGATATTTTTCCGCGGTAAAAAGTATCCTATATGTTGACCCGAAGAATCAGCTATCATTATACCAAATTTCATCAAAATCCCTCCAGTGGTTTTTCTGTGATGCGGTAACAGACGGACAGACAGACAGACAAAAATTCTAAAAACTATAGCTTCCGCCTCTGTATCGATAATAATGTTTATTTCAATAAGATTTTCCAAAAAATATTTAATGTACAGATTCGGCTTAGTTACAATTTTATTATATGTATAGATTAGTTTCAGCATCAGTTTTTACCCAGGTTGATCTATTTATTCGATAATAATTGTTACTGACGTAGATAAATAAATATTATGTCATAATCTCAATTTATTAGTGCAGATAATCAAATTTCCACATAATAATATCAATGATATTATTATGTGGAAATTTGATTGGTTGATTACTTTTATAAGTTTTATAATCTAAGTATTTATTGTACTGTATGTTTTCCTTGACAAGCAAATAAACAAATAAATATTGCATATACTATGCTTTATATATCTTACATTAGCATATTTACTGTACACAACAAATCTTTACTCATGGGTTTGCTCGTGTGGTAGTAGTATAATGTGTATTGATACAGGATAGAAGCCATTTTCGTACTCAAATCTGTTGAAACGTCAATGTGTCAGTACTCGCTACCTAATATTAGTAGGCATTACCAAACATATTTCACAGATAAACTTTTAGTAAAAAAATAATAATATACTTTTAGTTATTTAAGCCAAAAAAAAAAAAGATTCTGGCGAATTGAGAACCTCCTTTTTGAAGAAGTCGGTTGAAAATAATATCAAAGAATGATTGAGTTATACAAGTTCAAGTAAAGTCGTTATATGGAGGTTATAGTTTAAATTGTGATACATTTTCTGATCAACTGGAATATGTCCAACTTCGCTAAACTATGAGGGCAAGGCTACACAATATTTTCAACTCGAACTGAACTCGTATGCAACAAAATATTTGTATTAAAAATCGAGATTTGTGTGAAAAATAAACCAATGGTTGTGCCATAGGGACTATTATATACAGTCCTTGAATATTACTTACTATCACTTATTATTCTAAGCTATTGACTCGACATGAAAATTGCGTTTAGTTGTGTTTATGTAGGGGAAAATGTGAAGATGGATGTCGCGTTTTGTAAGGGCGTGAATAACTAAACATTGTATTTTCTTTTATAGAATTAAGTTGCACATAAAATTTTCTGATCATGAATGATGATAATTTCCATATTAGCCGGATAGTCGGGAATTCGATTTCTATGCCTGGGATTCTTTATAATAACGGTGAAGAATTTAGTTTCGTTTCGGTTTAGACAAAACATTTATGAAACAGTATATCTATAATGCCGAAAACTGGTGATTGAAATGGGAATTCCTTATACGTATATAATATAATATGTTCATTATATTTTTTATATCTTTTAGGAATAAAGAGGGAGAATAAAGTTCAAATGCTTATATATATATAAATGCTTATATATATATATATATATATATATATATATATATATATATATATATATATATATATATATATATATATATATATATATAAGCATATATATATATATATATATATATATATATATATATATATATATATATATATAATATATATGGTAATAGAAGAGTTGGTTGTTCATAAATGGCGATAAAAAATAAAAAATAACAACATGCTTTCCTAGCGTACTCTCCAATGTAATGGGAAAACTATCCCGAGACTACTTGATCCATTAGCCATAAAAGGTTCTAGACCAAAGAGAAAATAGGTCTCATTTAAATTTCTATTGCAATACTTGAAAATAATTAATAAACACAAAACACAGTACGACAAGGAGGCTCTTTCGTCGGACACGCTGTTAGGTGAGTGTCACTTCAGTATTTAATTAGAGTAAAGCGAAAAAGAAACTGAGAAGGTAGGGTAATTTGTCAAAATTAATTAAAAAGAAAACGAAGGAACTGACGAATTACCGTTTGTCTAACAAGATGACGGGATCTAAAGTATTTGCTAACTTGCCAACGTTTGTTTTTCGTTTAATTACATTGTTTGATGAAACTCTGACGACTTTTGAGAACGATAAATTGTCTAACAGGTAAAGATGTGTGCTGAACTTGAGAAGTTAGAACAAAGTTTCTTGGCTTACATTCAACTTTTAATGAAGTTATAAATTCACTTTCTATAGCAAAAGCAAAACTTTGATTCTCACATATAATATAAATTATATATTTACATTAAATGCAGTATGATATTATGTAGTCTATTATACTATCAAACAATAAAAATCTAATACATATCTATACTAATATTATAAAGAGGTAAAGTTTGTGAGATTGTGAGTTTGTGACGTTGTAGGGGGTAATTCTCTGGATCTACTAAACCGATTTAAATTAAATTTAGTAAGAAGATAGTTTGAGACCTTAGAAAGGACATAGGATAAAGTTTGTATTGGGAAGCAAGCTAGAGACGAACCCCAGCGAAGCAAAGGTGGGTCGCTAGTAAAAAATACTTTTAATGTTTGTCATGTAATACTAAGATAAGCTATTAAGAGTAGGTTAAGGCTAAGTAATTCCAATAATAAAAGATATTATATAGATCTGTATAAGGAATTTGATAAATCTATGTGTTGGGTTCCAGCTTCCGGAAGCGGTTTGTACACAAAAGACCGAATTGCCTTCTATGATTGAATTATGTCTCTCCTTTTCGCTTTAGATGGGCGCTGACTTGTGGTGTATTTGTGTTAAACTATAGTGATGATATCAGCTAGGGTTTTATTTTCAAAGAAAAATAAAATTTATATTAGTCTTTTAACGGATCTTGCTTTAATTAAATTCTGATGATTTTTGTGTATTATTATGTAAAAAAAATATAAAATGTTTTCAATAAATAGATGGAAAGATTCCATATAAATTTTTGGTGGGAGTCAGTGTATCTATTATAATCTAAGAGAAATAAGAAACTTTACCAAAAAAACATCAAAGCTCTTCAACAAAGATTTCAGATTTATCTCATTAATGTATTGTACCATTGACAAATTATTAGAAGTTGTATAAAATCGAATTCCTATATTTGTTTACATATACCTCAAGCAAGTTATGTTCATTTTATTAATAATAACGATTCTTTTTGAATACAAAGTAAAATGAAAAATTAACATTAATTTTGCAGTTTATTTTAAGTTTTTGTAAGACTCCTCATATTATATCAATGACGTAAAAAATAGTTTTGGTTATTGGAATGCTTGCCCGCTTAAGTCGTGACATAAGTGTAGGTATTATAATTGCCATAAAGCATTTCGATAGCCAATTATGTATCGTTTGAACTATTTTTCGGTCACTTTTTTGCAAAGCATTCGTGCTTACTGATTTTACGCTAAATTCTTGTTAAAATAAAATATATTTGTCAAAATAGTGATTCTAAGAAATCAAAGGCATTTTATTTCCGGGGTATAAAATGGTTGTTACCAAAAAATCACTTCAACACTTAAAATAAAGTATATTTCAATAATTTAAAGAAGTATAATGATTAATTAAACAAATCTGTAGAAACAATTGTATAATTACTCATATTACAAAGCCAAGACTACTTGAGACAGAATTTGAAAGACACTTCAACGCTTCGAAATGCACAAATTAAATTATTACAGTGAGAAAAGTGGATTTAGAAGGGTCGCAAATGTAAATAGAAATTGGGGTTAGTCAAAGGCGTTTCATAGACAAAAACTGAAAAAAAATCTTAATAAAAGAAGAAAGAAACTCGTCACCAATGTGTCGACCCCGAAATCAATTGAATTTCAAAGCTGACAAACGCCGCCGCAAAATTTATTCAAAGAATAAATCTAAAAATTTGTAGATCTAAAGGCATAAAAGCAAAATGGGTGCCGACGAGTCGACACAAAGGAATATCTAAATTTTACGGTTTCCGCCTCGAGTGTTTGTATTTATGTGAGAAGGCAGTGTAAGAAATGACAAACGACTTTGGGGAAATAGCGAAAACTGCAAGAGGAGACACAAGCAGCCAATGTCACACGTCGCCTCTGCGGGGGCTTTACCGGTACATATTTATGTCTCCATGCATTCGTGCATTGTAGATTACTTTGAATCTCAAACTTCATCTTACCTAAAGCTACTAACTTATTGTCCAAAACCTTACATTGTTTATAACTAAAATTATTTTTAGTATAAAAATCAAAATAATGTATATGCCCATGGAGACTACAAGTTAAGTCTAAAGAATCTGCACGTTCTAGACAAAAAGGCAACCATAGCAGTTTTAAGACAGATTTTGGCTTTTACATTTTAATACTTGTAAAATTAATATGGCTTGTCTAATTTAACGATAAGGACAATTGCTTTTTTATTTCAATATTATTTGGCACTACAAATTTAAATATAATAGCAGTGTAATTTAAATAAAATAAGTAAAAGTGTTATATTTCTCAGATCATATACCTTAAACTATGGTACAATTAAAGTTGTAATCTATTTAGATAAATGACTAGATAGGCTGAAATTTTTACATCTTCTACTAAGAAATACTCGTATATGTGGCATGATAGAATTTTATTAGAACTTTGTTACCCTTCAATATAATTAAACAAAGCAATCAAGTGAAGCCAGGATTGACCGATTTTACTTTTTATCTGAAGGACTGATTGAGACAGCGTAATCCTATAATGGCATAGAAAACTTTAAAGAAATGATTTTTAGAAATGGGTTGTATAATTTGTATGGAAAATAATAGTACTCTCGCTTTGTACTTAAAACTTATATAAAGCGATAGTTAACGTTCTTTGAGACAACTTCGTTATTTAAAAAGGTATCTATTTCGTTATTTCTAAAATTTAACCAATAGGAGACAAAGGAATTTACAAAATTTGATATTTTTCATAGATACAAGCGACTCTATCTAGCGTATCTAGGTTCCTTGCATAACCTATGTTTCTGTAGCTCATAGTTTTTCTGTATTCCAAATTACATCCAAATCCATCCAGCCGTTTTGGCGCGAAGGAATAACAAATGTACTCACATAAACACACAACATTTACGTATTCACATATAATGGTAGTCAGATTTCTTTATACAATATCTATTGTAGGTAAATTGTATAATTTCATCATATATTTTTAACAGTGAACGTTTCAGCACGTGCATGGTGAAGTTAAGATAATGCAATGTATCAATTACATATCTCATCTATCAGCGGGATGGAAATGCCGGCAATTTAAGCATTCTATCATTATATATTAATATCTTCATTATTTTATTCATTGGTAATTTTATTGAGAGTACTGGATCAAATTCGGACATTATTTGATTTATATGATCGTAATATGGAATATTTTATTTAAAACTTACGTCCTATACTATTTATTAGTCATAATACTATTATTTTATTAGCGACTCACTCTCATACCAGCTCGGGTTCGTCCCTAGATTGTTCTCCCATACAAACATTCGTCCCCATTTTCACCTCCCTAAGGGATGATTTCCGGGATAAAAAGTATTCTATGTCCTTCCCAGGGTCTCAAACTATCTTCTAACAAAATTTCATCTAAGTCGGTTCTGTAGATCCAGAGATTACCCCCTACAACTTCACAAACTTAACCTCTTTATAATATTAGTATAGATGTAATAGGACCCGACTTCGTCAGGCGGCTTCATTTAAAACTTGAAACTTCTAGAAAACACTCAGTGCTTAGTAAATTTTGTCAAAGAATAGTAACAAAGTTCTACAAAATACTATCATGCCACATGTACGAGGATCTCTTTATAGATGAAGCTGTACCTAAACAATTCAGCCTATCTAGTCATTAGACTGTAAGATTTAGCTATTAAGTTAAATTTGAGTATTGGCATTTTTTTTAAACGGAACGTATAAAATATGGAGCTTCCATGTGATTGTAATTTCCATACGTTTGGGCCTTTCAGGTTAGTTACATCAGATAACTCATACCTTTGGTTAAATATTTTTAAAGACGCTATTTACTGCAACCTAGTAACCCGCTTCGGCTTCGGTTGCTTTTTTGACACCCGAAAATTTTGATTGCGTCATAGACTTTGCTTCCTTTTTTTTAATTTCATCAGGGTTCAAATTTCAAAATATTCTTTCTTTGCAACACGTTATAGTTATATATCGTTATTATAATATATTATGTATATCTGCTATAGCTTTCTCAGAGCTTATAGTACTCCTAAAGAAATTCCTGTTTAACCATGATAACCAAGCACAATTACTTTCAATATAAAACATTTTTTATACGGATAAATAAAAAAATTACAAAACTCATAAATATGCATATATTGTAATGCTTTCCATTCTAGAGACAGAACAAAGCCTTTCATATACTAAATTTTCTATGAATTTACTCCGATCAATAACAAAGATACAAGGGACTTAAAGTTCCCTGAATTGCTTTACCAGAAGTATAGTAGGCTTAGTTATAGGCTTACACCTTTAGCATCATTTTATAGTGTTCTGTTTACAGTTTTAATATAATCTATATAATTTAAGCTATTTATGAGAAAAAAATACAAAAATAAACTGTCATAACATATATCAAGAATTTTTTATGTATATATTTATACGAATTAGCTATAAAAACTCTTTATTTTAATATTAAAAAAGGCAGTGGTAGCCCAGTGGTAACGCTAAACCGAGTGAAGCGGGTTCAAATCCCGGGTCCCGCAGCTCTGAAATTTTCATGTGCGAATCATTTCTAACATGATTACCACTTGCCTTACGGTGAAGAAACCCATCGTGAGGAAACCTGCATGTCTGAGAGAACCTATCAAGTTTTGTTGTTGCCGAAAGACATGTGAAGTCCGCCAATACGCACTTGACCAGCTTGGCGGACTATGGCCTGATGCCCCTCGTATTGAAGGGAGGCCCGTGCCCAACAGTGGGACGTTAAAAAAAAGAGCTGAATACAATACTTAATTCAAACATTCATTTATAAAATTCAAAAAAAATATTACATAATAACAAAATTTGTACTAAATTGTAATTTCGAGACTCTTACGAAGAAGATAAGGTTAAGTGGCATTTGGACTTCGGTATACAAAATACTTTGGGATAAAACATGAAAGTTGACAGTTTACGTCTAATAATAATTAACAGATTTCTATCATATTATTTTACTATAATATGTGTTATGTTTTTTTTTCACTAAAATATTATGCCTATTTATAATAGACCCTAAATTTGTGAAGTACCATAATATACCTATTGTAATATTGATAATAATGCTCTATAAATTTCGCTCAGTTCTTTAAGATAATGCGTGTATTTAAGACGATGATCAAGTTGTACCCCCTTGATGCAATTTTCTAACGCAAGACTTAGAATTCGAAACTATGATGTCTTCCGTAATAACGAATGCCTCTTAAAATAAAACACTGCGTAACTGATGAGGGCCACAGACACATATTATGTACATTACATACATTTTTTATTCAAGGCAATATACCCAAGGTTTTATGTATTGAACTAAAGTTATTTAATTTATTTTCATAAGCATTTATCTTACGAAACTTTTAATTAACGAAATCGTCTTTTGTATTTATTTATGTTTAAGTTCCGTTATAAATAGCATTGAGGCGTCTACGAACTATTTTCAGGTGCAAACGCCTAGCACTTTACAAAGAGCAAAGTATTATTCTCCCAGATAAAGTTCACCGTGCTGTTAGGAACAAGTTTTACTTACACTTGCATCCGAAAATGTGTTTTACCATTTTCCTCTGTTATTATTTTATATGTTAAATTATATAGAAGCTTTTTATACCATACAAAATGCTTTTGTAACAGATTGACAGACAGACATTTTACCCTTGAGAATAGAAAAGGCGAAAAAATGTAAGACGTAACTTTTGATTTGACGTTTTTAGCTTGAAATCTTTCTTTGTTTCCCTTAAGTATGCGGAATATTCATATAAAATGTTAAATTATATATTTGAATTTTATTGTATAACTATACTAATGGTTCACGTCGCTTCGGTTGGGTTCGCCTCTAGATAAAGAAATACTTGAAAAAAAAAAACGAGTTCCAGGCACTAAAATGTAAAAAATAACTAAATGGAGGTTTTCATTTAGAATAGATACCTAATCAGATATTTTCGAAGTCGGTGCCAGCCGATGCAAAGCAAATCTAATATATTTCGATACGTAAAATACATATTTACCTATTAGATATTCATATCTTAAAATATTGTAGGCTGGCACCGACTTCGATCTATTCTAAATGAAATCCTCCGTTTAGTTATTTTTTACATTTTAGTGCCTGGAAGTCGGTTTTTTTTAGTTTTTATTTTTCCAATTTCAGTGTAGATGTAATAAGCACGTAATTTGTAACAAGAAAGTTTTTTAATTATATATTCAATTAAGCGATTTATTTAAAAAAATATATTTGTTGATTTTTTAAAAAACCGCTTGACCGATTTCGATAAAATTTAAATGCGACCACCTGGGAAAAATAAACTTCGCAACAAAAAAAATCCAAATCGCTTCAGGCGTCTTCAAGTAATCGGTGAACATACATAAAAAAACAAAAATTCCGAAGAATTGAGAACTTCCTTTTGGAAGTCGGTTAATAAAAGGTAATAATATGTTGCATAAAATGTCTACAGTAATACAACTCGAACTGTTGATCAATTGACTTACCTACTAAGATCAATCATATATTTATAGATTACATTGTGCTGTATTCTAAGACAAATTGAAATTAGTAAGGAAATAACAAAAAAACCAAAAACAATATTAAAAACTTAAGGCCTTCAAAAGAGCAATAAGTAGTATTAAAAATGTCATAATGCATTTATTTTATATAGGAGCTTAGATGTGTCTAAGAATATTCCATAAAAGTGTTTTAGAGGCGTTTTGCTCCTTTGTTTTTGCTTTACAAAGCTTTTGCTAACCACCAGTTTTAAGTATCGCAGTAACACTACACCATTGAATATTGTCTGCAACATTCTAAGTAAATTGTTGGCAATTGCTTTGAGGTTAGTAAATGTTTAATATCCAAGTAAAAGGTATCCTGGAAATATCATCACGTTACAGCGTTTGCACGCTGTGAACGACATAGTTAAGTTCTATTTTAATAGTAGGTATATACCATTTACTTTTTTAATAGAACAAAAGTTAATATAATTTGCCACTGTACAAAAGACGGTTTTTTTAACGCTTTGATGTTTGTAAAATTTCGAGAGTAAATTGATGATGCTTTTAAACTAAATTTATTTTTCCACAATACGAGTAGGTATGTCTATGATTTATCATTATACATGAATAAAATGTTATAGACCGGTGTTAAATGTTTATTTTACCGGTGGTAGGACTCTGTCAAGCCTGAGGAGTCCAACTGGATGGGTACCAGCTCCTTAGCTATTTCTAATATTATATGTTGTGTTCCGGTTTGAAGGATAAGGTAGCCAGCGCAATTACAGTCAAGAGGCATATCGTTCTGTATTTTTGTAACATAAAACCTAAGTGCATGAACTGTAGGTGTTATGGGCGGCTTTCCATCAGGCGGGCTCTCTGCTCGTTTGTCACTGAATACCATAAAAAAAAACTTTGTCAACTATTTAACAAAACCATTTGCTATTACTAGCGGTTTTGTTACAAATCATCTGTAGTGAGTCGAAATCAAAAGAGTCCAGTAGAGTGTTTCTCAATTAGATATTCTGTGAATATAATTAAAGTGGTAAAGTACTTCTGTGAATAAATTATTTCTATGTGTCTGCTAACTTCAAAAGAGGCATTAAGATTTATAATCCTTTATTAATTTATTTAATTATTAATACATTTAAGGTCTAAAATCGCAAAACCCTCGTAAATTAAATTAATAGATTGTTAATAGTAATTTAAAGTTTTAAATTAAATAATTAAACTTCCTTATTGGTAGACCAAAATTAACTTTAAATTGATTCTCACGAATGGTGGCTAGTTTATACCATGTAGGCCATGAGATTTATGTCAT
The DNA here is from genome assembly GCA_951806755.1 of Brenthis hecate. NCBI lineage: Eukaryota > Metazoa > Arthropoda > Insecta > Lepidoptera > Nymphalidae > Brenthis > Brenthis hecate. The sequence goes on from OX638262.1 coordinate 3,359,635, forward strand.
ATATATATATATATATATATATATATATATATATATATATATATATATATATATATATATGTATATATATATATATTTGTGATGAAACGATTATCACTTACCAATTAAGATTAATATTAATTCTGTTTTTAAAAAAAACGTACTATTATCGATAAATAGTATACTATATAACTGTATAATACTATATATTAAACACGCCATAAACGAAATTAAAAATTATTTGCTGAGGATCCAAGCTTACAAACTTTATTTGTTTATAATATTACTGTAGATACTAAATGTCGATCCTGCACCTGGCCTTCCTTTCAACGTATTTATTACCATCTCTTCAGACTACAAAAGTACGGGCAAAGAGAGTGGAAGCTGTGGCTGATGAAGACTGGTTTTAATGAGGAAGTCGGTTAGGAGTAATTTATAATGCTTTCCGGGAAAATATGTTATTGTCTAATAAATAAAAAAATCTGTAATATTGTAATTAGAGTACTCAATTCGTCTGTGTTGAAGTCATTTTGAGCTAAGTGTACTTTTTTCACTAAAAATTATTAGACTTATATTTTATCATTGAAGTATCCTATATGTTGACCCGGATAACAAGCTATCACCATACCAAGGTTTTCTCGTGATGTGGTAACAGACAGACAGACAGACAAAAATTCTAAAAACTATAGATTCGGACTCTGTATCGATAATAATGTCTATTTATTTCAATTAGATTTTGTAAAAAATATTTAACGTACAGATTCGACTTAGTTACAATTTTATTATATGTATAGATAGTATAGGCTATAGAGAAGGTTTAACTCCCTTTTTTAAAAGTATTTTACTTAATCTATTTTATATCATCATATTTAATTTCTGAAATAGTAAGAAAGTTATTGATATAAGTTTGGTTACTTAAAGCACAAAGCGGAAGTTGTTTGTTGCAGTACTTCAATAGCATGAAATCTTAGCAACGTTCAAATTCTTTGTTCATCGAATCTGTATAATAGTTTAAAAACAAAGCTAAATATTTTAGGATTGCTGAAATAAAATATTTTTAAATGAATAATTGTAATAATTTCATTGAAATATTTTTTTTTTTTAACGTTTTTCGCCGACTTTAAAAAGGAAAAGGTACTAAACACATACTATAGACGGAGTCTGGTAAAAAAAATGTCAAAGTCAAATTAATAACATGAATTTGCTCTTTATGCTATTATTCTCAATTTGGTTCACTCAGTTTACTATCTTCAAAGAATAAGGGAAATTTTATATAGGTATTACTTACTAATTTACATTTTGTAAGCATTTTTTCTCTCCCCCTTAAAAGAGAGATAGCACAGTATTAAGTTATTTAGTTATTAACATTTATTTACTCTTCACAGTGATGAGTATTTTATTATTATACTAGCAGAACCCGCGGTTTCGCTTGCGCTAAAACTATAAAACAATCTCTTAAAAGGTATTTTCATACAAACTTTCCATCCCTATTTTACCCCCTTATAGGATGAATTTCGAAAAATGCTAAAACACGTATTTATTTAATTTTATTGAAGATTATTAATGTCAAGTTTCAAGCAATTCTGACTGATATTTTTTAATTGTATTATAGCGTGTTTTCCCGTGGGAATTAGATAATCTCCCGCGGTAAAAAGTAGCGTATGTCACTCTCCAGCCCTCCAACTATCTCCACACAAAAAATCACGCGAATCCGTCACTCCATTTCGACGTGAAAGAAGGACAAACAAACAAACAAAGAAACAAACAAACAAACACACTTTTACATTTATAATATTAGTATGGATATATTATTTTATTAATATACATATTATATAGTGTATATTGTTTTAACACATTAATGGTTATTCATGCCACAAACACTATTGCTTCATGTATAGTTCTACAAATCTCATTTGATACTCTGCCCTCTGCCTATATCATTCTTAAGTCTGAGGTAGGTACCTACTAAATTAGTGTATGTTACGCAATGCTGATTTTAATGATTTTTTATAATAAAAAGGAAAATAAATACCCTTACGAATAAAATAATTACCTTTAATTTGGCTTTCAGTCTATTTTTTAGTTCAAAAGCAATTTATTTAAATTCTAAAACTATCAAATATTAATCAGTTTTGTGTTACGACACTATAACAGTATATATTACTAATCCTCAACAAAATATTATACTACGTCCTTTTGAAATTATGCTCTGAGCTAATTCATTAAGTAAGTTAAGTTGAGAAGAGAACGTAAGTAAAAACTAAGAGAAAAAATTAAAACGAAATATCACACAAAGTTGCCGCAGCGGTGGAAAATCCGCGAATAATAGAATCAACTTAGTTTGAACAAAATTTTCTGTACCTAAATTTTACGCTTTCGTCTGGCTGGTGCTCATCTAGTGTAAGGGAGATTCTTACAGTTTCAACCCAGCGCAGATTTTTAATTTCTTTCTTTAAATTAAAATCCCGCGCTCAGTGAATACGTAATTTTGAGTAATTGAATCATAATACATATTAAAAGTGAAAAATTAATGAGAATTTTTGCTATTACTTAAAAATTAAACCTAATTATAACTTACAATAGTTATAACTGAAGTACTTTCAGATTGTATTTAGAGTACAATATTTATAAAACAAACTGCACAGTTAAGTTAAATACAGCTAACTAAACTGAGCGTTTGAGAGAAAACTCGATTAACGAGAAGGAATAAAAGTTTGGAAACAATACAAAATGAATTTACTGAACATTAACCATCGAAGGCAAACGAAGCTTGAAAAAAAATAAAGAATATGTCGAGAGCAGAACACAGCTTTTTGCAGGTGAATACCAAACAGAGGCATAACTTAAAACAATTTTCGAGAAGCGCCACTTGAGTGTATTTGGAATAGGTAAAAAGTGTCGACAGGTACATCGAAATTGACTGAAACAAACAAAACTCATCGACACAATTCTATCTGTAGACTTTAAGAACAATTTTTCTTTTAAAGCCAAACAAATGAGACATCGTTAGATGGAGAGAGCGCTTAATCTATTTCTGACGAGTTCAGTGACGCGGACAATGACAAATCGACATTAGCCTACCCACACGGCGCGAAGGCGTTCCAATTCTGTTTCAATTCCACTTTTATTTGCGGATTAACTTCTTATTAGTCATTGTGCCGCGATGAGGCCCGCGCCTGATATCACAAGCCTTATGAATGGTTCAATTATTTTGCAAACGCAGTACGTATCCATCTAGGGAATTTAAATACGCTCGCAGAAAATGAGTCAATTATTTGCACACCATTGAATGTCCTTTTTTTGTTTTTACTCATTGAAAATTACGTATTCGTTAGTCATTTCTAAAATTACGATTAAAGAAACGCTCAGTTAATTCTATAAGTAGCGATATATATATATATATATATATATATATATATATATATATATATATATATATATATATATATATCTACGCAGTAAATTAAATAAAGGCTAATTTGATGGTTAACCCAAAGCAACCACATTAGCTCGCTCCAAAATATCACACGGTGACTACGTCTGTTCTCATTAAATTCGATTGTGTTTTGTTAAGTATAAATAAAACTAATTTGAAAACACACCAGATTTACTCCTAAGTATGTTACTTAGAATTCAAATTTGCTTGTCAAAATAAATGTTTCGAACGGTTTCTAAATAGTAATAGTGAAATAAATAACGATGTGAAGAGCGTATTTCAGAAGAACAAGTTGAAAAATGTTGATATGTGTCATCTGTCAGTTAACGTTTAAACCGATATGTTATGCTTTAGAATGTAGGTGGCTACTTCTGTCTCACGTCATGGCACAGCTGTCTAATTGGAAAGATTGGATGTGCTCCGTGAATGAACTTCTGAAATTTACATTATTATCTTTAATGTTTTAAATATAATAGCTTGAAAATAAGCTTGAAAAAAGGAAATCTTTTAAAGTTGTTATTTTCATTATTTATTAACTTATAGTAATTTCAGGAATTACTCTATGTGACAGGGTAAATAGAAGTCTACGTATATCATTCTATATAGTCCACAAAGTTTCTATCTAGTATGATAGTGTAGTAATCTGAGTAATCTGCTAATAGTCGAGTCGATTGGATTTGATCTATAAATAAAAGGCTTAGGACTTTTATATTCAAGCGTGATTTATTATTATCTTATACTAATATTATACAGAGAAAAAAAGTGTGTTTGTTTGTAATGGATAAATTAAAAATCCAATGATCCTATTTAGATGAAATTTGGTATGAAGATAGTTTGAGATCCTGGAAAAGGACGGATGGAAGGAATAATTTTTACCCCGGAAATCATCCTTTAAAAGGACGAAAAGGGGGATAAAAGTTTGTATGGGGAATCAATCATTTCTAAAGTAAAGGATATAAAACTCATCATACTTATGTATATTATATATACTAATATATAGTCTGTCTGTTTTATACTAACCGTTTAAGCGTACCGAGGGACAAACCCGAGCGAAGCGAGGGTGAGTTGCCTGTTTTATATACTTTACGATACTTTGACTACTAGGAGGAAGGCTCATTGATAGAATAAAAAAAAATAATAATAAATAATACAATTTCATTTTGAATTAAATATTAGATCAGAAAGTTTGATATATAATGTATGGACTTCATAGGACCTTTTTAGATCTTGCTGCAAATAAAATCGGTTTACAACTGATGAAGAGGTCAGAATCGGTTTACAACAATCGTGTGGCATATAAATGTAAAAATAGCTACTTAAAATCGAATCTGTTTCGAAATAGTGAAAAACAAAGTAAAAAATCAGTTTAATTCGAAGGCGAGCTTCCATATAAGGATTTTTGCGATTGTGGGCAAAATATAAGCAAGAAAAGCTACAGGTAAAAGCTAGTATGTAATCATATCTGAAAATCCGATCACCAAGGGAATATAATACTACTGCACTTTGTATTTGAGTATCTACCGTGCAAAATCGAACTAAACTTCAAAAGTATCCACAATTAGTGTAAACTGATTATTTAGCACATTTCACTGTGTGCTTGCTGAATGTAATTCAAATTTCAAAGTTCAAATAGATTTGGTAAATAATAATTGTCAGTGGTAGCTCAGTGGTAGTATGTTCACTTGGAAAATCAAATTAAAAGGGTTCAAGCTTCGATTTTTACAGTCCTGAAATTTTCAATAAGGTAATCGTTTTCATTATGAACCACTTGCTACGGGCTTCTGATTAAGGAAATTGCCGCGTGGAAATCTTCATATCTGAGAGAACCTAACTAATGAGGTTTTAATTATATATTACAGTTTCATTATTAAATAGCAGCTTCTATATTTTTAATAAAAATATAGTGTTGCCATATTATCATCTCTATCATCGACAAGGGAGCTGGTTCTTTTCCGTCCAAAGAAATGGGATCGCAATTTATCGGATACATTCTTGGAATAATCCACTCAGGCATGACTTACATAATTACATACAAATTATATACAATGTACAGTAATTAATAAGTACATTTTGTGTTGTATATATAATATTTCTGATTTTAGATTTAGTTACATTGTAATATTTTTCTTTTAATTATGAAGTCATTATTACTGTAAGACTTAGTCTTTAATATAAATTTCTATAAGCAAATGAAAAAGGTAAATTACGTTAAGTTACAAGCAATTAATGAATTCCTCAGCGTCCCAGTTCTCTTATTGAACATTTCAACCAACTATTTAGCACTAGTGACACCTTGACACGGGTAAAACCCTGTCGGCTTCTACCTAAAAAAGAATATATTTTCGTTTGTTTTTTTCTTGATAGATACAAGATTTGTGCACTTCTAACAATTTCAAGTTTATCTATTCGTGAATCTATACATTTTGTAGTGACATAATTAAAAATTTAACGAGTGTAATATTTTTATTTGAGTAGGTACTATTTTCTGTCTAATGATTCTTTTAAAAGAATCTTTTAAAAGAGTTTAATATAATTGTAATAAATATAATAATAAATAAATATGTTGGGATATTAACAGACAGCACCATCTAGTTCCATGGTTAGCTACGAGGCTTATATATAGCTTTAAATACATACATATTATAAATATAAACATGACTGGAGTACAAACAGTCGTGCTTATCACACAAATGAATGCCCCTGGCGGGATTCGAACCCGCGACCGCTGACACAGCATGTAGGGTCACTACAAACTGAGCCAAAAGTGTCGTCTTCCGTTTTTGCTTATAATCATAAATTTTCTACTTTATTTGAAGATTACTTTCGCTACGTAAGTACACTTTTCTTTCATACTATTAGTACTAGCTATAGAATCGAATTTTTTGTATTGAGATTCTATTTTGATTCAAAGACAAAAAATCTAAAAACTTGAAGTTTGCTTCATCCCAAAGAATGACGATCTCTTTAAATAATATAATAAAAATTACACAATATATACATAAAAGCAATATCAAATATATACATAATGCACGTAAATATGTGTACGTATTACAGTTTTATTATATTTCCATACATTATAAAAAGTTACACAATACAAAAAATTTAGTACAACAGTTAAACCATACAAACAGAATTTATTTGCATGCGGTCGGCTACCGTAATTATAATTAAATAATTTTAGCAATGAGCCCAAATTTGATTGAAGCCTATTTTACGTTCAAATTCATTGACGTATAATTAATACATTGGAGAATACAATTAACCAATTAACAGTTTTGAAATAGTTCGTGTCGTATATTAGGTATATTTGTTAATAAAAATTGCAGCAGAAAATTATATTATACTATTATAATCTTATTATCGACTTAGGTAGGTATTACGTGTATACATTGCTTACTAAACTAGAATACTAAATTCGATTCCTGCGTGTGCTATTTTTTTTCTAACACAAAGTAATGGCACTCACCTAGCACACGTTGACTTAACATTAGCAGTATAACACACTTAACAATAGACTTAACATTAGAAGTTTTAATACTATTACTTGATCAGATTATCACATGTGAACAAAAGTAAAATATTAAAAGTACACACAAAATTCGTTCATGCAATATACATACATATTATATTACGTATGTACTTGGATCTAGGTATATTTTAGTTTATAAGCTACTCTTATATAAGCTTCAAGAAACTAAATAAGTTTTTATCAAGCTGAATAGGATGTAAAGGAAAAGAGAAAGCCAAGAGTTTAGTCCTATCGAGCCTGTCCCTGTCAGTGGTCGAAGTTCAGGATTTCAACTATTTATTGCGATCCCATAGGATCTGAGAATTTACGCGTTGAAAGATAAAAGAGCTCGACTCGGGGCTAAGGCTAACACTTCATATAGTTCAAATTTCAGCATTTTTAATTGATACTATATATATATATATATATATATATATATATATATATATATATATATATATATATATATATATATTCTTTTAATATTAATATATTACTCATATAGTTTTGTTTCTACCAAACCAAAAAGCCTTAGAATATAAAGAAGTAAATTAAAAAAAGGCAATATTTAGTTAAACTTAAGTTAGAATTCTCACATATTGAATTTATATTTTTAAGTTCATTTCGTTATTCGACATTAAATAATTATATTATATAGACTGACAATACAAACTGAAATCAGCGTTTAAGTCGCATACTGTGTACTGCGCCTGTTACTATCTTAATGTTATCATAGAAATAGGCCACATAGTATACCAACCTCTAGAATTAGAAAAACTGATTGCATTCTCCCTTGTTAGCGTTATTTTATGATCATACTAAAGAATTTGGCCGATATAAAAAAGATATTTAAATGGTTAATTTTTTTTATACTTACCGGAAATTATAAGAATAAGTTTTATCTTAGCAGTACCCACGGCTTCGATATAAACATCAGTTTTACAATAACGTATGAAAGTCTACGCGATTTTTTGATATTTATGATTACTGCTCCACTCCCTTGGGTAGTAGCATGATGATATATACCCTATAGTCTTCCTCAAGAAACGGGCCATCTAATGCAAGATTTTTTTAAATCGGATTGGTAGTTCCTGAGATTAGCGCGTTGAAACAAATAAACAAACTGTCTCTTTATAATAATAATTATTATAGATTAAATAATACAGAGAAAGAGTTAATATAAAAATATAATACCATTTATTCCTACCTAGCTGACCCCACAGACGTTGTTTTATCCAAATTTAAATAACTTAAAAATTAATTTAAATTTAAAAAATCCTATAGAAAAAGCTCTTAAAGCTTTATTTTAAAAATTAGCCAAATCAGTCTAACCGTTTATACATGATGCGCTTACTAATGTAATTTATATCAACCTAGCATTGCCCGCGGCTCCGCCCGCGTTCAGATAACCAAAAACCAATTTCTTGGGTTTTACATATTAATATACTCTTACATTGCAGTTTTTGTATTTTTTCTCAAAAATGAGATATTTTCCCGCGGTAAAAACTATCCTATATGTTGACCTGGATAACCATCTATCACTATACCAAATTTCATCAAAATCCCTCCAGTGGTTTTTCTGTGATGCGGACAGACTGACAGACAGACAGACTGACAGACAGACAGACAGACAAAAATTCTAAAAACTATAGATTCGGCCTCTGTATCGATAAAAATGTTTATTTCAATAAGATTTTCCAAAAAATATTTAATGTACAGATTCGGCTTAGTTACAATTTTATTATATGTATAGATTAAATATACTCATTGTACATTTTATACTATTATATTGGGAAATCACTCTCTATAAATATTTTTTGCAATAAATTAGCAATTTAGATTATGATTGTATTGCTTTGTCAAGGTGGCCAATCTTAATGACATCATGCGAGATACGAGGTGTGCTATTATACTCTGTTCTCTCATAGCCTAATTGCTTCCTATAAGCCTCCGACTACCATACTCATTCCGCTCTACTGAGCCCAGAATCAAACCCAAACTCTTGTGTAATTAAATTTAATGTATTATATAAGTTTAACCACTTGACCATAAATAGCCTAATAAATATAAGAGAAATTAAAAAAAAAACATGGTTTTGTTAAATACAATTTGTTATGTACCAACATATATCTATTGGTTTGGAAATGTGTATAACGTTTAACTCAATAATATAAAATTATTCATATTTTAGTCCCTTTATTATTACAACCTCATAATAAATATTTTATTTTAAAAAGTTAACCCTACATTGTGTTGACTTATCAGAACGAATACTAATTTTACATACGCTGTTGTTCAAATACAATTTAAAACAAAAGCAAAGTATGCATAATGGTACATAAATAAAAAGCACGCGTTACGGGTAAGAATGTTATGATTTCATTATTACGGGGGTTGAAATAATTAAATGAAAATCCACAGTGTTTGCTTAGCATACAAAACGGTAGAGCGGGCTAGCCAATAAATCATGTGCCACGCGTCTGCCCTGTGCCCCAAACAATAGTGATGAACAAAATGCATGTCAGCACTGTGTTGCTACGACAAGCTAAGTAGGTAAACAGTGTGTATAATATGAATTTCATATTAAGATATTTTGACCAAACAAATATTTCATTTGCTTTTAAGTTTGAAAACGATAATATTTACTATGCACTCATTGGTGATAAAAAGGAACTTTGTGGTGAGGTTTTTGGGTAGTAAGTGTACTTTGGGGGTCATCGGTTCTATTAATAAAATTTAATAATTGTGCGGTTTCAGATAAAGTTCGAAAATTGAGAATTTTCAAGTAGAACACGTTGCGACGTCGTATAAAACATTCGAGTATAGAAAGCTACTGCCTACTTGGGGCAAATTATAGATATACTAGCATTTCCCGCGGCTCCGCCCGCGTTCAGATAATTAAAAACCAAATTCTTAGGTTTTACATATTAGTGTACTCTTACATTGCAGTTTTTGTATTTTTTCTCAAAAATGAGACATTTTCCCGCGGTAAAAAGTATCCTATATGTTGACCCGGATAACCAGCTATCACCATACCAAATTTCATCAAAATCCCTCCAATGGTTTTTCTGTGATGCGATAACAGACAGACAGACAAAAATTCTAAAAACTGTAGATTCGGCCTCTGTATCGATAACAATGTTTATTTCAATAAAATTTTCCAAAAAAATATTTAATTTACAGATTCGGCTTGGTTACAATTTTATTATAATAGATTAATGATATTTAATATTGACAAAAAGTAACCTACTATAGAAAAAAAAAACTTCAAATATTTTAAAATGCAATCAATTTCAATTTTAAAAATAATGATTTAAAAATAATGTCCACTTTCACTTATTCTACAGAATATATCTGCATGACATCATTTAATTTTAAATACCATAATAACTACTTTATACAGTATAGTATTATATGATCTGTGCTTTATACATATATCATTTTAAGAGACATTAAATTAAAAAAAAACAAAGTACTCATTGCAACATAAAGAAGTGCATTCTGCGGCTATTATTGCACAGCTCTTTGTACTTCAAAGAAGGACTTTTGTTTGTAATCACAAATTACGTTCTTGCGACAAAAGGATTACACAGCTTAGCGGGATGCGTTGAACCAAAAAATACGTTTTAACAAGAGACCAACCGAGAAGGTATATCGTGACAAAAATAAGACAAATTAGAAGTATACATACAAGTAAAGGTCTCACCACACAAGTCATTTTTTTAATGAATTAACCACACGCGTTTTGCTCTTATTTAATTTAAGTTTTAGTTATAAAATGTATGCAGAAAAATTGACTCTGTCACTTTCCGGGATATAGATCACCTCTTTTTTTAAAATATTATCATTTTTATCTTTGCATAGTATACAATAAGTCGTTTTCGCTGTCTGTTCGCTTAGATCTTTTAAATTACTCAACGGATTTTAATACAATTTACAGCAATAGATAGAGTGATTAAACATAAAACCGGGAAATTCAAAGATTTGTATTTCATACTAACCGTTAATACGTACCTAGGGACGAAGTCGCTAGTATAAAAATATAGCACACTCGAAATTATGATATTAAAGGAGGATATAATTTATGGATGTCTGAAATAATCAAAAGATGGAAAACACAATCGTAATTCGCATAATCGAAATATTTTAATGTACATGTAATCGGTCTAACTGAAAAAAAGGGAAAAGTGTAGTTTTTACTGTACTTTTATTTTCATCGTTCGTAACCGTCCATTACACAATGTTCGTAGAGATTTTTTTTGCCTTTGCCACAAAAAAACAACTGACTCTATAAAGTTTGAATAAAATGTAGTACCTATTTATTGTTCCCATTTATCCATACTCCATACACTAATATTATAAACTAGTGGCTCACCCTCGCTTCGCTCAGGTTTCTGGTTTTCGCATTTTTCCGGGATAAAAAGTAGTCTATGTGTTATTCTGATGTATGAGCTATATTATTGTAAAGTTTCATCAAAATCCATTCAGTAGTTTTTGCGTGGAAGAGTAACAAACATACATCCATACATACATTCTTAAAAACTTTCGCGTTAATAATATTAGTAGGATGTGAAAGTTTATGGAGATGGATGGATGTTTGTTACTCTTTCAGGCTAGAACGGCTGAACAGATCTGGATGAAATTTGGCACAGAGATAGATTATAGTTTGGAATAGCACATAGGAGTTTTTGCCCCGGAAAAATGTACGATTCCCGTGGTATAGATTTGTTTTTGTCTAGAAAGAATCCCGAAGCGCAGTGAAGGTGAATCGCTAGATTACTTATAAAATTAAATTTGTTAAGCGAAAACTAACTTTCGATAATTGGTATACGCCAGTATAAATAAAGTATCAGAGAACAATGCATGGCGAGTGTCGGCTGAGTAAATAATTTTAGCCCAGAATACCATAGGCGCGACTAATATATGGCGCAGGGAAGTAAATTAATTGAGGAAGCGACATGAATGCGATTTTGTTAGAGCGAGCAAAGAAAAGGTATTCAAATATATGTTACTTCTGATTTATCTGACTGAAATGTGTATTTAAAAAAATTCTATCCATTTTTATTATAAAATCGTGTAATAGAACGGAAATAGACTAAATTTTTAAAAGCTAATAACGTACAGTGGTTTTAGTTTAGATTTCAAATAAATTGAACTACCTGCTATTTCAATATTCGATTACTATTTTTATTTTAACACGTTGGAACATTTTCTAAGTTTTTGTAAGCGAAATATGAGGCATATTAATATATATACATATATAAAGATCACCTTATCTGTTTCGCTTCCAGTTTATTTTTTTGAATCTTTGACTGTGCAATATCTTTGCCAGCCTCAGGGGAAATAACACACTGTCACGCAGAATATACCGTTCGCTACAATTAGAGATAGCCAGAATTTGTGTAATTAGACCTCTAATCGATCTTGCATGGTCGTGAATGCTACCCTCTTTGTAATCGCTTATTTCTAATTTTAGATATCGCATTGTAGTCTATGACAGGAAAAGTGAGTTCAAATTATTGACTTTGTTAATAGCTTTTTCATTATATCCGCCAAATCATATATTTTATTTGACAGTTTTATTAGCCATATTGTGGAGCCATGTTGTCTATACCACAAAAATATTATGCCATAAAGATTAAGAGCATTGATCTGCAAAATAATTTAGACAAAATTACATTAAATATCTGTAATAGTACAGAAAGTACTGAAAGAAACGTTTTTTCTACAACCCTCAATTTTAACACCCCAATTTTGTACTTACACATATTTTCTTGGGCCAGACCGAGCATTGTCATTCTTAATGGCTTACGTCCATTTTTTGTCAACACATTTGCTAACCACAGTTAGATGATCGTGGGTAAGTGTAATGATCGTAAATGGCAGGAAATTACTGAGGCACCTTATCGTCCGATTCAATAAGACCAATGGACGAGGGAGAGAATAATGAAAGTGCAACTAAAGCTGCTATTCGTTTTATGTCCCTTTAGTGCGCCATCAATGGAGGTAATTGCCGATTATTCGAATCTTTCCACGTGGTTGCCGATTCGGGTATTATTCTATTTATTAGTATCTAACAAAAATTTGAGTTTAATAGTTTCATGTAGTTTTGTGTCTCTTTTACGAGTTATCTAATTATGACTAAATACTAAGTCTCATATATGTTACAGGTTGCCCTAGAGGTTTTTATATAGAATCTATGTACCTATAGGTATTCTAAGTTAATTATTATCACAAAAGAATCCTGAATTTCCTTAAATTTTTAAAATTAACCTTTAACTATTGCCGTGAATAATAATGAATCTGTAGTCGTGCCTTCAGTCGTGATCCAGGTGATATTAAATATAAATAAGAAGAAAAAGCAGTAGTAGCCCAATCAATGGTAACGCGCTCGCATGGAAAACCAAGTGAAGTTGAAGTTGAAAGTGAAGACCGAGTTCAAATCCCGATGATATTTGCTCTAAGTGAATCATTTCTAATATGATTACTATTTGTCTTACAGTGAAGGAAAACCTGCATGTCTGAGAGAACCTAGCAAGTTTTCGAAAGATATGTGAAGTCCGCCAATTTGCACTTGGCGAGCGTGGTCGATAGGAGGTCCGTACCCAACAGTGGGACGTTAACCTGTCAATGACCGCCGAGCCACCAGTGACTCAGTTAGCAATTAATTTCTTAGAAATTATCCAAAAAGATACTAAATACTTTTAGTTTCTTTATATTGAAAATAATACTTAAAGCTTATCAAAAATACAAAATTAAACTGGGCACATACTTATATTTTTATAGCTACCTAATACGCACTTACCTAATATTAATATCACGTTGATTTAAAAAATATATATTTTAAACAGACATAACCTTTAATTATTTAAAATATTATGTTTGTTATTCTTTTAGAAATATAATAATATAATATTTAAATTGAATTTAGGTTGCTTCTACACGTACATATAGAGCTGAACGAATTTATTGGATGATTTTAGGTATGTCTTCACTTTCGTCAAATTATTTAGAGCTCGAGTAGTGATCACTAGGTACATACAGTAAAGTCGACATCGTTATATGAATATTAGCAATATGTATGTATGTGGATAAAGCACTACCCAAAGATATGGAATTTCCACTAATTTCGCCTTCAGTGCTATCTAAATAAAAATGGGGATAAATTAATAAATAATTAAAAATAACAAAAAAAAAAACCACGTAGATAGATATGTATATAGATATAGAGAATTCAAATAGACCCATTTATAAGTCATTATAAGCCAAAAGAATAAAACTGGAAGTATTTTAGTTTTATCTAATTTTCTAATCAAATTATTGTAATATCAGGAGCTTTCTTAGATATAGTTTTACAGTGCACAATTACTATTCGCAGTAATTATGTTAAAATTACCCGTTTGTATAACGCCAGTGTAATTGCATACGCATTACAGAACACAGAACGAATGGAGTAGGCACATACTAAAAAATAAATTTTAATTAAAATTAGTTTATATAAAACTTAGACTGATCTAAAAATACATTTTGATACGTGGCAGATTAGTTTATGTTAATGCATTTTATTATTTAGGCATGTATTTGAATAAATATTGTTTCTAGGACATTAGTAGGTATTATTTTTGATGATTACTTATTGCTTAGTAAGTAGGTAAACATCAAAAACATGCTAATATTATAATTGTGAATTGCGTATAGTTAGCTTATATTTTTTTTGGACTGAAATACGGACGGACGGACCGACGGACAGACAGGTAAAAATTCTAAAAACTACAGACTCCGCTTCTGTATCAATAATTACGACTATTTCAATAATATTTTCCAAAAATATTTTATGTACAGATTCGATTTAGTTATAATTTTATTATTTGTAAATGTGTAAATAATAATATTTTTATTAGATACAAGCGACGTTTTGATCGGGTCTGTCCCTAGGTAGGTTTTAAACAGATTAAAATAGATATATGTTTTTGCGGACTTTTCTGTAGGCCTTTTTAAAACCATCTATTTTGCAGTACATTGTTTCGGTGTATTTCTCAAGATTTAGCCACCGTTAAAATGTAAATTTTTAAGGACGATTCAACAGGACCATTTAGAATTGTGTATTCCCGTGGGAATATAGATTTTCCTATAGTAAAAGGACTGACATTTAGGATCCGAGTAATAAGTAATCACACAAAATTAAATTAAAATTTCTTCAGCACTTTTCGCAAGAAATACATACAGATATACAGACAAACTACTATATACTTTAGAGAATACGTTATATTTATTGTTTTTATAAAGTATTTATTGTATAGATTTTGCTTTATTACTATTTTATTATATGTATAGGTAACGGACATAAAGCAATAGGATTTGTATATACATGTTCGAAACTCACTCAAATGGCACATCTCATAGGCTCTGATTAGTACAACAGTGTAGTGTACACTACGCACTACGCTCTACGCACGTTAGATTGCTTACGTCTGTTTGCATCACACACAAACCATTAACGCGTTACACCTGTACAACTCGAATAAAACTCGATATATGGATGTCAGGAACGAATTTAACCTTCAATAAAACGTGCACAGAATAAGTAAGCCACGTCTTAGGGCAACATTTGTTCGTAAAATGCGTGACGAAATTGTTGGTGCGGGACAAATTTTTCCGATCACTCTTGTACTCGAGTCGACACTTAGCATCCCTTTTTCGACAATTTCACGAGCCTTTTACATCAATTCGAACGGTATTATAAATTGCGACGCTGTTTTATTTTAAAGTGGAAGGGAATTTTCTTCTGTTAACGTGTATTATTGATTTACTCTTCACATTTTTTGTTGTGAGTAAATAAGATTATTTGGTGTTGAATTGCTTAAAATATTTTCCTTCGATTAGCTTTATAATATTCTAATATTTTAGACAACTTTTATTGTACTTGTAAAACACAAATAGGTGCCAAGAGACTTACTTGTCTTCATGATATCTTATTCCTCCATTCAACATGAGCTGAATTTTAAACGAAAAATTATCGCTTGACAAATTCAACCACACTCATCTGAATTTGATCTTCTGAGTTAGTTTATAGTCATAATTTTGTAAAAAGTGCATAAATATTATAATATATTATTTTTCAAATTATACTTATTAAATCATAATTGTATCATAAAGTTAATATTGCACTGCGCAAGTGGACAGTGTCGAGTATAATTCTTGTCACTTTTCTTTTAAAAGGAAAGCTGAGTGGACCTGAACCATGCTATAATATTTTATATTAGGTACTTATTATTGTAAACACAATTAATATTATACAAAATATTATATTATGGTTCTACCATCTTCTTAAGTATATGGGATACATTTCTACGTTACAGTGTAACAAACACACACTCTCTCGCTCACTCATCAACATTCATATTAATAAGTGTAATGTGTACTTATGAAGCTCCAAAATGTGCGTAAATAATTACTTTATCTTATAATAAGCTTGTCATAATCTCTTTAATAAAAGTGCTGTTTCGCAGCTTAAAGGCAATATTGCCACTAACCGTCGTGTGTCAGAACTAACAGCTACCAAAGGAGCGTTGGTTGATTAGGTCGGGGCTGAAATGGTTGCGCTCGCTATAAAGATTTTTGGGTAAACGCAATATCATGTCGTTACGGTAATAGAAAGGTCTAAGCAGTGTCTCTATTGCATCGTTTTTTTATTTTAGTGTGTATCATGATACAATAATTTAGGGAAAGCTATTAAGTATTAGAGTTAATAAAATATTTATCTATTCAAAAGGTTTTGCTTGCGGATTTTTGTGGTATGTTACCGGGTAACAAGTAGCTAAAATATAGCCGTCTTAATTAAACTGTTTTTAAAAATTTGTTAGATTATCAATTCAGATCTATGATGAGTTTATTGTTATGTATGTTTCATTATATATTTACCAATAAATGAACCGACGTTTAAAATTTTATTTTATGATTGGATATATTATATAAAGTTAGACCACAACTAAGGGCAGAAAAATTACATTTTCCATTCTTAGTAATCATCATTAGTGACGTCGAAGATCTTTTAAGTAAAGATTAGGTACGTAATATTATTTTTAACTTAATTTTATTGGAGATGAATATCTTTCTTTGAAGATATTTCATTTTGTAGGTTAAACAAATATAAGAGCGTTGGTATTTAAGTCACAAATAATACAAATTCGTTAAGACGGTAGCTTAATGAAGTCTCTAGTTGGCTTATTAAGCGACTGTGTTTGAATAGTTTGACTAATTAAAATTGTGTCGTCAGCCATTTAATACATTACGTTTTATTTCTTTTAATACTTATATTAAAATAATTCTAAATAAGGTATTAAAAATTCAAACAGTCTATTACATCAAGTTGAAAAATGGCCTGTTTTAAAATAACAGTGTTCTATGACGTACATGTATCATTAATATATAACATTAAAATATACATAATCAGAATTAAAATAAGTCTAACATTCAATTTCATAAATAATTTCAAGTAGTGCAATATTTTTTAGCTTCCCTTAACTTCATTCAACTGAATATCTATACGATAAATTATAAAAATTGTCTCTGTAGCAAAATTAGGGCAAATTTATTCAAATTAACTTAGTTACTTTTGTTTCTCCACGACTCTCGCTGATCTTCAATACTACTTAAGAACTTATCTTAGTGGTAAATCTAAATTGAATCGTGAGGGGTACTCACTCCATAAAATACCCCAATGCAAGTAAAGTATCGGAACGTACCATATCTTCACCCTAAGATCCTAATAAAAGATAAAGATAAGGATTTAGTCATCTGATTTATATCTACAGAAAAAGCTTTTTTTACATTTATTTTATTTTATAATATATAGTGAAAACTATCTAAAAATTGTATGTAACAATATATATTATATACACTATTCAGGCAGTGGTAGCCTAGTTATAACGCGCTCACTTGGGAAACCGAGTGAACCGGGTTCAAATCCCGGGTTTCGCACCTCTGATATTTTCTTGTGCGAATCATTTCTAAAACGATTACCACTTGCTTTACCTCGTAGCTTACCATGGTACTAGATGGTGCTGTGTGTGTCCAAAACATAAAATAAAAAGAAAACTAATAATGAATCATTATATTACCCGACAGGACTCGTGTGCCGACTATTTTTGAGGGTACTATGTCAAAATCTTTTGTGGGCCGAGACTATTCATAGTTTCATGAAACAGATTGAATCATATATAAATGAATATAAGAAAAGAAGTATTAATAACAAAAAAGTTTTTTTAAGCATAGATATACCTAATAATCTAGAGTAAAATAACGACTAAGTCGAATTAAAAGTCATATCATGTAACGCTACTGGTGTAAGAACATTACAAGCGAGACCAATACAAAGCTCAGCATCCGTCCCTCATCATTTGTTACAGTCATCGCGTAAGATGAAAGCTGGATACAAAATGTAACGCTTCACGACTCACTTGCTAATACTGATAGTTTATGTACAGTTAGAATAAAAATATTTTTAAATTATTTATTTAAGTATGTATGCTAAATAATTTCTAGTAGGTAATTAAATATTACTTAGATAGTTGATATTAGGTTCAATAATGTGGTAGTATTTTTCAAAATATTTACATCTCCCTATCTTTACGAGTAGATATTTTATATTGGAACTTGTGGGAAATTCAGGAATGATAATCACGAAAAGGTCAAACCTGCGACTTGTGTTGTGGCTACCGCAGCTTGGCACATACATTTCGATGAAAGAGAAAATCTCGGTACCATAATAGGTAAAGTAAGTAAAATAAAATTAATACTCATATAAAAAGTTTATTATATCGCCTAATTACATTCAAATTATAGAATTACAACAAATTATTTTCGTCCTTTATACTATAGTAATGGTATAACAACTCGAATAAAATAGGATTTTTCTGCTTTCCGATGACGTGAAATTCATTAAATGTAAAAAAAAAACTTTTATTATTTACAATAGACAATTATTTATAGAAAGCATTTTTAAAATAATATAAAACAGTAATATTCTATCTACATAAATAAAAATGAATGTTGGTAAGCGCATAACTCAAGAATGGCTGGACCAAATCAGCTAAATTTTTTTTCGTATGTTCCTTAAGGTCCACGGAAGGTTTTAATAAAGATAAAAAATGAAAAATTAACGAAAAAAAAATTAAAATTTATATGGCTAACGCTGGCAAATAACTTATATCTACTTAAAACGTACGTAGCGACGAACCCAAGCGAAATGAGGGTGAGCCGCTAGTATTAATTAAATTATACTATTCTTTCATATGGTAACATTTTTGCGGTAACTGTCCCTGCGACTGTCGATATGTCGTATCGATATCCGTTCCATTATTGTCCGGATAAAACTTAGATTTGATTCCGAAGTTGTGTGGTATAACAAAAGACTCTATTTGCTACTTTATGGTTAAACTTCGCAAAGAAGCTGATGAAGTAACTTTTTAATAACTTTAAGAATATCTATTTTTACTTTTGAAGTAAGTTTTTTTTATAAGATTTAACGAAATTGACAGTTACATTTGATAAGTTAGTAAGAAATTTTTAAACAATAACAAATGTAATGTCACAGTGGATTAAAGCAATTTAATGCTGATGATGATGATGATGTTGATCAATAACTATTTAGATTCAGTCGAAACGATCTAAAACAAGCTGATCTATACTTTTCTGATCTGATTTTTGTTTTAATACTTGTAATTAATTACAAACATCGTAAGAACGTAACGTTAATGTAACACATATCATAAGAAACAGAAAAATATATTATATGACTTTAATTAATAATCATAGACATATATGATACAAATAGGGAAAGCAATATAAATTACAATTTTTGAGATAAGAGTCTATTTATGTCCCATAATGGCGGAAGTTTATGATGGCGATTACTTCACTCAATTGAAATTTATGGCAAATACAATGTGGATATTATTGCGATATACTCTACATATTAATATGGTTTGAGTTAATTTTATTAATATTTTTTATAGTAGTCAAATGGCTAGCGTTACCTATTTTACTTATTATGATGTCTTAGGTTCGAGTTTTAGTCGGGGCAAAAGCTTTATCGGATTTTTTAAAGAAAAAATCTCGATTGCCATCCTGAAGTTGACAAGTTGTTTGTGCTACGCCATAGAGAATTCATAATTCTGTCAGTACTTAGTACTACACTAAATTCCTCGCTGATCATGATTTGATGATGATTTCCCGCCTTACAGGAACATAGCAGTGACAGAAATAGGCTGTATATTTGTACCAATTTTTGCACATACTTTTGTACGATAGTGTTTTCTTCGTAGATGGTAGTTTGATGATTATTGTAAGGATTATTAATACAGGCATGGATGGTTTAGTATTTGCTTTATTGAGTACGACAAGATTTGAAGTGAAGACAATGACTACTGTCATGTCATGACCGAAGAAAAGAGGTTGGAACCAAAGACAATTATTAAGCATAGACTATCTACATATTTTTTAATGTATGTAACAATTATGATAATTTCTAAAGTTGGGTTTGCGGAATCTTGAGGATACTAATCAAACGCTAAGTATCAGAAATATGTTATATTGCGCCACAGATAATTTCAGTACATTAAATAGTTAAAATTTATCAAACGATAATTTCATTGAAATTAATTACTTTTTATTATATTATAATTATTTATATTACATATATTGACGTCAAAGCCATATCACTAAAAAGTTCGCCTTTAACGGTGATTTTTTTCAAACCTCATGGCGTCACCCCATATCATAAATAATTCATTAAAAAAAAGAATAATTACGTAAATTGATTTCTAATTCACGGTATCTCGTAACATACACAGAAATAGAACTGTCGAATTATGTGAATTCGATTAAAAGTTTTAATACAAAAAAATGACGTAGTATAATAAAAATAACCTGGCAAAATTATTTTTATAATGAATATACTTGAGTCCAGTAATACCTTGCTAGCAAATTGTATATATATTACATAACGTACCATATATTACGTGTTATAAAAATAATCCAGTAAATCCCGCCTAGTGTTTATTGAAATAGACCTTAATACCTGTAGTAATACAAGACATATTTTACAAACATTGTTAGGGATTTCGTTCTCTCGCACCGAGGGAAAGATGGAATAAAGCCTTTTTATTTAAACTTTAGGTTTTTTTATCGCACTTTTGGGAACAATGTTGTGCCTTCCCCTAGGAAATAACAATCAATCAATATTCGTTTGCTTTCTCATTTGTTTTCTAATGTAATTTGACTGTGTATTATTTTTAACCGACTTCAAAAAAAGGAGGAGGTTCTCAATTCGTCGGGGACTTTTTTTTTATGTATGTTCCCCGATTACTCGACGATGGCTGGACCGATTTGTAAAATTCTTTTTTTGTTTGAAAGGGTATAGTTTCTAGTTGGTCCCATAGTCACCAAGTCACGATCTGATGATGGAATCCCAGGAAAATCGAAGGCAACTCTCAAATTTTATAGGCACTTATTACGTTTTTCATATATTTCCTAAAGCTGTTCAAGTATTTGCGTCTGATAATCATCATCTCCTGTGGTTGAGCTAATGATGGAAGGTACAACTCCTCAACTGTTAGGAGTTAAAAGAAAATTCTTTCAATATTATACGTAATTATAGACCGATAGTTAAATTCTTTCAGGCTCTTATTAACCGACTTCAAAAAGGAGGAGGTTCTTAATTCGACTGTTTTTTTTTTCTTTTTATGTTTGTTACCTCAGAACTCCGTCATTTATTAACCGATTTGGACAATTTTTGAGTTGTTTGAAAGTGTATACTTCCAGATTGGTCCCATTTAAATTTAAAAAAAATACCACCCTTAAGGGTGGAAAAATAGTTAATGATGGATTTAACCTACTTCTAATTGTTATATTGACTTGAAACTTTGCAAGTGTTTCTATTTCCGTTGATAGTACAGTGGTTCGGTATTGTTGACATGATCTGATGGTAAGGCCAGAAGGTGGATAGGTGGAACTCTTCAACGGCTAATAGTAGATACTTTGAGTTTGGGCTTATTTTGTTTGATTTGACAAGCCTAATACCTTAGAATTCTTACTTTGCTACTACTGTCTACACTAAAAAGAGAAAAATAAAAACTTTTTAACAAAAAAATAAAAACCGACTTCAAACAAAAGCACTAAAAAGTAAAAAATAACTAACTAAATATAAAAAATCTATTTACTTATATTTTGGAGATAAAAATTAATTACAATAAAAATCTTGTAACAAAGGACAGAAATGTCTGTCAAATAAAATAATTCGTTTGAAAAAAAAGGCAAATAATTAAATACGTCTAAAAAGTATTATTTTTTGAGACAAAGACATATTTAAGAAGTAAATAACCCTTTGTTGGTACAAGCGTAAGATAAAGATATATTTTCTTTTGAATAATAAAAAACTTTTTGCCTTTACTTAAGTTCAAGGGCCCTGACCTTAATGTTAAAGTCGCGATACAAAAATTTTAATCCTCATTTTTATAGCCACTGGTGTTCATTTTGCTCCTTTTAAAATTTACTACTTTAAATTTAATATTACCTACAAATGGAGTTTTTTTTTGACTTGCCTGTGTATACGGTATTTATTTAGAATTAGCGTTTGCCCGCAATCATGTACGTTTTTTTTAATTTATGTATAATTTTTTTCTGTTCTAAGGTTCATAGTGCAATATTACATTAAATAGAGATACCTGAAAAGAGTTTTTAACATCGGAGAGGTAGTTCCAGAGATTATTATGTCCGAACAAACAAAATCTTTAGCTTCATATATTAATATAGATTAGAAATTACATAGTATTTCGTACTAATGTCGACAAATTTTGTTTAGTTTCTTTAGTAAAATTCTAAATACCTTCTCATGTACATTATATCTTTATTAATGAATTCAATCAATTAATTATTACAACACATCCGTTTGGACTTGTTACGCATTATAAATCTGTAATCAATTAGTTTCAATTTTATACTAATAAACTAGCGACTCACCCTCGCTCAGTTAGGGTTCGTCCTTAGAAACATTTAGATTATTGTATATATTTTTAATGTTGAATCATAAAAAAATTAAAATAAAAAGATTTTTGGGGTTGACCACTCTTATCACTTAGGGGTATGAAATAGTTTTGCGTCCTATTCTCAGACCTACTGAATATACACACAAAATTTCATAAGAATCGGTCAAGCCGTTTCGGAGGAGTTCTGTTACAAACACTGTGACACGAGAATTTTATTTATTAGAAAGATGGTGGTTGTTGGATTCTCTTCGAAATTGTTTCAATATTCTTGTTACTTGTTATTTAAAAGTACCCTGAAATTTTTAATTATTATTTTAAAAAAATGATTATACATATCAAAATCAATTCATAAAAATATTTTATTTTATTAGTAAGAAGCTGTAACTTATTGAAATCAAGTTTGCTTTGTACACTAAATGTAAGTATGGATCCAGGTCTTATAATTGTAAAAGTTTCATGCGCGAATCTGAGTTCCAGCATGAATACCGCTTGCTCTTAAGCTAAAGGAAAATATTGTGAGGAAACTAGCACATGTGGAAGAATCTATACATATAATAAAATTGTAACTAAGTCGAATCTGTACATTAAATATTTTTTGGAAAATCTAATTGAAATAGACATTATTATCGATACAGAGTCCGAATCTATAGTTTTTAGAATTTTTGTCTGTCTGTCTGTTACCGCATCACAAGAAAACCACTGGAGGGATTTTGATGAAATTTGGTATGATGATAGGTGGTTATCCGGGTCAACATATAGGATACTTTTTACCACGGTAAAATATCTTATTTCTGAGAAAAAATACAAAAACTGCATTGTAAGAGTATACTAATATGTAAAAACTAAGAATTTGGTTTTTGGTCATCTGAAAGCGGGCGGAGCCGCGGGCAATGTTAGTATATTTTATTTATTTTATTTATAACACTTTATTGCACAAGAAAATAGTACATTAACATAATGAGATTTGCAAAGGCGGCCTTATCACTAAAAGTGATCTCTTACAGGCAACCGATAGTAAATAGGATATAAGAAAATAAGTGAGCGGAAAGGTGCATAAAGTGCAAATCATTAAAACTTAATATAAATAAACATACATAAAAATTTACATATATAAAATATTAGTTTTACCATATATATTTTTATTATATATATATACATAACATACATATACATAATAATAAAATAATGTCTATATATGAATATATATGCATAAACAAATTACAGAGTACGGCACTAATGACAGAATAACCCTACTGTGATAGATAGTGTCTTTTGAGACGTTTTTTAAATATGACATTCTTATTTCAATTGGAAGCTCATTCCAGTCTTACAGTTTTAATGGTGAAAGACTCACCATAAGATTTGGAATGGCTTAGTGGGATTTCGAGTAACATATACATATAATATATGTATATATTACAATAAAAAGATATTTACAACAAGGGAAATAAATACTTACATTGAGATTACAGAAATAATTCATTATATTATATACAAAACAAATGTATACTTAATTATTACTGTACAAGTCATATCTGTATACTGTACAAGAATTGTGGAAAGAATACTTGTTCCTAGTAGTAATACCGATTCTTGTCATCAGTAGAGGCAATTAGACAAGGTGTTGTTTTTTAAGAAGTGTTTAGCACTTTGACTCCATGGGCCAAGGGTTTCTACAGCAAATGGTAAGATAAAGGCATATTTTTACTAAAGGAGGTGTATCTAGAACCTAATTACTTTTGGATAGACGTGTGAACTCAGGCAATATGTATTTAGACAACGTGTTGGACTATTGCCTTTTACCGCTCGTAGCGAGGAGAGCCCAAAAGTGAAAACTTGAAAGGGATGATTTATTACTATTTTAAGTTCTTTTAGGCAACTCGACTTTTTATCTTTATTAAAATATTTCATTATACATACATAGTTATCATTTTCATATTATTTATCTTTTGTTAGCAAATTGAAAATGTTGTATTTACTGAGACACGATTATTTATGGGAAATATTTAGGTAATATAAGATTTTGTAAAGTAATAATATTATGCCTTGTTATTCTCATATTGCAACATTTTATTTAACGTCGACTAAGAAAAATATATTTTTCTTAAAGATTGGATAACTTTGAACTGAACTTCAACATTCTTTACTCAATTAAGTAGCGTACAAAATTGCTAACAGCATTACTCAAGTACACTGTTAGCTTAAGCAATTTACAAAACTGGAGCTAGTTTACATTATTCGGGTGCTCCATTTTAATAAAAACAGCTGCGAAATAAAATTCATTCATTCATAACACGGAGCCACAAGTCACTCACAAAGAATTTCAGGTTATTTTTCTCATTTCAAATTCTCGGTAGACGACTAGAATCGTAAAAAGAGGATTATACTCGGTGCTCGCGTGGCGGATAGAATTCGTGAGATAGAGCCGAGTTCGCAATATGCTTGCTTTATTTACTCGTAGCCACTAAGCTGCATATAATGAAAACGCACTGTCGTGTTGGGCGTCAGGCGTCAAGTAAAAATTGAACAGCTATACTGAAGTGTTTTGATACTTTTGTATTTAATTATTATAATAATAATTTATTTAATTTTATTTTATTGGTTATTGTGTCAATTAATCTAGCTTCCTTATTTCAGTATATTGTGATTCATATTTAAGTATATATATATATATATATATATATATATATATATATATATATATATATATATATATATATATATATATGTGTGTATATATAGACGTAGGTACGAGCAAGTACACACATGCATTCGTCAAAATAATTTACTGACTACAGTTGTTTTATTTAGATCAATAGGAATCTGTAGCGCTCACAACATATCAGCAAAGTAATTACATATAATCGGATGAACATATAAGAATGAGTAAAACATATACAAATAAACAAATACAACTTATATATAACAGACAAACACACATTCAACAAATCTTTGTTGAATGTGTGTTTGTCTGTTTGTCAGAGCTTTTTTTGCCCTTTCCTGAAATACCTATAATATATTCGGAGTAAAAATTATTATAAATTAATTAAATTGTTATAAGTGATTAGATTGAATGAATACGTACAAAATAAAAGGATTCGTTTTAAGGAATTTCAAAATATATTTTTCAACCAATTTTAAAATTATGAAGCTTTTAAAGAAGCTACTAAGTTACAAAGTTATTGTATCGGCAAAGATACAGAATAACGTTTCATCCATAACTTTCAGATTAAATATAAAGAAAATCTTGGATCTATGAGTTTTCATAATACAGGACCATTTTTACTGATATTGATACTTTAGTCGGTCAGTATAAAACAAAACGTGCCATTATGTGGATACCCTCATAATCCAAAGTGACCTAGAGTGACCTAGGACTAAAAAAATACTCTTTTATTTACTTGCTTTTATTTTATTTATATTTTATTTTATAAAACTAAGTTAAAGTTAATTTACTCATTATCCTTGTTGGCTAAATCGTATTAATATTAGGTTACAATATCTTAGTATTGTTACCTCAAAAAAAAACTTCAAAATGATGACTTTAATCTTAAAGTAATTGTATAATTTAAACTTAAGAGACAAATATATATTTTTTAACTAGATTTTAGAATTAAAAATATATATATTTTTGTTAACGCTTAATTTTGATATCCCACTCGTTAGGTACGAGAGAATGAAAAATTTCAAGACCAAATGTGCGCCTGACATCCACAATTTATGATCTCTATATGGATTGGCGTTATAAAACGTATCTAACGACGTATTATCATTAAGCCGTTTAGTAATTACAAGGGAACATACGATTGGACATTCATACATACATACGTACATAAAGATCAAACACATAGCCCTCCTTTGGGCTTCGACGAAGTTGAGTAACAAAGAAGCTCATATCTCTCTCAGGTTGATAAATAATCTCTTGGAAATAACACGATGAAAAGTTATTTTTGCGCAAAAAATCAAACCAACAAACATACTTTCACATTTATGATATTAAGTAAGGATTTCATATGGAGCTGTTTATTAAATGATTTTTTTTATTGTTTTTTACATAGCCAGTCAGTACTAAATTGAATTTTATATCCAATTTATAATTTACGTGATTGCAATTATGACAAATTCAGTTATCAATTCATGTTTTAAAGAATTAATGTTTTTTGTGTTTCATATTTTCATCACCCTTCTTTTTCATAACAATATTATTTCGCTCAGAAAAATTGAATATGATTTTACTACTTCATTATAAAATTACAGTGATATTCGTTTCTTTACATTTATACATATATTATAATTCATATGTTATTTCGAAATTACACGACACTAAAGCACTAGTCTATACTAATATCATAAAGAGGTAAAGTTTGTGAGTTTGTGACGTTGTACGGGATAAGCTCTGGATCTACTGAACTGATTTAGATGAAATTTGGTTAGAAGATAGTTTGAGACCCTATGAAGGACATGGGATTATTTTTATTCTGGAAATCATTATCAAAGTTTGTATAGGGTATCGAGCTAAAGACGAACCCGAGCGAAGTGAGGGTGTGTCGCTAGTATTTAATATTCTTATTTACATATACCAATTAAATGTCCCTTATTTGTTTGCTTATGAAGTTACTCCAAACGTAATATGTATATAAATTGCTATTGACATTAATATACTGTTTATACCAAATTATTAAGTATTGCCATGTAATTAAGGTCTACAATTGAAAGCGCGTGACAGTATGTAATATATTAAATTTGCTTCGCAATCGTGCGTGTGGATTGTTTGGCTAAGTAATTGTAGTAAATGCATAATTCTTATCCTCATTTGAACTAAAACTTGTTAGTGGCATATGCAATATAAATTATAATAACAATTATAATGCATTTAACTCCATTAATATTATCGTATTGTTATAACAAGGCAGCATAAGCAAGGCAGTGGTAGCCCAGTGGTAACGCGCTCGCTTGGGAAACCGAGTTAAGCGGGTTCAAATCCCGGGTCTCGCACCTCTGATATTTTCATGTGCGAATCATTTCTAACATGATTACCATTTGCCTTACGGGGAAGGAAAACATCGTGAGGAAACCTGCATGTCTGAGAGAACCTAGCAAGTTTTCGAAAGACATGTGAAGTCCGCCAACCCACACTTGGCCAGCGTGGTGGACTATGGCATGATCCCCCTCGTATTGAAGGGAGGCCCGTGCCCAGCAGTGGGACGATAAAAAAACGGGCTAAATACATACAAACATACATTGTCATAAGCTGAAATTAACGTATATTCAAAGTTTATGTTAATAATTAAGCTTTTCCATGAGCTTTTGCTGATTAGCTGTAATTTATTCTAAATTACTTAGTATCTGCAGCTTTGCAATTAAACGTGTTCTCTTACTAACGATTTTATTATACTTACAACTAATGAATTATATTATATACAATGTACATATTTAAATAACTTTATATGCAAAAGGAAACAAATAAAGATATTTCGTTAACAAAAAGCTTCACATTTTTATACGTTTGGTAATTACGTATTTTTTTAATTAACTAACAAATTATAAGAAAAAAATATTTTTACTAATATCTTACAGCCTAATTTGAGTATTTATTAACTCATTAAAAATGGCAATATATTAAATATTCATTAATTAATAATTTATTATCTTCAAACATCAAATTTATCCGACCGCTGTACACGCCAGTCTAACGTTGCTTATCCGTACACGTCTTGTCACCCGTCACGCAATCTCTCCCCAGTTCGGGAATCCTGCCGCTTTTCCCGTTTCTATTCAAAATCTTCCTTACATACTTCCTAATTGAATTAAACGATATTGCAATACAACTAGAATATTAATACGGATACCATAATTTTAAATGGTTTTTATTTTTAGTTGATTAATACTGAATAAAATCTACTGTATACTGAGGGTATATTATAATAAAATAGTAAAGAACTTTTTACATTAAATACTTCATGAAAACTATATATTTGGAGGTTATTTCTAATGTAATGATATTTTTGCTGATGTAAATTTATTTGCCTTTTCTCTTGATAGTTTGAAAATATTAATTTTTATTTAATAATTAATTATTGTTTTGTGTATTTTTTTACTAATACTCGTATATATGATTTCAATAACTTTTGTAAAGTTAAACACTTAATGGTTTAGTTTTTCTGTTTGTTATTGCAAAAAAATAATTAAATTTAAACTATATCAATGTCTTGAGCTTTTTATCTGTAAATCTATTTGATCGTGATTTAAATGTGAGAATGTATATCTAGTATTAAACTAAAAACAACTGTGATTTTTTAATGTACAAAGATACTACTAATATAATTAATTTACATTTATAATGATGTGAGATGTTTATTTGTATCACAAAGCCTAAGAAAAAAATATACATACCATACCATATTTACTTTTAAATCGAAGTGCTATTCATGAAAGTTTTATTTGCCAACCTATATATATCATAACATATTATAATATATGACTAATTCTAGAGTGAGTGGCAATACAATTTTATGCTAGACAGTAAATCGGCTGTTCTTATTTCGGAAGACAGCTTGGAGGCAACTATTTCGGGGTATCGGCTCATATCTGTAGCTATAAAAATGTTTTATGTTAGTGGCTAATAAATGACATCAGCAAATTCAGTAAGACAATATGAGAGCCGCTCTATGCATCCGTTTCCTTCTTTTATTTCTTCCCCTCACAATCATTGTTTCGCTTGAAAACGAGGGCGCCAAGCCGTCGCGATCACATTGGCAGACGCTTCCTTTAACATTCCCTTGTTGTTGTTAAGATTTGCCTCTGTTTATACCATAAATGTATTCTTAATTGGATTGGGTCATCTAAACAACGATAGAATGTTTGAAATTGTTACTATTATTCGGCATAACGCAATCAGTTCCGTGCAAACTTTTCATCCATCTCCGTGACTGTGCCCGATTGTTTCTCTGCGATGTTTCAAATCTCCCCATTGTTTGAATTTTCCTTTGTGAGCTCACGCGAGATTGGTTTTACTCTTTTACGCCACCTAAACTTATTGTTCTAAGGCCACATGCCATTACTCAAAGTTATATATCACACTAATGCAAGCACTTACTACGATGGGGTGGACCTAAGTGTTTTCTGTCAAATCGATTCTCTTTCTGTCATAATGCTGTGTGAAGTTTTCATTAAAATATAAATAGATGTTTCGATTCTTATTATTATATCCGTTTATTTGTAATCAATAAATATATTTGTCTATAACTTATTTTTTAAATGTAGAGTTCAATTCTTATTGTCATTTTGCGGGACAGTATAGAACTACTTAAATGAAACAATAATAATTCTATATATATGAAAGCTTACAATTGCGTATTTAAAATAGTAATATATATATAATAAAAATACATATTTTTATACCCCTAACAATAACATTATTGTTATGGGTATATACCACGTTTTCTTCTATTTAAGTTTTTGATAATATTTTTTTAGTAACATTGAAAATAATTATGTTTTTATTTATAATTATGTATTGTAACTACATATTTTATGTTACTCTAGATATGATTTTATAACTACTAAAAAAATTTTTTTCTGTTACACGTATCAAGTAATTTCAGTTTAATATTCCTTTAAGTCATAAAAATTCATCACATGGAATCTAAGAAAGAAAATATCCCTAATTTCTTCTCCAATGTTTGCTCACGGTGGTTAAGCTGCATCTAATGAAATCCCCTGTCAGTATATCCTTGCACTATCATACTAAATCTAACCTATCTTGATATTTACTACTAATGCATTAAAAAATTATAAATTGATAGTCAAAATCTTGCCAGTAAAGCTAAAGAACAATCCTTTGTTGGTTGCCTTTTTTGAGTGAAAGTAACATAAAAAATTTAATTTTTTCTTATTTTTAAAGCGTCAGTAATATATAATTTTATTTTAACAATAAGTTAATTTTATTTTTTAAATTTTATTATAATATTATAAAAATATAAATCAGGCTCTAAATGAGTTGGTCTAAGTACATTTCGTTGATAGAAACATGTGGATTTGAGTAGGTATTTGGTTCTATATTTGATCTCAGTTACTTGCAAAGTGTTATTCCGATCACGGACGTAAGAATCTCGTTTATTAAAAACAATCTCTAATAATAATGGTCACGTGAAATACCTATCATTCAGCTTTAATTATACAAGCTTCACAGAACGAACTTATAACGACTTGACATGATAAAATTACAGAACATAAAAAAGGCAAAGTATTTTAATATCTTTTTCTAGTTGCAAACGACAAAGAAATAAATTACTCAAACATTTTGACAAAACAATGTTTCAAACGTTTCTAACAGACTCAAGAAAATATATTGCGAATGTAATCTAGAGTAATATGGCTCAAGTCTTATAAAAGACATGTTTATCATATACTTATTCATAAG
Organism: Brenthis hecate; assembly: GCA_951806755.1. Classification (NCBI taxonomy): domain Eukaryota; kingdom Metazoa; phylum Arthropoda; class Insecta; order Lepidoptera; family Nymphalidae; genus Brenthis; species Brenthis hecate. Next base: position 3,391,026 of record OX638262.1, read on the forward strand.
AGAGTTATTTGAGTTCATTAATTAAGGACAATAATTGTAAAAGTTATATTTGTAAAGTTATATTTTATATAGGTTATAATATATATAATAGCTTGCCAGGACTTCACTTTGTTAAACTTAAAAAAAAATATCGGGCCCCAGTCCTATCTCCTGTGTAGTTATTTATACACTAGCGGTTCACCCTCGCTTCGCTCGGGTTCGCCTCTAGGAAAGTACAAACAGATCTATCCCACGGGAACCGTTCATTTTTCCGGAATAAAAAGTAACGTGTTGTTTGACCAGTATTATAAAGTATCAGCATACCAAATTTTACTAAATTAAGTGCATAAGTTGTTGAATACTAAGCTGTATAAATTACTATAGTTATTTAAATATCCCACGGGAGCTCTTTAATTTTCCGGGATGAAAAGTATCTAAGATGTTGACCGGGGATATAAGGTCCCACCGTGCAACATTTCATCTAAATCGGTCCAATTCGAGTAGATTTGGAGATTAGCCCGTACAAACAGACAAACAGACACAGAAACAAAAAAATTGTAAAAAATCTGGATTTGTTCTATATGTCTTCTTACATCCCCCTGACGGCTTTTTACCATTTTCTTTCTATGTACAGACATTCGACCTCTACAGTTTTATTATAGTATAGATAGAATAATTTAACTTTAAAAACATGATAAAATGTATCCTACATCACAAATATATTACTCCATTAAAAATATTTCCAAGTAAGCAGACAAAAATCATTATTACCAACAATGTTTCTTTTACATCTAAAAAGTGGTTCATCAATGCTCTTCAATTCATATGAAATTATCGAACACTACTCACTACTATCTTTGTGGACCCCACCGAACAATGGGACGTTTCAACCTAGTGGACATCTAACGCTTGACCAATTTTCTTTTGTGAATGCCTACGATTGACGAATAGAGGTATTCAGAAGGTTTTGATTGAGCCACTTTTTGGGAAATGCATTGATTTCATATACTTCACTGAACATTAGGGGAAGTGTTGTAGTTTATATATTGTATGATATATACGAGTAGATGGGGTTCTTTTATGTTATACTAGTGGTCTGCCCGCCGTATTATGCCTATTGTAGAATATAAAATTTATTAAAAGATTTTCTAAGTTTTGCATGGAAATTATTACGTGTTATGATTTGGTCCATCTTAGCGTTGTTTGTATTCATTTTTAACGTCCCACTGCTGAAGACAGGCCTCCCTTCAATACGAAGGGGATCAAACCATAGTCCACCACGCTGGCTAAGTGCGGGTTGACGAACTTCATATGTCATTCGAAAACTGGCTAAGTTCTCTGAGACATGCATGTTTCCTTGCGCTATTTTCCTTCAGCATGAAACAAGTGGTAATCATGTTGGAGATAATTCGTACATGAAAATAACGAAGGTTTCGAAGAAGAAGGAGACCTTGAATTTGAACCTTCTTTCCATGAATTTCCAAGCGAGATTGCATTACCACTGGGCTACCTTAATATAGCCATATATTTGTGCCTTATATATGATTTTTTTAATTAACTAAATTAGTTTGTATCTAATAACAAATGAATATATATGTAAATATGACTTCGAGTTCTTCAGAAAGGACACGGTTAAATCTATTTTATATTTGTAGTAACTCTAGCGACTCACCCTCGCTTCACTCGGGTTCATCCCTAGGTACGTTTTGACGGTTAGTATGGAATAGATGAACTATTATATATACATAGGTATGATGAGTTTTATATCCCTTACTTGAAATAATTGAATCCGCATATATTACAAACGTTCACTGTAGTAAAAACAATCCTATGTCCTTCCCAGGGTTTCAAACTATCTCCATACCAATTTCCATCTAAATCGGTTCAGCTATTTAGTCGATAAAAGGTAACAAACAAACAAACAAGCAAGCAAACAAACAAACAAACAAACAAACAAACAAACAAACAAACAAACAAACAAACAAACAAACAAACAAACAAACAAACAAACAAACAAACAGAGTTACTTTCGTATTTATTATATTAATATGTATAAAGAATACAGTTATATTTAATTTTCTATTATTAGAACACATTAAAATAACACAAAAGTAGATAAATTAAATATATTTATATATAGTAATTGGGTTATGGTATGGTTTTAAAGGAAAGGAAAGAAATATTAATATAATAAATTACGTAAATTTTGTATAATATTATGACTTTGCACTTTTTTATTATGTAAATATTGATAAACTATTCTTAGAATTTTGAATCAGTATTTATTAAATTCTAGTAAGTTTAAAGGTATGTATATGTGTAGTTTAAATGTATATATCAGTGAAAGCATACAATACATTAAATAAATGGAGGATATTCTATTGATATTTTATATGACTTAAAAGATAATGTTGAAATTTAATAACAAATTCTTAGATATTAAAATAAATACGGATTAAAAGGGTAAATGGATGAGCATAAAACAAATTTAGTTAAATATGTAGTACAAGGAAGGAAGTCTAATTTTCCAGTAATGTAAGCTTGTATATTTACTTTCATGGCTTTGTTCTTCTATCCGCGAATTAAGCGCGATACACCAAATGATTTATACCACGCTCATCCTCGTTTATTTACGACCCGTTCCGTAGAATAATTACATGGCCGTATAAATGCTTGTAAATGTAAAAAGGGATTACCCTATAACGATTGTGGTTGCTAATTGCAAGGAGAATGGAAGCGCCTCGCAAACTTAATTTAAGGCTGAGAAGACTAAAGGTGTTTATTCAATTTAGCTTTTTATTATATCTTACATTATAAAGAGACATCTTTGTTATTCATCTTTCCATTTTGCAAACGACGCCGATCAAAGAATGTGCGTGAAGCAGTTTATTTTGTTAACTATTTTAAAGCAAGTATTATTTATGTATAGAACATATAATAAAACTGTAGAGGTCGTATGTCTGTACATAGAAATAAATGCTAAAAACCGAGTCAAGGGGGTGTAAGAAGAGAAATAGAACAAATCCAGTTTTTTTTTCAAATTTTTTGTTTCTCTGTCTGTTTGTCTCTTTGTACGGACTAATCTCCGAAATTGTTGGAATTGCAAAATGAAATTTTGCATGGTGGTACCTTATATCCTCGGTCAACATTTTAGTCTTTAGTTAGATACTTTTCATCCCGGAAAATTAAAGAGTTCCCGTGGGATAATTAAAAACTATAGAAACTTATATAGCTTAGTACACAACGACTTACGCACCTAATTTAGTAAAATTTGGCATGCTGATATTACCGTTGACGTGGTCTTATATTACCGTTAAAATAAAAGGTTAATTTGTATCCCGGAAAAACGAACCGTTTCTGTGGGATCTGTTTGTGCTTTATCCGCTAGTAATTTGAATAAAGTTACAAAATTTCACTATTTGATTTATGTAACGATTGTGAAATTATGTAACGAGAATAAATCTTTGGCACAAACTTATATATCTTTAAATTCGCCATTATTACTAAAGCGGACTGTATATTATAATAACGGAATTTGTTGTGAACAATATCTCATCCCAAAAGTAATTAAGTATATAGTAACAACTTAATTCGAAATGTACTGAAAATTCACATTGTAATTGCATTCGAAATAACCTATCCTTTTACCTGCAAACTAGTTAACATAATCTAATTTATTAACATCGTAATAGTATGAGCACTTATTATTATTGGAGACTACCTTTTACCCCTTATTCTGTCTGGCTTTCCTTACTTTTATTTACATTTTCAATTTTCAGGATAGAATTTCAATTGTTTGAAGTTTGTAAAATATTTCTAAGGCAACCTCTGTTATAGCCTTCGCAGAATTTTCTCGTTAAATTCAATCACCAATTTCTAAACAAACCTGAACAGATAGAAATAAACAAAAACTTTGAAGTGGGCGTCCCATTTTCTTTATTTTTCAAACCCTTACTCAGTAACTATTAATTAAAATTAATTTTAATATATAATTTCTGAAGTATTTACCTACCAATTATAAGTATGTTAGAATAAAAAAATACAACGAACAATTCAAATCAGACTTACAATCATTTTCCCCCAAATAACGTTTCACCTGCGCGCATATAATATACGGAACGGTATCGTTAAACAAACAATTTCTTTTCCTACCAGCAAAAACAATAGAAAGGGAAACGCAAATATTTTGGCTTATGTTTTCAAAAAATCCTTTGGCAGTATTCAGCCGAGTGTTGTTGCCGATCAGAGCCTATTCACGGCCCACTGAACAAACGGGCCTCGAAAACATTGAAATTAGACCATTGTGAGTTTTTATTCACCAAGTTTTGATGATACCACAAATTTCATAACAGATGAGAACCAATTATTTTCGGATGCAACCTTATTAATAGAGATTGTTTGTTGAATTGTCTTTCTTTATCGCAATTACGGGCCAACGCAACGTCATTTTTATGGATATACATACATATTTAGTTATGTAAATTATATTATATATGTAGATTAGACTTAAAAAAGGTACACTTGAGTTTTTCTATACCTAGAAGTGGAATATTTATTTGAAATGTATATAAAACTATCCCGCAATAATTAAAGATAAAAATCTATTCACAATTACTGAAGACATCGCGCAACAGAACTAGAAAATCTCATACAAAACATTTTCTTTTTTTATCTCTATTTTTATTTAGGGGCTTTTATTCTTTTCGGACATGTCAGTACCATCGTATCTTAACCTAAGTACAGCATCACATATATATTATGGAAAAAAGGAAATAGATTCAATGTTGCAAAACCATATCCACCAAAATTTTAACAACATCAATACTTAATGGGTTCGCTAATATACTTAAGTATGGTCCAATATCATATCATCATAAGGTACGCAAATTTATTTGACGGACAATACATATTACAATATAACATTTATTATACCAATTTGAATATTTATAAAAACAGAACTGAATAGAAATGCATTTATATTTCGTAATATTCTTATGAACAGCACGTTTTATTTATCTATTGGGACAAATTCTTGCAGTTTGCAATTCATAGCGAGCGTGGAGTGCATTAGCTCTCACAACTCGAGGCGGGTTTGTAATCGTATTTGCATTATAAATTTGTTCCTACACCTAATGGGCTTCTGAAACCACGGACAAATATGTAAAAACCTTCGGCACGTGGAAAAGAGACTTGGAACAAGTATTTTTAACTATATTTAGATTTTAAATATATAAGTAGGGGTACTATTCGATCGTAAGTCTAGACAATGTTCTACCATATTAGGGATGGCTTGCCTTGTGAGTCAGTTTGTACAATTTGTTTATTTCCTCTTCCTAAAAGTTTGTTAACCTGTGAAAGTTAGAAATCTTTGTTTTTTAGTCTAATTACTTGTCAAAAGGTTAAGGTACTACCGAATAAGAAAAAAAAAAGTGGATTTGATTTTTTATTATACTCCCATTAATATTATAAATGCGAGAGTTTGGATGGATGGATGTTTGTTACTCAAACACGTCAGAACATCTGAACGGATCTGGATAAAATTTAGTGCAGTCTGAAATAACACATAAGTTACTTTTTATCCCGGAAAAATGTACGTTCCCGTGGGATAGATTTGTTTTTGTTTTTCATTAGGTACGAACCAGAGCGAGGCGAGTATTAGTTGCTAGTTTATATTAATTTGATAGATTCTATGATAAATCTTTAACGTTAACTATAATAATATTATGAAAACAAAAATCATTTTTTTTCTTGAAATTATTTATTTTAGAAGGCAGGTACATATTTTGAAACATTTTTTTGAGAATTTAATTAATTCTTTAAGAAATCGAAAATAGTCTTAAATATCTATATAATATTTTCAATGAAGCAAGTTTATGATATCATGGATCTATCCCTTGACTTTAAAATTCACTTAGGTAGGTACACAAGAACGTTATATTAAAGTGGTAGAACCATCTCTATGCGACTCGCATAGCTGAGAATGTTGCCCCAAAGCGGACTCCGGTTATAGCTAGACCAGCAGCCATTTTACGAAGTATTAGAAACTTAGATCACTAAATTGAAAAGTATCCTACTATTCAATTATAAAGAATTAAAATCGTTAACGGACCAATTTATTTGTTTATGCTAAATAAAACTATCTAACTAAATTTGGTTAAATAAAACTATCTTTTCGGATTTTTTCAATTCATTTTTCATTTAGAATGCCCAAAAAACACTTTGTTTTATGAATGCACTAAGTCTAGTTTAGTAAGACTAGCTTTTCTATGTCCTTGTTTCCCCTTTCTTTCTCTCTCTTTCTTTCTATGCTTTCAAATGGATTCGAACCTGTAATTTCTGGCGGCTCCTAAACAGCTATACTATGGTTTTCGTAGTATGTACATTGTACATTATACATATATAGTTGGGATATTTAAAAGCAATTATAGTTCTATACGATACTGATATATATCGTATCTAAAATGGTACTTCAAGGACGTTATCATAAGGTTATCCTTAGAATGCAGGATTGAGCATCGCATAATTAATATTGTTACGCCTAAAGACGGCCTTTGTAATCCCTGGATATTACTAGGGTCAAAGAGGGATGGATTAATAAAGACAAGTTTTGTCCCGTTACAATACAGCTATAATCTATACATATAATAAAATTCTAACTGAGTCAAATCTGTACATTAAATATTTTTTGGAAAATCTTATTGAAATAGACATTATTATCGATACTGAATCCGAATCTATAGCTTTTAGAATTTTTGTCTGTCTGTCTGTTACCGCATCACAGAAAAACTACTGGAGGGATTTTGATGAAATTTGGTATAGTCATAGCTGATTATCCGGGTCAACATATACGATACTTTTTAAAGCGTAAAAATATCTCATTTCTGAGAAAAAATACAAAAGCTGTAATGTAAGAGTATACTAATATGTAAAACCTAATAATTTGGTTTTTGGTCATCTGAACGAGGGCGAGGGCGAACGAGCCTCGGGCAATGCTAGTATATACCATAAGAATAGATTTGTTTAACGTTTATTAGTCCATATTTATTATCTTTTAAACTATGTGTTACAAAATCATAAAAGAACATTATATATTAATATATATAATATTTATTATATTTATAATATTATTTTTATTGAAATAGTCATTATTATCGATACAGAGACCGAATCTATAGTTTTTAGAATTTTCGTCTGTCTGTCTGGGAATGCATTACGAGAAAACCACTGGACAGATTTTGATGAAATTTGGTATGATGATAGCTGGTTATCCGGGTAAGTATAGAATTCTTTTTACTGCGGGCAAATATCTCATCTTTGATAAATCTATACTAAAATTAAAATATAACTATGGACGAACCCGAGCGGAACGAGGGTGAGTCCCTAGTTCTTCAAAAAAAATCGCCAAACTAAATATACCTATTTAATTGTACACCATTAAGTGTTCATCTAGTCATCTTTAGGCCAGATAATTTTATTGATGTATGTATTTAATCACATTCTTGTTTCAGAAAAATCGCAAAAATAGGCTTCTCGAATATCTACGCAAATTATTATTTCCGATGAAAAGTTTACACATTGTATGAGATAAAAGTTTTGTTTTCAGTTTCAAAATTTGTCGGATAAAAATCCTTTAAGTGTGTACAAGTGTGTACAAGTGTTTGTATGAAACCAATTGTATGAAATAAAAATTTTGTTTTCAGTTTCAAAATTTTTCGGATAAAAATCCTTTAAGTTTGTACAAGTGTGTACAAGTGTTTGTATGAAGCCAGAGGCGAAAGGTCATTAATGCACCCTCGCACGACCCCCTACATTCAGATAAGTAAGTAAAATGACTTTATTTGATGTTGCGTCTATGCACGGAAACTGTCATGACACCAAGGGAAACACGAAGCGTAGAAAAAGTTATATATTTTCTTTTATAACATAATTCAATTGTCAGCTTGTGATTTAACATTTTTTTAATCTTATTGGAGAATGCTTTTTATAATAAGGTGAGCTTAATGCTTATGATAATTTATGTAAAACTTTCATTTTAAATTTACATTTTTTATCTTTATATGAGTACTAGCATTGCCCGCGGCTCCGCCCGCGTTCAGTGACCAAAAAACCAAATTCTTAGGTTTTACATATTAGTATACTCTTATATTGCAGTTTTTGTTTTTTTTTTTTCTCAGAAATGGTATAATTTCCCGCGGTAAAAAGTATCCTATATGTTGACCCGGATAACCAGCTATCACCATAACAAATTTCGTCAAAATCCCTCTAGCGGTTTTTCTGTGATGTGGTAACAGACAGACAGACAGACGTCTGTCTGTCTGTCTGTCTGTCTAGACGAGACAAAGATAGACAGACAAAAATTCTAAAAACTATAGATTCGACCTCTGTATCGATAACAACGTTTATTTCAATAAAATTTTCAAAAAAATATTTAATGTAGAGATTCGACTTAGTTACAATTTTATTATATTACCCATTTTATTATATTATGTATAGATTAAATTAATTGTCTTAATTATTAATTCATAACCATTCAAAATGTCGCTCGATACGCTAGACCTAGCCGGTTGAAGTTGAAATTGATAATAAATTCACATTTTCAAAGATTGTTTTGTAGGTATTGAAACTTCTTTAGGCGCGCCATGAGAGGGAACAACAGATTTTTGTAACTGAAACGGTTACGTTGGGCCGTTATGTTACGGAAGTGAAACACGAGTAATGAAATCATATCAAATGAATCATTATTTACTTGAACTATTTTGTTATATATTATAAATATATAATATTTTTTTCATTAAAACGTTAGTATTATGTATTATTAAATAGATGAAAAATTATATTTTTAGTATCTCTCCTATGCTATTTATTTAAAACATAAACTGAATTTCATAAAATGTACCGATAACCTAAAGAAGTTTCATTTCTTGCGCGTTTTTTTTAAATTCCACATTTAAAAGATTAAAAAAAAATTACAAATCTGGAGCCAATAATTTAATTATATTGAACTGCCGCATGGCAGTTCAATATAAATAAATTATTGGCTAATATACTTTTGCTTAGTATATTGTAAACTATGTTGTTATGATTGTTTTGGAAGAACAAGGACAAAAAAAGGATTTTTCCGTGTATTAGAAGATGACAAAACGATAGAACTAACAATAATGGTATTGAGCAAGCTCAGTTCAAGTGATATCTGTTTTGTTTTCGTTAGTAAAAATATCTGCTAGGCCACCTTTTTAATTCGGATCCCAGGACCATAGCATGAAATAAAAACTATACTATTTAAAATTTCCAACAGCCTTTAAGATTTTTCCTTGATCGTTTGACAATCGCATAGGAAGTGAATCTTTTACAAATTGTAATTTTCCGAAAACAAATACGTAATACTAGATTATAATCAATTTTTCTGTATTTTATATTTTCAAACTGACGAATACAAACGTAGTTTGGTTTTAGTATTGCAAAATAAATTTTAGTTTAGAATTTCCTCTAGTAACGTGAACTTTATTACATATGGATAGTCTGGTCGCCTTTGCATATTCCATCAACAATTTGCAGTCTTTGACCGCGCGCTACGTGTAACTCTTTCCCTAATGGAACTCCTTCATTCTCTTACAAATGTATACCTCGATGGCCTATTCTCATCTAAAACTATGAACGCTGCACATAGACAATTGTCCTTTACGTCAGTCGTTTAAAACGTTCCACTTTACACACAAAGAAAGTTTTATGAATGTACTTCATCAAGTAGCGGCTGCATCATTTATGGAGATAGCTGAATATGCAACTTACAAATGAATATGGTAAGGCTGGTAGAAAAATATCATGTCATTCTATTTAGCATTATCTGGGGGATTAGACATCTATACATATAATAAAATTGTAAGTAAGCCGAATCTGTACAATAGATATTTTTTGGAAAATCTTATTGAACACAGAGACCGAATGTATAGTTTTTAGAATTTTTTTCTGTGTATCTGTTACCGCATCACAGAAAAACCACTGGAGGGATTTTGATAAAATTTGGTATGGTGATAGCTGGTTATCCGGGTCAACATATAGGATACTTATTAGCGCGGGAAAATATCACATTTCTGAAAAAAAATACAAAAACTGCAAAGTAAGAGTATACTAATATGTAAAACCTAAGAATTTGGTTTTTGGTCACCTGAACGCGGGCGGAGCCGCGGGCAATGCTAATATGATAATTAAAAGTATGCCAACTCAAGACTTAAATAAAATGTGATTGGTGTACCCTCAGGGGATGGAAATATTGTTCAAAAAATCTTATAATTTATTAATTGAGAAAACCGTAAAAATCGTTTCATGTTTGTTAAAAATGTCTCATGACTTACATAGAAATAGAAAAAAAAACATGCTGTCGAATTGATTATTACCTTTATTTTAAGGCCAGTTAAAAATAACACAGGTATAAGTATAGTCAGAATATCTATAATATAAAAATGAATCGCTGAATGTGTTGGTAAGCGCCAATCTCGAGAGTAGCTAAACCGATTTCGCTAATTCATTTTTTCAAATATTCCTTGAAGTACGAGGATGGTTCTTACGGAGAGAAAAATTAAAAAATTGCCTGAAAAAATCGAAAAAACAACACTTTTCTATACTCCCATACAAAACATTCGTAATAATACTCAAATGTCAATTTGAACTTTAATATCATACCATAAAGTTTAAGTGTTAGTGGAGATGTTCCGGGAAGGCAAAACAATAATGAGTGACGTTAGTATCGTATAAATATTAATGTCAATATTTGTCAATATTATTAACAAAAAAAAAATTATATAGCTAACGCTGGCTAATAACTATTTATATCTATTTAAAACGTACCTAGCGACGACTCCGAGCGAAGCGAGGGTGAGCCGCTAGTATCCTTTAATTTTCGATTAACAACACCGTTTGTAGAAATTCTGAGGGCTAGTACTGTAAAAGTTTTAATTATAAAACTGATTAGAAGCCTTGAAAAGCAGCTCGGGGATTAAAATAAACTTAACGATTTTAAAGCTTCTACGGTCTTGCTTATTCATCACATGGTATCACTTTCCATTGAAACACCGGCAGTATTCGCCAGATGGTGAATTAAATCCTTTGCAACTCACGTAATTTTATATATTGAAATATTCGCTGCAATGCAATTTATTTTATTATCAACTATATGTATATTCAAGCCTATCTACTAAAATAAAAAAATATTAATAAAAGAAAACTAAAATAATAAAACTTTAAAATATATATTATATTATAAAATATGAATAAAATAAAGTGGTAGAATGTCGTTGGTATCAAGTTTTGATTTAGATCCTAATATCTTGAGTCCCGAGTGGGACCAAGTATTGGTAAGTATAAGGAAATTGGCGATGTTACACCTCCATGCCATGGAGAAATTTGATCTCTCACCGATAGTGTCAATTTTTTGTCTCATTGGACTTTGAAAGTAATAAAAATAGAGAGCGCAAAGTCGATTTCTGACTTATATTAGTGAGAGTGGTGGTAAACCAACTTAATTATAACAGTTTAATTATTTGTTTTAAAAATAAATTAACGTTCTTTACAGTATGTAATAATTCAAAAATATTTACAAATTTTGTACCGCACGGAGAATACAACCTGTGGCCCTTATTCACTTAGGCGCGGGCGTCCTAATTTCCGAATAATATATTATGTACCTACATATATTGTAAGACAATGGAATAAGATAGTGAATATAATTATTAATTGTCTTTAATGTTTAAACATTGCAAAAAATAAACATAATAAATTATTCAAATATAAGGATAGATGTTAGTAAATTACTATTTTTATCAATAAGATTCCTTAGATAAATATCTTTTTCTCATAATTATAACATCAAGTAGAGTAAAGTCGTATTTTAATGAGCCGTATGGGTGTCACAGATGTGCGGCAAATCCTCGGTAAACCAGGACTTAGTACAGCACGCCCTGTAATCGCAACGATTTTCACTTGAATTATTGTCCACTCCGACAATTGTTTCAATTTAACCCTATTATGTTGACGTGACCAACCTATGTTATATAATTAAGTTATAGGGAAATTTCACAAATATTACACATACGGTGTCGACAATTTGTATTATAAAATATTTTTCTATTGAAATAGTAAAATGTTTTCTGTTTTGCATTTTAAAATGTCACGCTATGCGTGTTTTATTATTTACACACTAGCAAATATAGAAATATACAGTACTTACAATAATATATAGTATACTAAAATAATTATGAAGTATTAACAATATGATCGAAGTTTTATCTTGATCGATCGAAATACTTAGTTTTCTGTTTAAACATAGACCTCAATCAAGTCATCCAATGATTGCCGTTTCTTAACTATTAATTTATCACAAGACTAGATAAAACTTTAGACATAATATGTATGTAAGTCGTTCAAAAACTTGTTGAAAAGTCGCTTGTACTTACCCTAGCTTCGCTCGAATGTGTCCCTAAACTTGAATAGTTTGAAAACGTATAAATAATAAATGTTCAAAAAAAAATTTTTTGGCTTAGGAATCTTTACAGACGTATATATAATTACCCACCAAAGTTACACTAAAATCGGATCAATGGTTTAGAAACGCATAGAGGACAAATATACGAACATTCATTTTTATTTACATAGTATATAGATTCAAAATTAATGGTATTAAAATATACAAATTAAATGCCTGCTTTCCACATATTCTGCTATTTTAAATATATTAGGAATATTATTTATAGGGACATTAACACACAGCGCCATCTAGTTAGTTCCATGGTAAGCTACGAGGCCTGTGTTATGGACACCAGAAAGTTGATACACATAATAATATAAATTTAAATACGTACATATTGTATATATTATGTACCCATGACTGGAGTACAAACGTTCGTGCTCATCACACAAATGAATGCCCTCAGTGGGATTCGAAGCCGCGACAGTTGGCACAGCAAGTAGGGTTAATATAATTTTATTTCTATATTAAATTATATTATTGCCACAATACGACAAATGCAAAATGTCTCTATCTACATTCTTACCACTTAAATGCAAATTCTTATCGGTGTGGCAAGCGAGTAGTGTGTGGCATGATATCTTACAGACTTGTTACCTCGGTACTTTAAGTGGTTTCTGGAGATAACAAAATAATCTACATTACACAACTTTTCCAAATAATTACTCAATTAAAGATAAACCAGTTATAACTAGAATAAAGGTGAATAGTTAGATTTGCTTTTTGTTACGATTTTGTGTTATCCCATAACACTATCACTACATTCTAAAGCCACTTTGTAATACAAAATATAACAAATTAAATTATATTTCAATATGTTGAGCTATTGATGTTTGTTTATGTTGGTAGAAATATTGGATGCATTAGTTCTCGAATTCTACGAGGTCCCTCATACAGAAAGAATCACCCTCTTTCATGAATATTTGAACAGCTCTTACGAAACTCAAAGCTGCTAGCTATACCATAAAACTAGAGACGGTTTTATGTTTTGGACATTGGCTATTAATTTCAAAGGGTAAAGCAATACCGCGAACCAATCTAAATTTCCCTTAAGTGTTTTTATTTATAGGTATACTTAAGATTATTTATAAAAACTAGTGTTCGCCGCGTGATCGATGAAATTGATATAAATAGAATTTACCTATTATATAAAAACTGTCTTTAATTTTTTTATTGAAAGCACTAAAGCTTGTCAATAGTTATTAAACAAAAAAAAATGTGCAAACAGAGGAGAAGGTACAACGGTGTGTCTTTTCCATTCTACGTGACAATACGTGACATTCTACGTGAAAATATATGCCATATGGTTAGTGCAGATCATAAATTTGGAACTAGATATCAAACCTACTGTGCCTGAGCTCATTTAATAGCAAGTAGTTATATCCGAAATCTTTTTTTTGTCAAGAAATTTTACTAGCAACCCGGACTTGGAAAGTTATCAGTGCTATACCCCAGGTTCTCATAAAATCACTTAAAGGTGTTGGTTATAATATGTTGTAAAAATCTCTAGTAACTTCATTAAATTATTCACAATAATAATAATAATAATATACTCTTTATTGTACACCAAGAATAAAAGAAAATAAATAAACACATAATGGAAGACAAACAAGAGGCGGCCTTATCGCTAAAACAGCGATCTCTTCCAGGCAACCTTTAGGTGTAGGAGATAGCAAACTGCAAGAGGAAAGGGGTGTAAATAATAGAGTTAAATATATCACAATATTTAAAAAAGTAGACTAGAAAAATGCATAAGTATATATGTTTATACATTAGTTATTAAGTTACATATATGTACATATATATATATATATATATATATATATATATATATATATATATATATATATATATATAATAATAAAAAAACAAAAGGCAAGACAGCAGTACTCTATTATGTACTATTATTAGTCTATTCACGCGGCTCAACTCGCATGGTAAAGGGGGGTATTTAAGGTAACTTATATGTATTATATCTTTTCCAAAATTTTCAGACAAACAAGAATATTTTTGAGTTTTATATATTTTATACAATATAGTATACGTAAGTATCAATTCATCTCAGTCAAATAAACCAAACAAACTCAGAGCTGTTTTTTCCTCGAATTCTTATTCTCTATGTTATTCAATAAACTGTCTGTACCTTGTTACTAAAATAAAATTACGATTGTATCAGCTGTTATCACTATGACAAGATAATAAATATTTATATTATAAATGTGTTCTACTTTCATTCGATAACATCTAGTATTATTTCTTACCAAATAATGTAGAAAATATTAAACTACTTAGAATTTATATATATCTTATATATAAAATTCTCGTGTCACAGTGTTTGTCACAAAACTCCTCCGTGACCGATTCTTATGAAATTTTGTATGTAATTCAGTAGGTATGAGAATAGGACTTTTCATACCCCTAAGTGATAAGGGTGGTCCACCCCAAAATTTTTATTTTTATTTTTTGGCCAACATTTTTTATTTTCATTTTTTTATGATTCGGCGTTAAAATACATACTAACCTAAATTTTTATTAATATACTAGTAGCTAGTATTACGTAATATAGAAATATTATAAAAATATTATTATTAAATTATAATATCGATATATTCCGGTCTAAAAGTGGAAATTTTATGCGAAGTTTTAAGCTAAGAGAGCTTCTATTACAAATAATAATGTAAATTCGTGCCGGATGAGGCTGTCTGTAACAACTATATAATGCCTTTGACACGTCTTAAACCTTAGTCTCTACCGTGACCATTACTGCTGTAAAGCATTCGAAACGTCGGGAACTAAAGACCAAAATAAATCAGCGAAAAAATCTCAAAAGATAGTTTTACTTAAAAATGTCAAATATTCGCTTAAATCTAAGAAAGTATAATCTTATCATGTATCAAAAGTTTATTTCTATAAGTGAAACTGAAGTAATATGAGCTGTATAGATAAAACTTTCGTTTAGCGGTTCAGTCGAACAAAATAAGAGGGTCGCGCTGACATTATTTATGATTTCGAATAAAATGTATTGGACCAAGTTCTTACATACTTACAGACGTTAGTTCTATGTTAATTACAGGATTAAATATGTTGTTGCTTTATTCATTTAATTTAGTGAAACGCTAGTTTATTGTTGCAAAGAGAAAATTGCAGACAACTGTAGCCAAATAAATCGGTTCTAGTATGAAAGCGTCTAGAAATATGTGTATGTTGCAATAACACTGTGCTACGAGATATTTGACTAATGAACTGACGAATGGACAATTCCACTGTAAAAGTTTAATTAATTGAAATTAAATTCTTAGGTTTATTTATGATTTTCAGTTCCGAAGAAAGAATTATGGTGTCATTGTGCCATAGTCATCTATACATATAATAAAATTGTAACTAAGCCGAATCTGTACATTAAATATTTTTTGGAAAATCTTATTGAAATAAACATTATTATTGCTACAGAGGCCGAATCTATACTTTTTAGAAATTTTGTCTGTCTGTCTGTTACCGCATCACAGAAAAACCACTGGACGGATTTTATTGAAATTTGGTATGGTGATAACTGGTTATCCAGGTCAATATATAGAATACTTTTTACTGCGGGAAAACGTCTCATTTCTGAGAAAAAATACAAAAACTGCAACGTAAGCGTATACTAATATGTGAAACCTAAGAATTTGGTTTTTGGTCATCTGATCGCGGGCGGAGCCGCGGGCAATGCTAGTCTATGATCTAGATATGAAAGTACAATATTCTTAATATTGACTTAAAAATAATTCAGCTAAATCACGTACACACTACAAGATCTACGAGAGCAAAATATTGCAAGTACGCCAGAAACAAAGTCATATGTCAAAAAATAGATAGCACAGTACAATACTGTAATTCTGTTGCCAGAGATAAGTGCGGATGCTAGCGGCAATGGTGACAAACGATATGCGGGCGAGACGTGTAATTCGAAATTTTGTATCCCTTATCTAGGTAGCGAAGACGCAGATTTTACCCATCGTGACAGTGTAACAAAAGAAAGCTTCAAAATAAGGAATTAAATAAGACCAGTGATTTGCCCTCGCTTTGCTCAGTTATATTTCTATGTGTCAAACCTATAGCTTATATGTTACTCCTGGTCGCATTCTATCCGTGTACAAAATTTCATCCCAATCTGTCCAGTCGTTTTAACATAAAAATCGTAACTCTTTCCTATTTATAATGGTCCTCTGATTAATATGTACGTATGTATAATAGAAATAAGTGAATACAATACCTATATTCTTCATTCTTTATTATATAATATATATTAAAAAAAAACATACAGATTTTCATATAAAATTTCATTGACAAAGGATTGAATTCTAAAAAATCTTTTGTAAAAATATTATTCAATAATGTATGACTACACTTGTCAGTATTGAACTTGGTGTGCCAGCACTAAAGCCGCTTGAAACAAGCAGAACGGGGAATTCAAGCGGTATTTTTCTACCATGTTACTGTTACTGTTATACCGTTTCGTAATTTAGTTAATCTATTTATTTTATTATTATTAAATTTTTTTATTTATATTTTTCTTCAAACACCTATGAATGATAAACCATAGTAAAAAAATATATTTTGGAAAAATGTTAATTCATATATATTTTCCATAAATTTTCAATAATGGTTATGGTTGAGTGTTCACCACTGGGCAAACATTAGTCTTCATATTAATAATTTTAGGTAGACTGTGACGTACTATCCCTAAACTTAATATGCTATGTTCTAAGCCTATTTAATTATTTATACTATTTTGGCAATAACTCATTAGGATCTATACATAACAAAATTAGTTAGATATGATTTTTAATATAAGAAATTAATTATTCATTCAGTCATCCTTCAGTGAATTCATAAGTCAGTAGAATAAGTAACTCAGTTCATCTCGGTAGGCTAAAATATATTTTTTCTACACTTGTTTTATATTAGAAAATAAAAAAGTGGTATATATTTATACAAACCGACAATATTTGGACGAATAATATATTTTTTATTCATCCAATTATTATCGGACGAATAGTAACAGCCTTAAAAAATTGAGAAAAACATATGAATTTGCATTTCTCCAACATTTTTTCTAGTAAACAAAAAAATAAAAAAATCGGTGGAGAAGAAAAGTACTAATCTGTTTTGTCTTTTGCCTATTTATTTATATAGATATTTTAGTTTATGTACATCTAGCTTCCCTTTGCGAATCTCTTAAGGCAGTTATTGTGTTTTGATTCTGATTATATAGTGTGAGAAAATAACTCTTACTAGGCTTCCCATATACATATGTATACGAAAAATGTGTACAATATATCATTTTAATATCATACAGGTTCCTATAAATTATATATATAGAAAAATAACATAATTTGTTAAAATAATAAGATCTGCAAAGGACATTAAGACTATACCTAGTTGCAAAGCATGGATTCCATTTTCATTCCGAATACTTGTATTAGCAATATAGATAATGATCTTCATTTTAACCAAATGTGTCTGCATTTGGTTGAAATAAAGGCTAAGCAATACTAAACCCTAAGTTTTATCTCTTTGTATGGATTTTCACAAATTAAGCTATTTGACACTATTTTATGTGTTTCCGATAGGTGTTGTGGAACAATGAAGATGTATAATAAAAGCAACTATGAAAAACTTCTCAATTAATTTAACTCCTACTTATTCGGGTTTTCCGATAAAATTTAAAATATAAAGAATTTATTTATTTATTTGATCAATATATAACATTGAAAAGAAGAATCTTTATCAATTTCACGAAATCTAGCTTCTTGGCTCAGTCCTGAGAAACGGTTAGCTACGCTGTTAATCTCCAGCTAGCATTTATTGCTTCAAGGGCTCTCAGCGCTGTCTCTAAGAATAATGTACTCAATTATAGCATAACTTAGATAGGAATCTTTAATTTTGAACTGATTAAGATAGTATAGATCTATTCAGTGAAATAAAATCCAATACAACTGTCCATATGCTGATTTGGTTTCCTTTTATGATTGCGTAAATTATATATGTATTTATTAGTGTTTTTTTTAAATAAAAATTCATTATTTAAAAAATAAAATGAAGATCTCATTGGTATCTTCATACTTTGCATAACGACTTTTATATAATAAAAATATCTCTGTAATATTTATCTCACCCCATATCTCTCTCTCTAATATCTTTCCCCTAAAAATATCTACCTCTCCCCATGTGCTTTTAGCTTGTCATGGGGGGGGGGAGGGGGTCAATATTGTCCGGCAATCTAGCCAGGGACTGGGAGGTGGCTCACCTCCGTGGGCAATCTACCGTGCGAGTTGCTCCTGGTGCTTCTCTCATAGCAGAGTGGACTGTTGGAGCAAACCCATGGTTGTTGTGGTCTGCTTCGGAAGACCTGCTGTTGGGGCGTCGTGGTTGAGTGCGTAAGTGATCCGGCACCCCATTAAGACGGGAAAGATCCTGATAGGTTTTAGTGGATTGTACTAGCTTCTCTACCCGGAGAGCCTCACATAACATGTATGCAGGTGGAATGCGCCAATGTATTTCCCAACATAAAAAAAAACGTCTTAAACGCTGCTTAGATTTTAATTTTAAAACTCTAGTTATAAATGGTACAAAAAACATCTAACCCTATTTAAATTCATAAATACTAATGAAGTTATTAGAAGAAATGTATTGCGCAAATGAACTTTCGGTTTTTAAGTTAAGTTTTTGTTTATAAAATATTTTTTGCTGTATTTTATTTGAACTTTAAAAGCCTTTTTGTATGAGCATAATTCTCTTACTAACATTAATAAAGTCTATATATTTTTACTCGCGTTAGCTTTTTTCCGTTTATTCAAGAGAAAAATAAATGATTTTTGCGTATTTCTTTATGTTCTATCTCCGTGCACAGCTAAAATTTTTACAACTTTTATTTTTTATTTACTACTGAACAAAACGACAAAAGGGTAGAATTTTTTTTTATCGAATAATGCAAAATAGCTCGACTATATATGTATGTATGTATTCAGCTCTTTTTTAACGTCTCACTGCTGAGCACGGGCCTCCCTTCAATAAAATTAGGCCACAGATCACCGCGATGGCCAAGTTCGTGTTGGCGGACTGCATAATATATATTTCGAAAACTTGCTAGTGCTAAGTTCTCTCAGACATGCAGGTTTTTCACGATTTTTTCCTTCACCGTAAGATATATATATATATATATATATATATATATATATATATATATATATATATATATATATATATATTATATATATATATATATATATATATATATATATATATACTATATATACATAAGTTATATTATATAATATAGTTGGTCAATCTCTACTTCGTAAACCTCATTGATGTACACGGTACGGTATATTGAATGTCAAGTCCAGGGAAGATCTGGCAAGGGGAATGCTTACGACAGTTATGAGCAACACAAAACCATGATTATCATGGTATAGAATAATTTATTGACCATCGTTTTGCTTTAGTTAAGTTTAATTGGTGCTTCATTCTATATCACAAGTTTTAACATGAATATTTTTATTTGATTCAAAATTGAATAAAGTGGACAACCAATAGCATATATTTCTAAATATTTGCCTATTTAGTAATTTAAATTAATATTATCTCGTTCATATAATATTGTGTATGAACACTTTTAATTATACGATTTTGTATACTCTTGTCAAACACTTTAAACCCTCGTATTCTAAATTGTTAAGCAATTTTGCGTGAAAACGGAGGGAAGTCGATAGGTCTATAGATGATAAGGCAAACAAGTACTGCGAAAGAACAACGACATGATAAATGACGTTCAGGTGACACGCTCCCTATTATCTATACGACGCAGGATCTTTAACTTTAGGCTTTGAAATATGAATTTATACGACATTGGCGAAGTAATCTATGCATCTATGCACAACTGGCACGCTTAAAAACCATTACAAAAGATTGGATTTGAAATATATATATCAAATAAAATGTATTTGTCTGTTTGTGACAAGTGATTATGTGAGTTTCTATACCATTTATCCTAAATGAATGATTAAATTCAACTGCGATAAAACCTTGGTGATTTGTTTTATGTATGTATACAAAGACGAATGCTTATAATACTGCCCCATTAACATAGAAAATATAGCGAACCGCACGTACCTATTATGTATATACCGAAAAAAATTGAGTATTCAGATACTCAATTATTTTATGATATATTGTACATCCATACTAATATTATAAATGTGAAAGTGTGTTTGTTTATTTGTTTGTTTCTCTTTTTTTCACGGCGAAACAGAGTGATTGGCGTGATTTTTGTATGGAAATAGTTGAAGCTAACTTTTTACCGCGTGAGCCGCTAGTATGTTACGTATACCTATTGAATATTGGATATTTATGAGTATATGCACCATAATATGTTCACTAAATTTTAAAGTTATGCCATTTTTCTTTGGATAGTGCATAAAGAATGCAATTTTTTGTGTTTTTGAATAGCATAAAATGAAAGTAGACTTATGTCTTCACATACTTGTGCACCATTATAAATTTTGTGAAGTGATTATTCGATAAGCGGCGATAGCCAAAATCGGAGAAGAATATTATTATTATATTTTAATGCCATGTACATATGTACATGAGCTAGCCATAACAGCGGAAATCGAATTCCATATTTCCAATGAAATTATTTGGGCCAGTTGTATCTTGCATGGTGTATGACAGTTCCCTATTTTTCCCGACTGCGCGACGAAAAGTAGGGTAATGAGTTTATCAGTCTATGTATGTATGTATGTATGTTTGTTCCTATGTGGCGTTCTAGAAACCAAACGCGTGGCCGTGGGCCGATTTTGATGATTCTTACGTCGTTAGATTCATCTTGCCGACGACTGCATAGTACTAAATTTCTGCGTCAACTTGTTTTCATATTTTTAATTAGCTTTTGTGCAGTCGAGTTTTTTTTTATTTTTATAATATATTTTTTAAAATTAAGAAATTTTGCAGAACATACTTTAAAGTTTAATGTATACTAATTAATTATGCATCTCATTATTTAAGTTTTCACGTCGCCTTTGTGAGTGTGGGAGGAGTGCACAACCGATAGCCTAGTTTACTACGAACTTCAGTGCTCGAGAAGTTTTAGAGTATATGTCGTCCCAAGTTAATACTTCACAATTGTTTGTCTTAGATAATGTTAGTTTAAATTGTTTAGGGTGTCGCGGTCGGTCATTGTGGTTATGGGAAGAGATTTTACGAGAAATTTTAATTTGTCATAGTAAAGTTTATTTATTTATTTTATACTAGCACTGACCGCGGCTCCGCCCACGTTCAGATGGCCAAAAACCAAATTCTTAGGTTGTACATATTAATATACTCTTAGATTGCAGATTTTGTATTTTTCTCAGAAATCAGATATTTTCCCGCGGTAAAAGTATTCTACATGTTGACCCGGATAACCAGCTATCACCATACCAAATTTCATGAAAATCCCTCCAGTGATATTTTTGTGATGCGGTAACAGACATACAGACAAAAATTCTAAAAACTATAGATTCGACCTCTGTATCGATAATAACGTTTATTTCAATAATATTTTCCAAAAGATATTTAATTTACAGAATCGGCTTACTTACAATTTTATTATACTCATATAGTATGTATAGATATGTATAGAATAAGTAATGTTCGTTCAATTTTTTTTCGTTTGATACATAATATAGACTTTAAAACATTTTTTAACGTTTTAGATACGGCATAAATATTTTACAATCCATCTATCTCCGTTTACCGGGCCATTTGGAGCAAGCCAACAATTTAAGCCAATTATGCGCTCCTATATTGAGTGTTTTAAAGCGCTATAATAAAAATCTAAGATTAAAATAAAATAAAAATAGTGATTTTCCATTCACTGATTGGATAACGAATATAACATGCTTAACCGTATATATGTATTTATCTAAATACTAGCATTGCCCGCGGCACCGCCCGCGTTCAGATGACCAAAAACCAAATTCTTAGGTTTTACATATAGGTACACTCTTACTATGCAGTTTTTGTATTTTTTCTCAGAAATGAGATATTTTCCCGCAGTAAAAAGTATACTATATGTTAACCCGGATAACCAACTATCATTACACAAAATTTCATCAAAATCTATCCAGTAGTTTTCCCGTGATGCGGTAACAGACAGACAGACAGACAGACAGACAGACAGACAGACACACGGACAGACAAAAATTCTAAAAAAGGCCTCTGTATCGATAATAAAGTCTATTTTAATATAATAATTATAATGATGAAAAAATATATATTATAATAAATAAAAGTGGAAGTAATAGTAGCCCAGTGGTTGTGCGCTCGCTTAGGAAACCGGGTGCCCGGGTCTCTCACTTCTGATATTTTTACGTGCCAATCATTTCAAACATGATTACCACTTCTATATCTTACGGTGAAGGAAAATATCGTGATGAAACCTGTCTGTTTGAAAGTTTTCAAAAGACATGTGAAGTCCGCCTACCCACACTTTACCAGCGTAGTGGACGGCGTCAAAAAGGGCTGAGTTGAGAGAATGAGTAAAAACTTATTAAAATCCACTGCTGCAGCTGCAAGTTACTGCATGCTAGTAATAACATAACAATAAAATAATCAAGATGTTTGCCATAAAACGCAAAATTAATAAAAAATATAAATTGGCAAAGAGGGGATGGAGGGGGAGTGAATGAGAAACCGTACAATCACCACTTTCGCTCTGAATACATATTAAAAATATATTTACAATAGGACTAATCGAGACAACGTGCAATTTATAAAACAATATGACAAGCAAAATTCTAGTTCTAACTATGTAGGGATACCTATTGTATGTTGAAACTTAAATTACTGTAGCATTCTAACTCCCAATTATACGATAACCCTCGTAAACCTTTAATTGTATGTGAACGTTGTGAGAATAGTAAAGGTTAAATGTTACATTTTCCTTTTAATTTTGCGTCACGTGTTGTTACAAATAGTACCGAAGCGATTATTTATTTTAAAATAATCTATTTTATTATTTTGTGCGAGGGAATTTGTTATTTTTCAGAAAACACTTTTGTGAATTAAGCTAAAATGTTTTTAAATAAAACAAATATAATTTTAAGTGCATATTGTTTTTTTTATTAATAGAATCAGCGGTTGGAAGTGAAGTATGATGAGGTTTGTGCATTTGATTCCCATACATGGTTAATTATATCCATATTAATATTATAAACTAGCGGCTCACCCTCGCTTCGCTCGGGTTTGCCTCTAGAAAAACACTAATAGAGATCAATTAGTTCCCACGGGAACTGTTTATTTCTCCGGGATGAAAAGTAACCTGTTGTTTGACCGGCAATATAAGGTATCAGAATGTTAAATTTTACTAAATTAGGTGCACAAGTTGTTGTGTACTAAGCTGTATAAGTTATTATAGTTTTTTAACTATCCAACGGGAACTATTTAATTTTCCTGGATAAAAAGTATCTAAGATGTTGCCCGGGGATATAATATAAGGACCATGCAAAATTTCATTTAAATCGGTCCAATAGATTCGGAGATTAGCCCGTACAAACAGACAAACAGACAGAAACAATTTGAAAAAATCTGGATTTGTTATATTACTTTAATATACTATTTATTTATTTATTTGTTTGTTTGTTTGTTTGTTTGTTTGTTTGTTTGTTTGTTTGTTTGTTTGTTTGTTTGTTTGTTTGTTTGTTTGTTTGTTTGTTTGTTTGTTTGTTTGTTTGTTTGTTTGTTTGTTTGTTTGTTTGTTTGTTTGTTTGTTTGTTTGTTTGTTTGTTTGTTTGTTTGTTCGTTTGTTCGTTTGTTCGTTTGTTCGTTTGTTCGTTTGTTCGTTTGTTCGTTTGTTCGTTTGTTCGTTTGTTCGTTTGTTCGTTTGTTCGTTTGTTCGTTTGTTCGTTTGTTCGTTTGTTCGTTTGTTCGTTTGTTCGTTTGTTCGTTTGTTCGTTTGTTCGTTTGTTCGTTTGTTCGTTTGTTCGTTTGTTCGTTTGTTCGTTTGTTCGTTTGTTCGTTTGTTCGTTTGTTCGTTTGTTCGTTTGTTCGTTTGTTCGTTTATCCGTTTGTTCGTTTGTCCGTTTGTTCGTTTGTTCGTTTGTTCGTTTGTTCGTTTGTTCGTTTGTTCGTTTGTTCGTTTGTTCGTTTGTTCGTTTGTTCGTTTGTTCGTTTGTTCGTTTGTTCGTTTGTTCGTTTGTTCGTTTGTTCGTTTGTTCGTTTGTTTGTTTGTTTGTTTATTGTTTGTTTGTTTGTTTGTTTGTTTGTTTGTTTGTTTGTTTGTTTGTTTGTTTGTTTGTTTTTTTGCTTGTTTGCTTACTTGCTTGCTTGTTTGTTTGTTTGTTTGTTTGTTTGTTTGTTTGTTTGTTTCAGTTTGTTCCAATTTGTTTCAGTTTGTTTCACTATGTTTCCAGCTGTCTCCGGCTGTCTCCGGCTGTCTCCGGCTGTCTCCGGCTATCTCCGGTTATCTCCGGCTATCTC
The DNA here is from genome assembly GCA_951806755.1 of Brenthis hecate. Lineage (NCBI taxonomy): Eukaryota > Metazoa > Arthropoda > Insecta > Lepidoptera > Nymphalidae > Brenthis > Brenthis hecate. Next base: position 3,416,026 of record OX638262.1, read on the forward strand.
CGTCTGAAGCACCCGTTCCAGTCAAGTCAAGTCAAGGTATAGTAATTTTTTTATATAATTTTGTGTAGAGTCGTTAAAATATTTATAACCAGTTATTGTATCTTCCCGTAGAAAGAAAAATTTTCTTGAAGTAAAAGGTATCCTAAACGTTGACTCGAGTTATAAGTTATCACTTCACCAAATTTCATTGAAATCGGTTCATTATATTTCGCGTGAAACGCGCATATAAAAACAGACAAACAAGCAGACAAACAGACATTTTTTTTATAACTATTGTTTTGGGGTCTATGTTGTGTACATAATACGTTACAAATAAACGAAAACATCTATCCCACGGGAACCGTAAATTTTTCCGAAATTAAAAGTAAGTTTTTTGTTATTCTGATGTACGACCTATATTCTTGTAAAGTTTCATCAAAATTCAATCAGTAGTTTTTGTGTACTAAGCTGTATAAGTCCCACGGGAACTCTTTAATTTTCTGGGATGAAACCGTAGCCTATTTGTTATTATCATGTATGAACTATATTATTGTAAAGTTTTATTATAATCGAATCAGTAGTTTTTGTGTACTAAGGTGTAAAAGTTATTATAGTTTTTTAACTATCCCACGGGAACTATTTAATTTTCCGGGATAAAAAGTACTACCATGCAAAAGTTCATTCAAATCGGTCCTATAGATTCGGAGATTAGCCCTTACAAACATACAAACAGACAGAGAAACAAAAAAAATTAAAAAAAATCTGGATTTGTTCTATTTGTCTTCTTAGATCGCCCTGACTCGGTTTTTAGCATTTTTTTGATATGTACAGACATTCGACCTCCACTCTTTTATTATAGTATAGATGTAAAAGTGTGTTTGTTTGATTATTTGTTTGTTTGTCTTTCTTTCCCGTCGAAACGGAGTGACGGATTGGCGTGATTATTTGTGTGGAGATAGTTGGATGGCTGGAGAGTGACATAGGCTACTTTTTACCGCGAGAGATAATCTAATTCCTACCGGAAAAGATATAATATAATTCAAAAAAATATTTAAGATCAAAATTACTTGAAACTTGGTATTAATGCTTTTTAATAACATTAAATAAATACGCGTTTTGGTATTTTTCGAAATTCATGCTATAAGGGGGTAAAATAGAGGATGAAAGTTTGTATGAATCTACCTAAACTACACTAAACTAAACTACTTTTAGAGATTTTTTTGTAATTTTAGCGCGAGCGAAGCTGCGGGTTCTGCTAATTAACTATAAAACTTGTGCTGATCTGGTTGAGATAAAATATATTAGATCAAATAGGTTGGTCTCAAATGTAACAAATATCACTTTGTACTGAGTCTCATCTAAAATATAATAAATAAAATAAAATAATATATTATTATCTTAGTGTTTCATATTTATGAATAAAATTGGAGTGTCTGTCTAGTTTTCGTTTAATTTCTAAATCAGAACCAAAAACTAACTTAAATACTGAACGTTTAACTAATTAATTATTATTTTATATAAATATACCTGCTTTGCTCTTTGGATTAATATTTTTATATAAATTATATATTATAATATACATTATGTATATATATATATATATATATATATATATATATATATATATATATATATATATATATATATATATATATATATATATATATTAATATTTGACTAATTTTAAAAATAAGAGGTACTCAGTGGATGTAGCTATATTTTTATTTTACGTTATCTTCACTAGCCGTGAATCGATTTGCATGTTTCATTTTTAATGAATAGGTTCCCTTATTTAATTACCATATTTGATGGTCTCATATAAATTTCAAGAAAAGATTCTACCCAAAAAAAATGGAATAATTTTAATTTTAGAGTCGGTGTTCTTTGTTATTTACAAAGTAATTATGTATTAAAAAATTAAAAAAAAGTAAAAAAATGATCTATCAATTAAATAAAACTATCTTTTCGGATTATTTCGCGGATCTATTTTGATTTTTGGTTCCCAAAAATTTTGTTGGTTCACCAACCAAAAATCAAATTAGATCCATGATATAATCCGAAAAGATAGTTTTATTTAAAATGTCAAATATTTGCGTAATTCTAAGAAAGTATTAAATGTATCAATTAGTCTACTATACTCCATGGTATGTACTAAATAAAGAAAAATTTCTAGGCCATCGATTAAAATCTAAACAGAGAATGAACGTAAAGATAAAGCTACAGGTATCAGTTAATTTAAACAACATACATACATCAATATTTATTGAAAATTATAAATAAAATATATAAAGAGAAAAAAAAATCATACAGAAATATTTAACATTGCAATTTTTGAATGCTTTATTCATTATTTAATTCGCAAAAATGAGTTGGTGGAAAATTTTAAAGTGATGACAAAGGCAATGTACTGAAAATGTCAGGCGACCGCAACGGCAAACCAATTAAGCGTATCTCTGGCAATAATTCTCTTCACTAGTGAACAATGGTGGAAAATATGGCAAAAATCGCACCAGGAACCAGACGACAGTAATTCGATTGTCGCCGGTCAGAATTGATCAGTGTTAGGCAGATTATCGTGAAATTTGATATTTGGTGGGGACCGCCAATTTCCTTGCTTTCATAATGGAAAGAGGGTGACCAATGTTAATAGAATACCATTGTAATTAACGAGACGAATGTGACTAGTAAGATGAAACTGATGTATAGGCTGTATAAGATAATAATGTGTATTATATTATCATATTATAAATAATATTAATTTATTTTATAGTTATTATGGCTGTGGTGAATAATTGGTCACAATATATTCCAAACTAACATCGAAAACTATCTTCGAATCAGATTTATGATAGAAATTTCAATATACTATAACAATTCTTCTTAAAATAAAAAATAAAAATACTTTTTAAAATTAAATTACCAAATTAATAAACAAAAATTTCTTGTAATGTATTATTTCTACTTTACTATAATATTTTGGATTTACTATGGTTTGATAAGTGGTCATGACAAGCCAACATCATGTCGGAAAGTCCTTTGATGCGTGCAAATTGAATTCTCAGTTCCAGCCACGCACTGATTCCTATCGACAACTGGACAAGTAACATCATAATATTCAGATACGAGACAATATCTAGTATGAAATGCTATTTATTTTAAGGTTTATTGTTAGGAACGTCGTTTGTAGATAATTTATAGTCACAATAAGATATAAAGTTGAAAAGTTTGTTTTTTGTTGGTTTGAAATCACTATCTTGGTAACTATTAGTCCGATTTGGAAAATTATTTTTCTATTTTGTAGCTCATTTATCGATTAACGTTCTGACGTGACGCTAAAACCCTTTGTAGTGGATTCATTACTCTTATATAAAATGAAATGACGCAAGCAGAGCCGCAAACAGAAGCTAGTACATATTTTTATATATAGAAAAATAAGTTTAGACAGATAATAAAAATATTCTTGAGTTGAGACACTATTTCTAGCGTTGTAAATCCTACTAATCTATACTATAATAAAACTGCACAGGTCGAATGTCTGTACATAGAACAAAAATGCAAAAACCGAGTCTGGGTGATGTATGACGACAAATAGAACAAATCCAGATTTTTTTCAATTTTTTTGTTTCTCTGTCTGTTTGTCTGTTTGTACGGGCTAATCTCCGAATCTATTGGACTGATTTAAATGAAATTTTGCATGGTAGTACCTTATATTCCCGGGCAACATCTTAGATACTTTTTATCCCGGAAAATTAAAGCGTTCCCGTGGAAAAGTTGAAAAACTATAGTAACTTATACAGCTTAGTACACAAAAGCTACTGATTGGATTTTGTTGAAACTTTACAATAATATACAGTGTAGTTTATACATCAGAATATCAAATAGGCTACTTTTTATCCCGGAAAAATTTACGGTTCCCGTGGGATAAATGTTCATGTTTATTTGTAACACAACATAGACCCCAAAACAATAGTTATTAAAAATTTAGTCTGTTTGCCTGTAATGTCTGTTTGTCTATTTTTGTGTGCGCGTTTCACGCCAAAATTAATATACCGATATCAACCAAATTTGGTGAAGTGATAACTTATTACTAGAGTCAACATTTAAGATACCTTTTACTTCAAGAAAAACTTTATTTTCCACGGGAAAATACAATAACTGGTTTTATCGAGTCCTCCCTAGAAACCTTCCGCTGGCTAAGCCTTAAGACAAACATACATCAAAACAATATACTGAAAAATTGTAGGCATTGAAAAGTCCTACAGAAAAGTTCTGAATAGTATATGTCTATCTCCTAAGTTACACTCGCAATATTTATTCTTATCTATACCTATAATAAAACTTAGTCAAATCGATGTGCGCGTTTCACGCAAAAAGTACTGAATCGATTTTAACAAAATTTTGTATACTGAGAACTTAGTCTAGAGTCTATTTCGGAATTATTATTTTCATTATTATACTCGTATATCACTGTTTTATTATACCGTTATTTATTCTATCTATATATACGTATATGTATAATAAAACTAGAAGTCGAATGTCTGTACAAAGAAACTGACTCGGTTTATAACATTTATTATGTTATAAACCGAGTCGTTCTCTTCTTACATCCCGTAAGAAGAGAAATAGAACAAATCCAGATTTTTCAATTTTTTTGTTTCTCTGCCTGTTTGTCTGTTTGTACGAGCGAATCTCTGAAACTATTACACCGATTTAAGCGAAATTTTGCATAGTGGTACCTTATATCCTCGGTCAACATCTAAGATACTTTTCATTCAGGAAAATTAAGGAGTTTCCGTAGGATAGTTAAAAAACTATAGTAACTTATACAACTTAGTATACAACAACTTATGCATTTAATTTAGTAAAATTTGGCATGCTGATACCTTATGTTGCCGGTCTAACAACAAGTTACTTTTCATCCCAGAAAAATGAACGGTTCCCGTGGGATACACCTGTTTGTGCTTTTCTAGAGGCGAACCCGAGCGAAGCGAGGGTGAGCAGCTAGTATGTATTATAAATGCAAAAGTTTGATGTATGGATGTCTGGATGACTGGATTTGTTACTCTTTCACACAAAAACTACTGAATGGATTTTAATGAAACTTACAATAATATAGCTCATACATCAGAATAACACATAGATTGCTATTATTCCGGAAAAATGTAAGATTCCCGAGGGAAAGATTTGTTTTTATTTTTCTAGAGGCGAACCCGAGCGAAGCGAGGGTGAGCCGCTGGAAATAAATATATTAGAAAACTTAATCACTAAAACAATTCAGAATAAAAAAAACTATTAAAATAAATGTCGAAGATATTATGAAATGTTTTTCGTAATTATAATGAATACGATACTATGCGCCTAAAATGAATGCCAAAATAAGTTATAGTATATAGAACTATTATTAAAAAAAAATAGAAGAGCAGTTGAATGTTTTTGAGAAAATTATAATTAATCTTACACCTTCATTTTTCTTCAATTCTAATATTTGTTATTTAAGAAAAAAATGGTATTTAATTTTAGTTAATTTGAATTTGTTGAATTACCAATCATGAGATCGTGTAATAATCGATATATGTGTTATGATTTAAGATAAACAGAATGTCACAGAATATAAGTCTACAGTCAAATATTACAGTAGTGTAGTAATAAGACGTAATAATAATTAAAATAAACAATTTAAACAAATTATCAGTAGATAATTTAACTTAACTAAATTAATTTTAAATTAGTTGCTGAACGGAAAAGTTCAAAATAAAGCTTAAAGTGACATTCCTAGTAGTTACCTACTGTCTAGTTAAAATGAATCTAACACGATCGACAAGCGACATAAGTCAACAGTTTGGCTGAGATTGTAGGACGAACTTTGATGCCATTCCACTATTCTACTGATCAAATTAATACTTTATCTGTGGAACTTTGAGTCAGCTTTCTATGAAGACACGTGTTCGTAATTTAATTTATTCTTACTACCACCAATTTCTTAAAAAAATCACGAAAAACATCCGTATTTATAATATTACTAGCATTGCCCGCGGCTCCGCCCGCGTTCAGATGACCAAAAACCAAATTCTTAGGTAGCTTTTGTATTTTTTCTCAGAAAAGAGATATTTTCTCGCGGTAAAAATTATCCTACATGTTGACCCGGATAACCAACTATCATCATACCAAGTTTCATCAAAAACCCTAGAGTGGTTTTTCTGTGATGCAGTAACAGACAGACATACAAAAATTCTAAAAACTATAGATTCGGCCTCTGTATCGATAATAATGTTTATTTCAATAAGATTTTTCAAAAAATATTTAATGTACAGATTCGGCTTAGTTACAATTTTATTATATGTATAGATAAATGTGAAAGTTTGTGAGTATGGATGTTTGTTACTCTTTCACGCCAGAACGGCTGAACGAATGAATCTGGATGAAATTTGGCACAGAGATAGATTATAATCTGGAATAACATATAGGCTACTTTTTATACCAGAAAAATATACGGTTCCCGTGGGATAGGTTTGTGTTTGTTTTCCTAATTAATTTATATTTTTAATTTATTTATATTTTTCGCACCAAAACTGAAATTACATCTCAAGACATAAATATAGTTTAATTTGACTATTTCTGTAAGTAAATAATATTTTAATTCAATATTGTGAATATTGTCATGATGTTTAACGGGACATTTCATGGAGGAGGATCATGTCTTTCACTTATGAGTACTTTTGATCCCGATTGAGTTCGCGATACTTCGGCACTGTTACAAGCGCCATGGTCACGGGTGTGACCCATACCCATAATAATAATGTCAGTGACATAAATATGAAATATTGTGAATATTTTATTAAAATAATATATTTACCGCTTTGTCAAACTTTGACGCTAAGCCACAGAACAAAGAACATCGAACTTTGATACTTAAACAACTTTAACCTTAGAATATAAGTTTTTGCTTTTTCGTACACATTTTTATATTTTTTTTTATTTTAAAAAGATGGACAGGCTGATTATTAGCTTGTTGTTAAAAGAGTATCTTGTCGAATAAAAATTTGCGTTTTGCTTTAGAGGTGGTTGATTCTGCATAATATCGTAGGTAAATAAGTATTGGCTTAAGCGGCCATTTTTACATTATGTTGGGAATTTAAGTATTTTAAATAATTATATGTACCAAAAATATTATGAAATGTACCTTTTACTCGCGATGTAGTGGAACGTAGCTCTTGAATCTCAGAGTTATTAATAGTTTAAACAGGAGTTTAGAGAAATAATCTTGTTAGGTAACAACCTGCGGGAGAAGGGCTCTCGACTAAGTTAGGATACTTGCCTTTACTTGGAACAAGTTCGCGCCCAACACCTCACTATATTGAAGCTATGATGGTATTATTATGCAGTACCAACAGCGAACAACTCTAGATAGTTTATGCAATAAAGCTCAAGTTGCATACAGCAATGCTGATATGAAACATATTGAATACGACTAAATAGTTTCTTGTTACATCTTGCACCTCACCCTTGCTCCGCTCGGGTTCGTCCCTAGATATGTGTTTAACGTTTAGAATATATTTCTCAGAGATGAGATATTTTCCCGCAGTAAAAAGTATCCTATATATTAACACAGATAATTAGCCATGATTATACCAAATTTCATCAAAATCTGTCCAGTGGTTTTCTCGTGATGCGTTCCCAGACAGACAGACAAAAAATCTTAAAACTATAGATTCGACGTCTGTATCGATAATAATGACTATTTCATTATGATTTTTCAGAAAATATTAAATGTACAGATTGGACTTATTTAGAATTTTATTATATGTATATTCATCATTTCAATTTCTTCAGTCATCATAATAACATAAGCCTGTACCTACTATTGTAAATGGTAAAATGAGTTTGTAGGTTTAACTTTCTTTATCAAGTACTGACATCGTATTTTAACAAAACATATGTAAGTATGTCGTTTCGAAACAGCAACTAAGGGCATTATGAAATATATATCTATGTGTATTTAAAACCTAATTATCTTACATTTAAGAAATAGAACTAATAAATTAAAAAGCTCATCCTATATTGCTCGTCATTATGGGCAAAAATCTTATTATAGCTCTTTTTAACCGACTTCCAAAAAGAGGAGGTTCTCAATTCGTCGGAATCTTTTTTTATGTATGTTCACCGATTGCCCGAAGACGCCTGAACCGATTTAGAAATTTTTTTTTTTGCGTTCCAAAGGGCATACTTTCCAGGCCTCATATAAATTTTATCGAAATCGGTCGAGCGGTTTTTTTAAAAATCAACAATAAATATATTTTTTAAAATAAATTGTATAATCGAATATGTTATTAAAAAAATTTCTTCTTACAAATTACCTGCTTATTACATCTACACTAAAAATGGAAAAATAAAATTAAAAAAAAACTGACTTCCAGGCACTAAAATGGAAAAAATAACTAAACGGAGGTTTTCATTTAGAATAGATACCTAATCAGATATTTTTGAAGTCGGTGCCATCCTACAAAATTTTAAGAGATGAAATATATTAGATTTGCTTTGCATCGGCTGGCACCGACTTCGAAAATATCAGATTAGGTATCTATTCTAAATAAAAACCTCCGTTTACTTATTTTTTAGATTTTAGTGCCTGGAAGTCGGTTTTTTTTAAGTTTTTACTAAAAATATAAATATCGCCACCTTTATACATTTATGTATATTACATATGTATCTTGTATAATATGTAACAAAAATATCTTAAAATTTATAACAAACTCGAAATAATTCCGTAACTAAAAGCTATTTTCAATTAAAAACTGAACAGTAGTACGTCATTCAAACTAGTTGTTATAACATATTTTAGTGCAGGAAAACTTTTCAATTGGCATAAAGTTGCGCGTGCAGAGCGTCTGATCAAATTATTATCACGTTACGCTGCAACTGCTGTGCTGGCATTAGATATGAAGCTTTTTTAATAGTCCTGCATACATTTGCAGCTTTATATATTTTATACATAAGTCAGTAAATTTTCGCTGATCAAGAAATATTTTGTGCTGTGTAAAATTCTATCTTATCTAATATATAATTAAAAATGAATGTTGCTAAGCGCAAAACTCGAGAACGGCTCGACCGATTCACCAATTTTGTTTTTCGTATGTTCCTTAAGGTACACGGAAAGTTTTAATAAAGATAAATTAATAAAATAAGGTGTGTATATATAAAACAAAGTCGTGTTAGTTACACCATTTATAACTCAAGAACGGCTGGTCCAATTTTAATGATAATTGATTTTTTTGGATTTCTCTTAGTCCGGAATAGGATAATAAGTATTAAAACATCAGAAAAATTTACGAAAAAGAATTATATGGCTAACGCTTTCTAATAACTATTTATACCTATTTAAAACGTACCTAGCGTGAACCTGAGCGAAGCGAGAGTGAGCCGCAATTTTAGTATAAATAAAGCTAACACTTATAAAAATTTACCATTTCATATGTAAGTACTAACCTTTCTCCCTTCAATCCCTATGTTTTGTAGCTTCAAAACTCTTAGAAAATTCCTTCGTCTCATCAAATAACTAAATATCATATTACGATCTACGACTACTGTGCTAGAATTAACTATGATGTTAAAGTCTTGTATTTTGTAGGATTTCGGTACTTCATAGATTAAACGCTTAATTTTTGCTCATGGGCAGAAGATTTTTTGCGTGCTTTACTTTATAGTAAGCTGATGGAGTAAAAAAACCTATGCACAATGCTAGTTAAAGTTTTAAGTGCGGAACATTAAAGTTTCTGCTTAAAGTAATGGGCGTTGGGTAGTGGACATTTTTCTTTAAAGAAAATTGATTCTTTAAAGGAAGCAGTCGTGGTGAAGTGGCTTATAAGTATCTACGTCTAGATCATCTACTATGCTGTTGAAATCGAATTTGATTCCTATTTGTGTCGAATATTTATATTGACCATAATATTCAAATTTTGAATTAAGAAAAATATCGACTATATTATGAAAATTTATAATATACAAAGTTAGATTTGACATGACATGCCATTTAATAAGAAGGCTGTTTCGTCACTCACTTGAAACACTTGAAATCACTGTACTAATGCTCAATCTGCCAGATATATCTGATGATTATTAATTAAAATCTCTGATTTATAAAATCAGTAGTTTCTACATAATATATGAGAATATAACACATATTCTTTGATAAAAATAGGAAAAAAAAAACAACGGTTAACTCAAACAACAATAACGTTCAAGTGTTAGAAATAAACAAAAAACAGTTTTCATTTTCCCGTGTGGAGTACAATCGCGGCATTTTCTCGGCTAGCAACGGGTCATCAGTCAAGCGGAGTGGATGCCACTCGACTGCGCAGACACAAGGGGATTGTGGCCCTCAATGCACTTTTACTTTATGAATTTATAGTTCGCCACGTTTCGTTTCTCGCCCCCATTTGTCATACCACTGTCACAATGTTGAGAGATTTGAATTCGAATCGGCATCACATTATTCTTTGGAATTCATCTTTAGCTACAGAAAGCTGTGCCATTCTTGTGATGAAAAATATACTTTTCTTAGGATCGTAATATCGCTTAATCTTTGGCAAACGTTCAATTTCATAAGTAAAAATATAGCTCGATTTTCTAAAATTATTTTATAGTACATTAATTTTTAATTTTTATTCATACTTTAGGCAAGTTACTTTTTCGTATGTTACATATATATACAAATGTATGTACATTACAAGTCATTTATTTTTATAATTGCTATGATTTAAACTTTTCATAAACGCAGTGCGTTTTAATTTATTTTTTTATTAAAATTTATATTTCTTACTATTTCAGGGACCAAATGAAACTTTTTAACATAATAACTTTAATGAAATCCCGTATATTTTTCCTATTTTTCAAAAGTACGCTTCCACAAGACTGAAACATGGCCACTATAAGATACTTGAGTTGAAGACGAAATTTTTCCCCGAGGCGGGTCATCAGTCAGGTAGAGTGCTGAGCTTTGATAAAGAGACAGTAGAATCCATTTCATAGCTGGTGTGTTGATAAGCTTAGTTCTTTAGTAGAGCTAGTTCATTTAAAAGGATGCCATTCTTTTTACGTCTAACTGCAATCACTACGCTAGCGTTAAGTAAAGGATGGTTCAATTACAGATATTTTCTATTTAAAAGGATTTAATAATTGAGTGTTTAAGAACTTTTTGCTCATTTTTTGAATATTATACAATACTTTTAATTATAAAAATGAAAACATACAATAAGATTATTGTAATGTAAATGATTTTGTATATGTCGTATAACACGTATGTAGATATTTCGTTTCACTGCTCTATGTGAGACGAATATCTAGACAGAAATATGTACCTGTAGCCATACTATTCAGCATAAATATGTATGTATGTATGTATGTGTTCATCCCTTTTTAACGTCCCACTGCTGGACAGAAACCTCTCTTCAATACGAGGGATTCAGGCCATAGCCCACCAGCTGGCCAAATGCGGGTTGGCGGACTTCACATGTCTTTCGAAAACTTGCTAGGAGCTCTCAGACATGCAGGTTTCCTTACGATGTTTTCCTTCACCGTAAGGCAAGTGATAATCGTGTTAGAAAAGATTCGCACGTGAAAATATCAGAGGTGCGAGATCCGGGATTTGAATCCGCTTCACTCGGTTTCCCAAGCGAGCTCGTTACCACTGGGCTACTACTGCCTCACTAGTATAAATATATATTATATTTTATAGTTAGCAACAAGAAGTAAATCTAATCATTAAAAAAATAAAAAAAATGGCTACAAACAAATTATAACGAAAAAATGTTACTTCATCGTCATTAAGCGTGATTACGGTAAAATGTTTCAATGTAGTACACCCAATACTATTTTCATCTCCTCTCAGACATGTTTTCATAAAATAAATTCCTGCTAATATACCTTATTATTGTAACCAACATCTCGAAAGCGCTGTTTGAAAAGTAATGATATGTTCCAATTATAAGAAATAATGTGGCGAGAAAATGAGACCGTATACGTTCTCGTAAAACATTTAAAAGCTTTCCTCCTCTAAGTTGTTGTACTGTAAATGGTATAAGGATAGAATTATGAGTGTAATCTATACATATAATATAGTTCTAACTAAATCGAATCTGTACATTAAATATTTTTTGGAAAATCTTTAATAATGAAATAGTCATTATTATCGATACAGAGGCCGATTCTATAGTTTTTAGAATTTTTGTCTGTTTATCTGTCTGTTACCGCATCATAGAAAAATCGCTGGAGGGATTTTGATAAAATTTGGTATGGTGATAGCTGGTTATCCGGGTCAACATATAGGATACTTTTAAACGGGGGAAAATATCTCATTTCTGTGAAAAAATACAAAAACTGCAATGTAAGAGTATACCAATATGTAAAACCTAAAAATTTGGTTTTTGGTCATCTGAACGCGGGCGGAGCCGCGGGCAATGCTAGTTATCTATACATATAATAAAATTGCAACGAAGCCGAATCTGTACATTATATATTTTTTTGGGAAATCTTATTGAAATAAGACATTTTTATACAGATGCCGAATCTATAATTTTAAGAATTTTTGTCGTGTCTGTCTGTCTGTCTGTGACCGCATTATGGATAAACACCACTGGAGGGATATTAAAGTGAAGAAATAACGTTTTCCTCTTTTAACCACTATTGGTTATATTGAAAAATGCTTTACAAAATTTTTAATTAATTTTATTATAACTATTAATATATATTTAGTATAATATTTTTTGCACTATACTGCCCGTTGACATCTTCTTCCACATCCTGGGTTTGGTTGACTGGAAGAGATCTCTTTTAGAGATACGTCCACCTTTGTGAACTATGTTTATTGTTGTTTTTTTTCTGTATCACATTTTAAGTGAGCTAAAGAATGTAATAATATATTAATTAAAAAAAAACATTTATTGTAATATTTTTAGCAAACAAAATAAATATTTTACAGTGAACATAATTAGCTCTATGCGGAAATCGAATACCTGACCTTTCAGTTAATAGACAATGCTAATCTAATACTTAAAACACATCACTACAAATGTCTATTTTAACCTGACAGTGAAAACTTGTACATTTTTCCCATTCTTTATAATACAATCTTTTATGCGACCATATTCATATGTATAATAAATGATTAATAACGTGACCAAAATGTTAAGGGCCGTACTTGCAGGCTCTTTTATCTCTCTTGTGAGATGTAAAATTGAGTTTAACCGTCTGAAAATAAAGATGTCCTTTTTAGATAAAATGTACGGCGGGTGGGAAAATACTTTTCTAGCTTCATTCGGAACGTCGACGGCGCCCGGTTTGGACGTCGACGGGTGACAATAAAATTAAATAAGTGCTGGCTTGTCATGTTCCGGTCTGCCGTTCGTTTTGCGGATAGAAATCAATCGCAGTAAATAAAAAATGGTACATTGTTACTGATAAACAATTTCTTAATATGCAGCTAACACTAATGTATTTATATGTATATTTTATTCTATACTAGCGGCTCACCCTCGCTTCGCTCGGGTTCGTCGTTAGGTACGTTTTAAATAGATATAAATAGTTATTAGCCAGCGTTATCCATATGTATTAAAATTTTTTTTTTCGTTAATTTTTCAATTTTTTCTTTCATAAGAACCTTCTCATATATATATATATATATATATATATATATATATATATATATATATATATATATATATATATATATATATATATATAGAATTATTTTATGTATAATAAATTGAAAGGAGAGCAAATGTTGTCTCCCGATTTCACTTAAATATTGAATGAAATGCAATTTATAATAACCAGCGCTCTACTTTACAGTGATGTATTTGACATAACGAATATGAGTTTCCATTTCTAATAGTGCATATAGTTGAAGTGTAGCTTATAAAGTTTCCCTGAACATATACTGTACACAGATAGAACAGGCATTCACTCAACTCGTATAAGAAACGAATTCCCGGTATCAGGAATAGTAGGAAGTGGGGGAGCGCCACAATAAAAGTCATTGAGTAGGTATATTTTTTAATATACCTGTAATATCAAATAACTTCAAAACTATTTAAATCTTATAAAATTAAGACGAGGCATATAGTAGTATCAAAGAAAAACTTAAAGAACATGAAAACGATACAAATCAATCTTGTATCTCGTTATTTTTTTTGAAATATATGTAATTATGTAAAACTAATAAATCATATTAGAATGAGCCGTTGGAAAAAAAAATCTATTATACACTCAAAAGTGGTAAGTACATAAATAAGTTTTCATAAAAAAAATTAAAATTTTCAAACACAGCTACAAAATTAAAAAAATAATTCTAATAACTACCTCTATACGTGTCAAAAATGAAATTGATTTCACCCTCGCATCCTGCGTGCCGTATCAGCCTGCTTCAAGTGGCGAGGGAGGCTGCGCTAATAACAAGGGAAGCCAGATGTTTATTTAATGGTACCCACAGACACTCTAACGGAGATTCGCACCATGCGTATCTATCGACACCATGAAAATTATTTCGCTACGCCATCTAAAATTTTCATACAATTTATACTCGTAGCAAACAGGTCGCATTCATTAACGGATTGTCGCGGGTAGTTCAAAATATACTGGATAATTTTACTGCTTGCAAAAATATACGGTATATTTTCTTTGATCTCCCACGAATTAATTAAAAAATTTTCGTGTTTCAAATGAAATATACATTAAATTCAAAACGAGAAACTTCAGTGCTCCAGATTTTAATATCATCGGATTGGAACTTATTTATAATTAAAAATATTTACTGTAATACAAACATGGCAATTTAATATTAAATAAGTAAAACTGTCTCGTTAAAACAAAGTCTAAGTTATTAGAAAAAACACGACATTTATATAATTTAATAATTATAACATAATTTATAATAATTCCTTCCTATTCCTATTCCTATATTTATTAATTTAATAATAAATTATAAAATATAGGAATAATTTCCTACATTATAAAGATGTACTCTAAAGTATATTATGTTAGCAAAAAAAATATTTTCTTTGAGTAAGAAAAGTATATACACGTACATACATACTTTATTACTTTGACCATTTCGATCGTAACTAATTAGCAGCAAACATGCTTTTTTCCTTTGAGTTGCCAGTTTTTTCTCTTTGAAAGGTTAAAGGGCGATTATATATTACTTTGTATATATAATCTTTTGTTAGCAAAAATGTAAAATTGAATTTTCAGCATTAATAATTCAGTTCTATCAAGATATTATGATATGTATAATAAATATTACTACATTATCTAAAAAAAAAGTTGTTTTTAGTATATATTAATAATACCATTGGCGGTTTATTTTGAGTTAAGAAAAGAAGCTTGATGTGTAGTATATTTTTTTAATGCTGGCAAGATACTCCAAATAAGTGTTAATTAGCTATTATTTTACACTAGGTGGTTTAGAATTGAAAAATATAAGATGTTTCTTGCATTTTGTTTTACTAAAAATATTCTCCAGCATTAACTTTGTTGTAAATAAAGATACTTGTGTCTGAAATCATAATGGACAATATCCTTTATCTACATAAAAGGATAAGTTAAATCAAGGCAAGGCTGCATACGGGGTTGTCAGGTAATTCCCCTAAATCAAGCTAATGTGACGTTTCAACGTCAGCTCGTTTATCCCTTTCAGACCTGACGCTGAACGGCAAGGTATTTTACACCGAAAGTTATTGTCTATAGCTAATTTGGGGTTGCTGAAAACGAATTTGCTATTGAAAAAAATCTAGGTAAACTGAAAATCGGTTTTTCAGGATGCTCACAATTGTGAGGGATCGGGCCAAGTCTGGGTACACTCAAGATTGTGAGGGTTCATATATAAGAACATTTAAAACAGAAAATTAAACTTTAATCACCATGCAACTAATCAAAATTGTCATAAAACTAACAGTATTATTTATTTAACATTTATATCACTTTTTTTTTTTGAAATAATCAACAAAATTAGCATTTATTACTTATTAGGAACAATTTTCTTATTTTTAATCATAGTTCTCTCTTTGGACGTAATTTTAATCAATTTTTTTAATAATTATAACTCCCTCCTTATTTCTAGTTATGAAATACGTAAAAGCAGTGGTTATCTTTGGTATTACAAAGATAAACGTTGCACTTTGTGCATCTAACTTTTGACCGACTGCTGCAACTCTTCAGTCTATAACATCGTGGCGCTTTTATTGTGTCACATATTGGCCAGTGATTATATCCATCCAGTCTTTTATCCATTGTTGGAATCGTAGCTGGTTTGTAATGAGATGTTTCGGGCATCTCAGCCAGATCGTCTGTAGGATCACATTGCCTCTTCCTAGCTGTTCCATCGAGCAATTTCTTTACATCAGCTGCAGTGATCGGATGTTTCAGCACCTCGTTCTTAGTTGTTTGGTTTAAAATACTTTTCAAAGTATTCAGCGGGCGACAGTGCCTAAAAAAAATAAAACATCTTTTTGAAAAAGTAAGACAGAAAGTAAGTAGGTACATAGACTGATTACTAAACAAAATGCATACCTCTTCCACAGTTGATGTAACTGAGGGCATGGGTTTCGCATGAAACCTCCGTTTAGTCTAGGTATTTCTAGACGCTGGTGCTACTACAACAGGAGCCCTAACATCTTCCTCCTGTTCTACATCAGATGGGCTGTCAGGCTCTTCCCCTGGCAGCACCCAATTTTTGTCTTCATCGGAGTCGTCGCCGAAGTCAGAGTCATTTATTGCATCCATAATAGCATCATCGTCAAGTACTAAATTTCTACCACTCATGGCGATTGTAACATCGAAACAATACCTAAAATAAAGCAAAAAAACTGTTTTTTTATTTGTAGTAAAATACTAACAAAATGTAGAGTACAAACCGAGCCCTCACATTTGTGAGGTTTATTTTGGCGGCATCAGAATAACAATCAGGTAATCAGTAATTCACTATTTATCATCTCACGGGCTATTTCGCACTCATTCTTAGCACAATAAAATAAAAACAAACACAAATAATGCTCACCAGAATGAAAAATTTAATCACCACGATGACAGGTCGCCACACTTTCACCTCGCGTGGACTCGGTCGCACACTGATTCAAAGAGACGACAAGTGCCGCCGCGATAAAAATCGTAGGCAAATAGGACTACACTCATAATCGTGCGAGCTTGTCCCCGTTCGCCAACCGTTCCCAACGAAGCGTATAAAAAATCGTAACTTCATACTCACAAAAGTGAGTACAGGGTCCGAAAGGGTTATTACTACACGAATAATCGCAAGGCGTATGGTGGAATTATCTTTTGAATGTGCCCTTAGACGATTGTAGGATTCGTGACATTGGTACAATCGTATTCAGTCCGTAGAAAATTGCGGTAATTACCCATGTTTTGATTCTTAGCGTTATAACATTTTTTTAGAAAATCTTTTTTTTATATCAAATCTATTATTCGTGTTAGTAGTATGTACTTTATTCGAATTTTTACTTTATTACATAAAATAAAGTATCTAACGTTGTTCTATAATAATACAATATGTGGAATTATAATCACTTCACATCACACACATTCATCATCACATCGAAATTTTGTATGTTTATGTATGCGTGCGTGTACGTATGTGTGCATGTGTTGATGTGTGTATATGTAACTCATTCACACAATGTCTATGGCAAATTATAATTACACGCACCCAGTGAAACGAGTGCAAATCGCTAATTTAATATTAATAGAAAGAAATCTATACAGATAAATAAAAGCGATGTGTCTGCTTGTGATGTCGAAATGAAAACGTTTTACTAAATTCATATTGTATACGTAACTTATAATAAAAACGCAATTTTTAACATTTTTGTCTGTCTGTTTGTTCCGGCTAATCTCCCAAACGGCTGGACTGATTTTGACGAGATTTTCACTGACAGATAGCTGATGTTATAACGAGTAACGTAAACTATTTTTATTTTAGACAAAGAATTAAGGTTTTGCTCAAAAAAATTAAACTTACGTAGGGACGCACCAGAGTGAAGTTAGGGTAAGTCACTAGTGTTGAACTAAAATTATTCATATTTAAGACACAATTAAAATTGAAATGATTTTTTTTCTATTGTTATTGACTGCAATATCACAACGAGTAAATATTATCACAAGTCATCGTCACATAATTATTTGGAGGGGAAAGTATTCCCATGTTTTAATATCCATAAAATAAGTTGGAAAATGATAAAGCACGAACTTTATTGTTAACGGAAAAGATGAAAAGCTGATATACCTGGTTTTAAGTAATATTAATTAAAAAAATTTCTGAAAAATACGATTTTAAAAGATTATATATAAAAATTAAAAACGATTATATATTAAATATTATATATTAAAAGACTTATAAGTGTGCTTATATTTTTTCTGTATGTATTTCACAAAATTGAAATCATGGTCTTAGACTAGCGGGACTCGCTTTGCTCGAGGGTAAGTCTCTGCTCTAATAAAAAAAATTACAAGTAGCTATTCAATTGTTATTTTATTATATTACATATATATAGGAGTATATTCTGTACTTCCCTATTTGAATCGAATTTTGGTCACAATTTCATGGACAATTTCATGAATGCAAATTTTTTTTCTAAAAGAAAAGTATCCTAAGTCCTTATATCACGAGCTATCTAACAGCGAAACTACTGAAGTACAAACAGATAGACAGACAATTTTTTTAATTGTTTTTTTTTTTCTTATAAGTATCGTATTTGTATACATTTACAGGTAGTAGGTAAAAATTGTAATAATTTAATGCTGAATAAAATATTTTGAATTTAATTAAAAGCTGTTATTTTGACATTACAACAGACACTTTAATTTTATTTATTTTTATAGATTGTGAAAGTGGGAATGAGTGCATAGTCACTACTAAAACAGAGGTTTATCAAAATTAAATATACACAAAAGATAAAACTCTAATATATTTACTAAATACACAGCAAATACATTAGCATGCAAATAGGATTTTTTTCTAGTGTTCAGGTCCTTGCAAGTCCCAATACGTCGTTTCAAAGTAATGTAAATATCGTCCACTGTTTCTTGTGGCCCTTGAGGAAACTGGAGGAACTCAAAGCAAATGATCAAGTAATGAACTACTGTGCTTAGTATAAAATAAACATCGTACGTCTACTCTTGTTTTAATTTAGAATCTTATCTAAAACCTATTGCAAATATGTTTTTACTCTATATTGTTTATTATGGATTAAAAATTAAGTAGGAAAAAGTTTTTGTTAATGCATTTATTTTTGGCATAATTTATTTCGTCCATGGTTTGTAAGATCGAAGAAACGTTTACATAAATTAAATTATGTTAATACTATCGACTTATCTCGCTTCGCTCGGGTGCGCCTCTAAGTACGTTTGCTTTTTTTTGAGCGGTGTCCTAATTCTTTTACTAAAATAAAAGTAGCCTACGTTACTCCTTATAACATCAGCTATCTACCAGTGAAAGTACAGTCAAAATCAGTCCAGCCGTTTCGAAGATAAGCCGGAACAAACAGACAGACAAACAAAAAAAATTAAAAATTGTGTTTGTGTTTATAAGTACCGTATAATATAATTTTATATGCATTTAGTAAAAGCTGTCATTTTAACATTACAAACAGACACTTCAATTTTATTTATCTGTATAAGACATTTTATAACTTTATTGTTTGAATTTTATTATTATTTTAAAGGAAAAATCTTTCCATATTTTATTGAATAAAACATATTAATTGTAAGTACTTTATACTTTATAATAATTTTAAGTTCTAATCATACCAAATAATCTTAATATTAAGTATTAATTGTTATTAAGTTCTGTATAATTATTTAATATAATATTAATTTATATATTACAATAAAAAAATAGTGCGAGAAATTATTTTAGAAAGGGCTAATGCTATTGTATGGCACTAGGGGCCGTAGTTTCATAACAAACATAAATAAGCTGACATGATCCGCTTACTCGCAAAGATTAAATATCTACAGTGGAGCTTGAATGATTTCTGTAGAAAATGAAATTGTTTTAAATGACTTAATTTCCAAGGAAAATAAACATCAATATTATTTAACAGTGTCTTAAGCGGTGTTTGTTTTTATCACTAACATTTACCCATGACTCCGCTTGGCAAATCTAGTTACATGTAATTGCTCTGTTTTTAAGGATAGCGAGGTGGTAATCACCGTTAAAGAGTTCCACCTATCCACCTTCTAGCTTTACCATCAGATCAGGTCGGCGATACCTAATCACTGCATTATCAATGGCGAAAGAAATACTTGCAAAGTTTCAAGTCAAAATAAGAATTAGAAGTAGGCTAAATTTTCATTAGTTATTTTTTCACCCTTGGGGGTGGTATTTTTGTCAAATTTAAATGGGACCAAACTGGAAGTATACGCTTTCAAACAAACTAAAATCGGTTAATAAATGACGAACAACAACATAAAAAAATACAACCGAATTGAGAATTTCCTCCTTTTTGAAGTCGGTTGAAAAACTGACATAGGCCAGTGAACACGCAAAAAGTAAAAATATTTTCACAGATACACCATTAATATTAACTAAATTTTAATATTATAAAACTAATATTTGCCTAGTAGTCGAAATTTGACTACTATGCATATGAAAAAAAAAATATATGGAAAAAACATGTATGAATAGAATTTATATAAAATAAACGGTTTTCCATTTTTTTTTATTGAAAACAGTAAAGCTCGTCAATAACCACTACATATTAAACAAAAAATCGGTTGACAAACGAAGAAGACGAGAAAAGGTACAGAACTGTTGTCTTTGCCTATATATATATATATATATATATATATATATATAGATTAACTAGCATTGCCCGCGGCTCCGCCCGCGTTCAGATGACCAAACACCAAATTCTTAGGTTTTACATATTAGTATACTCTTGCAGTGCAGTTTTTGTATTTTTTCTCAGAAATGAGATATTTTCCCGCGATAAAAAATATCCTATATGTTGACCCGGATAACCAGCTATCTTCATACCAAATTTCATCAAAATCTGTCCAGTAGTTATCTCGTGATGCGGTAACAGACAGACAGACAGACAAAAATTCTAAAAACCATAGATTCGGACTCTGTATCGATAATAATGTCTATTTCAATTAGATTTTCCAAAAAATATTTAATGTACAGATTCGACTTTGTCACAATTTTATTAGATGTATAGATTAATGTGAAATATCTTTTAATATTTTTCAGTAAAAAATCACATTAAAAAGGAAAATACCAAATTATTAGAACACGAATCAAACAAATTCAATTCTGTACCCACAGACTGTTGCGGTCACGTGATTGGTTTTTCATTCACTATTAATTTAAAAGTGATTGTTTTACTACAGAATATTGTATTGTGTATTTAATTTTCATGTAAATCCTAGCTCAGTAGAATAAATTTCAATTATGATTTTAGACAGAAAACTAAAGCAGCTTTGATTAGATTTTTTTAGTTATTAAAATTGGAAATTGAAATATATTTATTTCTAAATGTTTATATTTTATTATAAGGTAGGTTTTGGTTTCGAAACATCGAGATAAAATATGTAATATAAGCCGTAATAGTTTAATTTGAGCAGAGAAAAAACAAATAAACGCACATATATTATTAATAATATTATTATTATACGGACTAAACTTTCTCATGAAATATTGGCGTCGTAATTTGCATTAATAACAGACTTTAAACCCAAAAATAAGAAAATAAAATTGGATATCACACGAATAATAAAACGTGCTTCTGTTCTTTCAGGTACATTTAGTAGTTCTAAACCTTTACTTCTTATCTTTCTTATCTCTTCACATAGTTATCAATACACAAGTCTCGTAGATGAACTATGGGCTATTGTCAAGAACTGTATCAGCATTTGCCAATCAGAAAAATCCTCTTTGGCCTTTGAGAAAGAAAAGGAACAAAACGAATTAAATTCTAAATTCTTATCACAACGAGATAGGGTTCAGTTTACAATTCAAAATTCTAATATTCTTGGGCAGTTACGTGTACTTACCTGTGTAAATTGTAGACACGCAAGCAGTTCTAATCATAGAGTTTGTACGAATAAAGTTGTTAGTGTATATACTGCATAATTTATGTGTTGCCAGTAATTTTTTTGACTTAACGGGTTTTTAAACACTTTTTATTGTATTTTTTTTAATATGCTTGTGGCATGGCTGTTGACTGGGTAGTCAGTATTCAGTACCTGATTCACATCAATGAAACTGACGAAACAGTTTATTTTTTACTGATATGATTGAACTGTGTTTCTTTTTAAATTATTAAATTCTAGCAAAAATCAAATTTTTGTCCAATATATATGTAACTAAATACTGTGGAGCGGTATTGTAACATTCAACGGTGCTTAAAGACATTGTGATACGGTATCGTTAGCGATATTTTCCTTAATGTTATTTGAGTGGAAATGAGGACGCCTGTATCCTGGATTATTAGGACCGATCCACACTATAGATAGGTAATAAAAAACCTTGCTGGAGTGTGATTCGATCGGAATTTGACTCTTACAGATAGCGTGAATGCATTTATTGTTTTTTGTATAAAAATACTTTACCAGACAGATATCGAACCGAGAACGAACTGTGATCGGCTTTATATTGGGTCTTTGTAAGATACTTTTAATCAAAGTACCCTTCTCATGAATCAAATCGCAAGCGAAAATATTAATTGTCAAAACTAGTTTGTAGCAGATCAGTCGTATAAGCAAATTTTTATCCCATTACATTACCTTTTGTAATTAGTGCGCTTGTAAAGTGGAGGCGAGTCACTAGTTTAACACCTATAAATACTAATATGTATATGAAATCGGCATTTCTTAGTATTTCAAATTCATACATTATTTAAATAATTTGAAATTTAATGCAGGGTTTATATTTAAGAAAATAATGTTATCACAATTTATATACACAAAAGGAGCAGTTACCAAATTGTACGTCAGAACAAATAGATAGCAGTATACAATACAGTAGCGTTATAAGAAGATAAGTGTGAATGCTAGCGGGCACAGTGACAAACAACATGCGGGCGAGACGCCTTTCGGTATGTCGAGTTCCTTATCTACTTCAAAGATGTAAATTACACCCGCGGTTATGAGTGTGATTCATAACTGCAAATTTACGCTAAAGATATAATCCATTTGGCTAAAGATATTTAGAATTAAGAGTGTCCTAATCCTGTCACATCTAAAATGGCAATGTAAACTGACATATCCATTTATGGCAGTTAACTACAATACTAAGTGATTATATATATATATATATATATATATATATATATATATATATATATATATATATATATATATATATATATATATATATATATATATATATATATATATATATATATATATATATATATATATATATAGACAAAGACAAAATATAAAACCAACGGTATAAAATAAATCAATAATGATATCGTTTGGTATTTATTCACAGTCTTTTTTCTTTACAATTTATTATCATACAAATCATATGCCCTGTTAAAGCTCAGACGCGTATAACCTATCGAATGTCAAGACCAGGGAAGGGATACTGACGAGGGGAATGTCAGCAGCAGTCAAATCCGTAAGCGACTTATGTAAGCAACAATGATTTTATACAATGTAGCGTTTATCAGAAAAATAATATACTTATTATTTTACATGGCATTTGTATTTATAATTAAAAGGAATTTGTTATTAGTACAGTTAAAGGTATTATATTAGGTAGTACATTAGCTGAGATTTCTAATTATATTTGTAAAAAATTATGTTATAGCGAAAAGTTATAGAACTTATTATTTAGGTAATACTCGTATATAGTAGAATAATTTATCTATAAAAGAATTAAAAAAAATCGACTGTGTAAAAAGTGAACTAAAAATATACTAACAAGTTGAGGAAGGAACATAGTATTATGCAGTCGGATAGATGCTAACTCGCAGCAAGGATAAGTATTTCATTAATAGAAATCGCAATAAACTAGCAAGGTTTGTGTATATAATTTATAAATATTTTGGAAAAAAAAGAATTAATCTTTTTTTAATCCAATTGACAACCTCCTCCTTTTTGGAAGTCGGTAAATGATTGAACTATGACGGTGTTTTATCAAAAAACTTTTTTCGTACGCTTGCATGGTAACATGGCTAACACTGGCTAAACCGTAAGAGGTTCTCGTATATCAAAATAATTTATAGAAAAAAATGTACTTCTTAACAAGGCCTTTTATCTATTTAAAGCGTACTTAAGGACGCAACCGAGCGAGGCGAGAGTACGTCGCTAGTATTGAAAACCGTTATGTTTTTGTCAAACACAGCTGTATAAAGGAATAAGCGCACAGATGCAATAGAGAATCTTATTTGATCGTATAGACTATAGAGACTTGAATGAAAATTTTCCACTCCATTCTCTTAACTGCAAGCCATCAATCTAAACGAATTGTGTTCCCGCATATTGAACACTTTAAGCCCTAGCATTTGAATTTCTAACCAATTTGGCGTAAAAATGGAGGGAACTCGACAGATCTAAAGATACGAACGAAAACAACTTCGCTGAAAGAAAAACAGAGAGCGTGACAAACGATGTGCAGGTGTCAGGCTCGCTATCAGTTTGACACAGCTTGATCTTAATACATAACATTCAAAATGCTTTAATGCATTAAATTTCTAAAAATATAAGTTGTTAAATTGTATACATCTGTATAAATATAATAAATTGCTTGTTTGTCTGTATGTTTGAGATAATCTGTAAAACTAGCAAACTCAATTTATTTTTTTTCCAAAAAAAAAATCACTATCTCCCAAGTGATAAACGCTATTTTTCTATTTTATTAGTAGAATCCATAGTTATTTATTATTATTACTAGAATCCATAGTTTTAGTATTAGAAAATGTATATGTTATTCTTAGGATTTTAATACATCATGCGTCTTTCAACTGGCTGAAAGGAAGCTACACGCAAACAAAGAAGACGCTGCTTAAGGCATAAATATTTGTATACCAGTATCTATAAAGCTGTCGAAGAATGTTTAAATTAATTTTATTGAATAATTTCGTGTCTTTAAAATGCCTTTTTAAATATGTTTTTTTGTATTCTCATATCTCATTTGGAATG
This sequence comes from Brenthis hecate, assembly GCA_951806755.1. Lineage (NCBI taxonomy): Eukaryota > Metazoa > Arthropoda > Insecta > Lepidoptera > Nymphalidae > Brenthis > Brenthis hecate. The sequence continues at coordinate 3,441,166 of OX638262.1, forward strand.
AATCAAACTACTATTATATGTAAATGGGAACAATTGTACGTATGTTACTCCTTTACGCTTTGTAGTCTAGTGGCTAGCATGTACGGTCGCAGATCCAGAATTCCTGGATTCGAGTCCCGGATCGGGCCACGTTTAGTTATTGAGTTTTTCCATTAAGAAAGTCTCGGTAACAGCCCGTACTTGGGAAAACGGTGAAGTTTCACCACACACAAAGCCGTTTGTCCTGCGCCTAATTTTTAACCGATCGTGTCAAATTTTCACCCCACCGGAGTATAAAAATGATAGAAATAGAGAGTGCAATAGTGTCTGCGCCTACAAGCGCTGCACTATGATATCTCCTGCTGGCTTGGCTCTGCTTGGTTGGCTAGTCTTTGTGACATTGGCCGCCGTGGCCGAAATTGGTTAGGAAGAAACAAACTACTCCTCTACGATTAAACGGCTTGACGGATTTAAATTAATACACACAATGACCTAAAGTAAAACTTTATTATACAAAGGTAAATACAAAGATTCTAAAGTATTAATAACTAAAGTATCATAAATGAATCTGAACTAGTACATATATTTCGTTAAGTAAATCTATAATATGAAATCTAATTTAATGTATTTAGCTTAGGCATTTTACTGATAAATCTAAATTAATCACTGTGCACAAATTATATATTAATACAAACAACAATGTTTAGTAATATTATTGTACAGCGTTAATTATTTGGTTGTATATTGATGCGATACGATACGCAATGATGGCAACTGTTTAATTATTCATCTCATTACTGAAGTTCTGAGACGTTCCTTTGTGTCAGTCTCGTTGGGAGTGTACATTCGATAGCCTAGTTTCCAGTGCTCCGGAAGTTTTAGAGTATATGTCGCCTCAAGTTAATACCTTCCAATTGCTTGTAGATAATGTTAGTTTAAATTTTATAAGTTTTGATGGTTTTACTATATAAAATGTTTTGTTACGTTATTTAGAGAAGCTTTTAATTTTGTAATAAAAATTTTATAGAGTTATTATAAAATATTGTAGTTTATTTATGTAAATAATCTCAAATCAATGTAAATAACAAGAATGGGTTTTTAATAGTTTTTTTTTATAATTTATATTTTTATGAACTTTTTCTTTTTTTATATTTTTTTTTATAATTTATATTTTTAGTTTCTCTCCTTATACTTGTTCTGCCTTCTCAATAAATATGCTAAAAATGCAAAAAGAATGTTTCAAATAAAACTAGTACCTGCATATTATGCCCTTATTAATTGTAATATTCAGATTCATGATTCATTGAAGTACCAAAAAAAGTTGTCTAAATCTTAAAAAGCGCGCTTGTAAGTTTGAAAATTTTTGACTCTCAAAAACATTGATATGCATTAAAAGTTCAATATCTATATTAATACATAAAATATTGATAATAATTTAAGCTTTCATTTTCGATAAACAAAGCTTATATTTGAACGTCCAAAGCTTTTCACTGTGAATGCATTATATGAAAGAGAATATTTATTATAAAATCTATACATATAATAAAAGTGTAAATTATCGCCGTCTGTACATGGAAGTCTTGGGGGTCTTTATTAACGCAATAGGACCCAAAACAAAAATTTTAGAATTTTTGTCTGTTTGTCTGTGCGTTTCTGCGCGCTAATCTCAGCCAGTTAGGTGTTCACTAATGTTTTTTATAAGCTTCACTAACATTTAGTGTTTGCTTTATTTTAACCGGTTCATAAATAAAAAAAGTTATGTCAATTTAAAGAATCACCGATGGATGAACCCAAGCGAAGCGAGGGTAGGTCGCTAGTATGTAAATAAGTGCATATAGCGGTTACCTCAATCAAATATATGAAAATGATTTCAGGCATGAAGAGTTTCATATAGGTGCCGTGTTGTTATTTCATATGGTGACTGAAATAACAGTTAAGCTGATATCCACCATCCACTCATATTCATTGTCTGCGAAAACATGGAGCTTGCGATTAATGACTTGTCTTGTTACGACTATAAGTAATTTAACCAGGTGAGTATGATGCGGGGTATTTCATACCCAGACTATAATTAAAAGTTGTTTCAATTTTATAATATTTGTCTAGCATCCATCCACACCACCTCGATGTCCAGCGTTCCACAACAGTGCGATTTTAAAGGCATTTTCTGCCCCGCATAACCACTCTGTGGAACCAGCTATCGCCGGCGGTCTTTCCGAACCGCTACGACCTGGCTACCTTCAAAAAGAGAGCGTATTCTTTCCTTAAAGGTCGGCAACGCATCTGCAAGCCCTGCGGTGTTGCAGATGTCCATGGGCGGTGGTGATCAATTTTACATCAGGTGAGCCTCCTGCCCGTTTGCCCCCTTAGTCCCATAAAAAAAACATTGTCTGGCAACAGTGGCGTTCTGAGTAGCTTAAGTCAGAGGTGCATAGGCAGGAATAGTGGCTTAATCACAGTATTGTATGGAACACCAATATTTTTGCGCAAACCTTTTTGGGGTACGTCGTTCCCCTGCCTCATAATAAATGTATTTTTGCAAAACGTTTTTATACATTTATTTTATTTTCTTTACGTTTTTTATCACTTTTGATTGAATGATGATGAATGATTGATTGAAAAATTTGGGTCTACGATTAATTCATATTCGTTAACAAATTTCAATCCAGTTCGATGATTCAATTCCAGGATTTTCTGCAAGGACTTATGAAAATATTATTATTTTATAGTCTTAACCCGGCGAGAATGAGGTGAGAAATTGTATCACCTAGAAGAGGCAGGATATGACGTACCAATAAATCAAGATACCATTGTAAAATGTATATAAAATATAAGATTATTTTTAAGCTGGTACCATGTACCTAAAATCTCATTTTATAAAATTATGTGCAATATTAAATATTTATTTATATCTTTTCAAACCCTGTAATTATACAAAGAAAATCAAAAATTCTTTCATAAACCAACGAAAATAACTAAAAAATTATTCTAAATGTCATGACTTGATTTATTATTTAATCTTGATGATTTCAATTAGGGTAATAATATTAAGTAAATCAAAAGTCAACTGTAAATTGTTAATTACTGAATTATTCATAGTAGAGTCTTGACACAGGCAATATTCAAGGCGTGCATATAAAATAATAAACAAGCCAAATATCTGTAGTGCGAACAAACTGGGAACTATTGTACAACGAAACACGAATTACCATATAAAGCACATTTGAACTCGCAATTAAGGGACGAAACTCATAAACATTTAATTGTATGTAAAACACTAAACACGATGCCGAATTGTTTTGTTAAAATTAAACAAGGAACTATAGGCATTCTCATTTAAAACGTTATTATAATTATTATTTTTATTATTGAAAATACGTATTTTGTATGTCCGTTTCATAACACTATAGTGAACACTTTTCTAATACATATACATATGTACAAAGAGGAGATAAGAATAATTATATGGGTTTCAATAACGCTTCAAAATATAAGTGAAGTGAGTTTGAACTCGGGAATGGTTTTAAATACAGTAGTACTATTCTGTAAGAACTTTTATTATTAATTAAACTTTTATTAAGCTGAATCCATGATTACAGTTCATACAACTGTAAAAAGTATGTTTGTGGATTCAGCTGTCGAGTTACAAATTCTTTTTATAGAATAGTCTTACAGGTCTTGCATCTCTGGCATTTTCATGTGCGAATCAGGTGGAAGAAAACATTGTGTAGAAACTTATATATCTGAGAGAATCTTTTTTTCTAAACTTATGAGAAGTGTGCCAACCCGTATTTATCCAACTTGAGGACTATAACCCGATCCCCCTTAACATTGAGATGGAATTGAAAAGTTGAAGTATTATTTATTTATTATTACATTAAAATACGTTTTTTAAACTGTTCAAAAGGGAAAATAAAGAGATTTATATATTATCAAATATATATATCCTTTATTTTCTCTTTATATCCGATGAGGTCATATCATACAAATCTTATTGATACACGCCAATAATTGCAAACGATTGTAAATAACTAAAAGATGATTGTCATCAACGGAATCGTTATGCACAAAATTTGCAGGGAAATTCATTATTCTCCAATGAATATTAACATCCAAATAACGCGTCGCAATAGTCGCGAAGATAAATTTATCTGCTTGTCGGGAAATGGTCCATTTTTCACGGCACCTAACGCTAGGTGTCACATGCGCGGAGCGAAGATGCCGTTACTTACGGTGTACGTGAGTAGAATATACGTGGAACACTGTATTAGCTTCATACTATACTTTCGGAGAATATTACTGTTTACTATTTCATTATGTTACACTACAATCTGTATCTTCTATCTAGTTGCTTTCCAACTTTAATATTAATATGAATTTTATTTGTATTGCTAGTTTTTAACTCCCGACGCAAAAAGAGGGGTGTTATAAGTTTGACGTCGATGTCTGTCTGTCTGTGTGTGTGCATGTATGTGGCATCGCAGCTCTCAAATGGATGGACTGATTTCGATGCGGTTTGTTTTCATTTGAAAGCCAGTTTCCTTGCGGTAGTTCTTAGCTATGTTTGGTTAATATCGGTTGAGCAGTGTAAGAGTGTCAGCTCTTTTCCAAAATGATGTAAGGCATTTTGGCGTATGATTACTCAATTATAATAAGTGTTTGTTTAGATTTAAAATTTTAAATTATTGCTATGTTATTATATGGTTTATAATATCTAAAATCTGATATTATATTGGGTTGAAGATTCGCGTTTAAATATTATGTTTCAGATTATTTGCATTTGTTGCGTATGATTGACATAAAAAGTTGGTACAGGAATCCACCACTTATCACACATACGCGGAATATAGGGTATAAACCTCGATACAACCAACTTATATTTTTGTCCGACTTCAAAAAAAAGGTAATCAATCAATCTAGTTATGTGTTTTATCCATAGTGTTCGCCTATTGGTTGAAATTTGATTATAATCGTTATTGAAAGTTTAAGATAAACATATATGAATAGAATTTCCATATCTATATTTAAATGATTTTTTTTAAACTGTTTCCAATTTTTTTTTCATTGATAACACGAAAGCTCATCAGTAGCTACTAAATAAAGACAAAGAAAATCGGTTGACAAACAAAGAATAAAGAGGTACTAAGCTGCTTAGTCTATACCTAAATATATATATATATATTATATATATATATATATATATATATATATATATATATATATATATATATATATATAAATTAATAATTCGTCGATGAAGCTCTTTAGTTAAAAACTAACTCTAGTTTACAAACTGCTATTGAATTGTTTCATGTATGAAAAAAATCATAGTAAATATTAACTTGAAATAAGAAAGGTGTGTACAATCATAAACCAATTTATCAATTAGCGTCCACTGTAGCTTGTTAGGGGTCGAGAACAATCGAAATATTACAAAAATTGAATAGATACCAGACTATAATAATTCGATTGTCGCGCGCCGAAATTGATCAGTATTAGTTAGATTAGTTTGTAATACGATAGTTGACGGGGAAGACTATTACCTTATTTGGATAATGGATAGAATCCATTACTAATAGAAGTTCATATACACTCTTTGTGAAGCAATTAAAAGATACTGAAAATGAATAAGATTATTCATGCTATCTACATCTTGATCTATCTTTTAAAACAAAAAAATATATATAAAAACGTATGCGTGTACTTATGTATGAACGTAAGAAGTTATACTTCTTTGTCGTAACAGAACAAAAATAGCTAAAGATTTCATCCCGCATGTCACAACTCCTTGTTTGTAAGAGGAATTATAAATTAATAAAAATAATTAAATAAGGCATATTAGGCTTATTACAATCATATATTTATAGAATATCATTTAAGGAAAGAATATAAGATTATATATCATTTGTCAGACAATAACAACGGTTACCATGGCAACAAACAGTTATAAGCTAACTTCATCATGTCGCTTTTTGGCTGTCGGTGTGCGCGCGAATCGTAAAAATTTTACTCTCATAATTTTTTCCAAACGTCCCAAAAGAGGTATAACTTCAAAAATAGATAGCATATCTATGAAGAATAATACAAAATCATATTTCATTCTTTACAAATTCTTATATCATTTTGTCTGTTGTATTTCCAAACTCTACTAATGGATGCATTAGAAGTAATCATATTACTGCTATAACTGAAACATGTTACAGCTATCTTTTATTTTATTATACTATATTTTACTAATGCAATAACTGCTAGTGGCATCTGTTTTACCTAAGGTATACCTCCTGATGTAAATGCTTGCTCATTTATATTTATTACTAGCATTGCCCGCGGCTCCGCACGAGTTCAGATGACCAAAAACTAAATTCTTAGGTTTTACATATTAGTATACTCTTACAATGCAGTTTTTGTATTTTTTCTCAGAAATGAGATATTTTCCCGCGGTAAAAAGTATTTTATATGTTTACCCGGATAACCAGCTATCACAATACCAAATTTCATCGAAATACCTCCAGTAGTTTTTCTGTAATGCGGTAACAGACAAACATACAGACAGACAAAAATTTTAAAAACTATAGATTCGGCCTTTGTATCGAAAATAATGTCTATTTCAATAAGATTTTCCAAAAAATATTTAATGTACAGATTCGGCTTAGTTACAATTTTATTATATGTATAGATTACCTAAGTATTATTCCATCTCGTTTTTGCCCAGGAGGAACGTGACAAATGATATATACGTATGTACGTACATATGTATATATAGGCTCGCGATTGTGCTGCCATCTAGTTTATAATTGTTAACGATTTTTATTAATACTATATGATTTTAAAACCAATATCTAATTGTAAAATTAGTGAGTAATAGAATAGTAAAATTATTTGCAGTGTATAATTAATGTTAGGATATATTTGGCTAGTTTTTACATACAAGTTATATTTGGCTAATCAACTTATATCTCACTTTATCTATCGTTATGTTATACGCAAGTTACTATGAAAACAAGCCAAGGCAAATGTTGAGCTTCAATTTATCTTAAGTTATCTGCTCTGTGTAAATTATTTGACTGTTCAAATTTAAGAAGATTTATTCTTAAATAGCAAACATTGTTGTAACAGAAAAAAAATAAGGAATGGAGTTTCAAATTTATTTTAGAATGTTTTATGTTCATATAAATAAATTTCAGAATTATCTACTGAACTTGGCACACCACGCATATTCTTAATATTGAACTTGGCTCCCATTTTTACATTTATGTTTTTGAAGGTATACAACTTCTAAAGTGAGCACGTAAAGCCGTCGGACCTCCTTATTCCTCACCGTTCATGTTTAATGATCGTCCCATCGGACTTCGAGAAAGAGAAGGATAGAAAATGTACTTGTGTCTGCGCACATACTTTTGTACTATAATATTACCTACGTAGTTATCTAGTTTAAGTTAAATGAAGAGGACAATATTTTAAATCCAAACTATTTGCTCGGTAAGCCTGTTGCATTCAGACTATTAAATCTCAAATTGTCTGGCACGACTCACGTTATACCGTACGTTGATCGTAGATTATATGTATGTCAGATATATGTTACAAGTAGACATGTAAAAAAATATTTGCATGTGTACTGTCGTATTATAAAAAAATAATAATAGTGTAGCCGATTCTAAGATACTTTTAACAACGTTGGTTTACAATTTAAATTAAAAAAAAAGTATTTTACAAATCAAATTAAAGATAGAAGTAAAAAATAAGCTTCTTTAATCCCTTCACGACCGCAGACACGCCGGCGTTACAGTTAACAATAGATTTCTTAGAAATTTAATTAATTTCTTAGAAATTTACCTAGAGGTGTTAATTATAAATCTGCTGTAATATTTAAAATTTTCATTATTGATATTTATGGACTGTTTGCATTATTGTAGTTACTGACCGAAGCGTCATGTAAGTGGTCATGACAACCCAACATGATGTCGGGAAGTCCCCTGACGTGTGCAAATTGAGTTCTCGGCTTCTGCACCACACTGATTCCTATCAACTACCAGACTATTGTGAAATTAATGTGTTTTAAATTAAAGGCAAAATTGGTAGGTAATAACCCGAGCTATAGGATTCTGCTTCTCGTTCATAAATGTAATTATTTGCTTGTGATAGTTTTATCCCTCATTATTTTGAGTCTTTTTTATAAGCCGACGTACTTATACTCTTATTACTGGCTATGTACAGATTTATAGATTACACAGTAACATGCCATATTCTATAAATAATAGATAGAGAAATAGATCTAAAAAATCTTTCATAAACATACGAAAAATATTGATGAAATTAAAAATACCATGCAAGATATTCTAAAATATAAAACAACTGTCAAATATTAAAATAAAAAATAAAGAGTTGAACTAAGTTTTCTCATTCATATTTTCTCTAATAGCGACGTAATAAAGTAATACAGCGAAGTATTTATTATGATAATTTTATAGTTAGAAAAGGACTGAAAAATAAAAGTTGTACATTTTTATTTAAAAAAACCAGATCAATACAAGCGTTACTACATATATCTGAAACTTCACAACGTTACCAAAAAGGACAGTTATAAATTGCATAAATAAAGTTAGCTTTGATATTGAATATTTTTATGGAGTAAATCTGAAGTTTAAGTATTCTATTTGAGAATCGAGATATCGAGAAGATATCGAGAATGTATGAAAAAAATATTTCAATTTTTCCCTGGAAATTTAAAACAATATATTCAAATTGAAGACTAAAATAAAATACCATACATAGATGGTCTAATAAAATACCATATGTCAAAATAAAAATGAGTTCAAAATGTATTAAAAATTATATAGTAAAATAAATTTTGATCTTTAAGAAGACTATTGAAATGCCTTAAAAGATTCTCAGTTTGAAGGGATCAAAAATGAATAAGTTTTGGAAAGAGTATTAATTACATTATGGGAACATCCACGAATATGTGTGTGTCATTTAAGTAATAAGTTAGAATAACGTAAGCAATTGGCTATGCCAGTGAAAGTTTGAAAAAATGACTGAATTTTGGTGCACATTATGGTTTGATATGAAATTGAATGACTACATATTAAACAAAATTTACTCTTAATTGAATATTGAAACGTCGCGGCAAATAAAGTTAATATAAAATACTGCAAGTGTCGTAGAAGACAATCTGTGCTGGTTATCGCATCTCGGGTCTTCTTCACGACGTTGGTAAGCAACAGCATTCCCAAAGAGAGTTGATGTCAGACAGGCGGCCGGTCGCAAAACTTTTGCCAAATCCTTTCAGCAGTACAGAAGATGTACTGCGCCGACCCCAAGTAATTTGGGAAATGGGCAGGAAGAAGAAGAAAAAGAAGATGATATCTTGAAATAAAAACATACATACATATAGATAACGTCCTTCAAAGTCAAAGTGGACACAATGCTTCGATTTGTAATGAAAATATTTAATTGTAGAAATAGTTATTGAAATTGATTTCATTTGGGTTTTTTAATTATTTTTAATAAGCTAATTAAACAGTTTTACTATGAAAAACTCAACAACGAGACAATTTACTGATTTTCACAGAGTTGTGCTCATATACAAATGCTGCTTACGTAGGAATAAAGGATGATTGCGGTTCATAACAATTCAGCTCTTTCTTTGTTCCTTTGTAAAGGCTCAACGGCTGGACCGATTTTGACAAATGAGGTGTCAAGAGTTTCTTATTCTGCCATGCGCCTCCAGCGGGATAATCTACGCCATTTTCTGTTCATTATTTTGTAATAAAAATCAAGTGGAAAATACAGTGTTCTATTCAGAATTAAACGATGTAAATAGAGCACTTTCACCACAATTATTTTATTTTTAGCAAAATTAATTAAAATAAAGGTATATAAATAATAATAAAGTAATTTTTTTTTTGCAGTAATAGATTGATGACGTCAATATTTTAAAGTTAGATGAACTATGACAGCATTTGACGGATCAAAATAATAGATTATTAGCATAAATATTTAATATTAGAATAAAATATGTAAAAAAGTTATAATATTTATATCAATTTATAGTACACTTTACCCAAAATTGCATGCATATGTGTATAAGATAGAGTAATTTACACTCCATAACTGAGTATTTTTAAAAGAGCTTTTATTTAATCGATAAGTAACAGTATATATGTACATATAATATGTATCTACATATTAGTCGCAATGTTATATTGTGCAACGTGTAAAACTGGCCAGATTGCGTTAGTAATAAAGCTTAAGTCGGATATGTGGTGTAAATACGAGTATGTAGAGCAGTGAGTGGGTGCATACAAACGCTTTGTAATATAGGTTAAAAGAATATAATATAATATTATAAATAAAAATTCAGTATAGAGTATGTATTTGTGTAACAAAGGCTGTGATTATATTTTCCAATTAAATTTTGTAGAATTATTTCTTTTATAATGATTAGACTAGTTAAAAATATTCCGAAAAATTTTGTGATTAAATCCCCCAATAGCATTTGCTGCTCTAAGTGTTTAGGATTTTTAGGCAACTTAATTTCTATAACATTGTTAATATTTACAAAAGAAAAATTTTTTTTTTCAACTATTTGCCTTTACTAACATCGCCGTCATTTCAAGCAGTTAATGAGTTAATTCACAGTAACGGACGTAACGAACACTTACGTGTGTATCTATCCCATATATCTCTTAACATCCCAAAACACAAAAATTGAATACTTTCTAAAAGAAACTATACAAGAATATTTTGCTGTTGATTAACATATTTTAGTGCAGTACAACTTTTCAATTGGCATAAAGTTGCGCGTGCCGAGGGTTTGATCAAGTTATTACCAGGTTGCGGCTTCAACTACTCCGTCAGAATTATAGACATGGTCTGTTTCGAACAGTCTTATGTTAGAACTATACATAGAATTTCCTACCTTATGGCATTCGTGTACAAGATCCTAAAGCACCCAATTATCAGTGCTCAACTCCTTTAGGCCTTTCGATTTTCCACGTGTTAAAGTTTGCGTGTCTTCACTGAGGTGACAAGAATGATTACCAACTGAATATGTATAGGAACATATTAACAAGTCTTCACAACATTTGCATCATCGCAGTAATATTAGTCTTCCTGTCATGAAATATACTTGTAGTTAGTATCTTAATCTAGTGAAATAAATCTAAATAGTTTTATAATATTTTCGTAAGACAAACACTGTTTAGTATCTAGAGGTATCTGTTCAAGGTAAGTATATTGTAATTTATACATGTACAATAGACATAGATCAGTCTCTAGAATTTAATTGTGTTTAAATTACAAAATTCCAGGTGTAATCAAAGCACATGCATACGAAGCTAATAATATAGTAACAAATAATAACAATTAAATATTTTTTAATTTTAAAAATGTGAAAGTTTATATGTGGGTACTCTCTGGCAAGAATTTAGATGAGGCTTGGCAGTTGGAGACCTATAGAACTTGTCTTAGACAAATTGTAATACGTTCCAATAAAATAATAGCTTACCTTAAAATTTACCTAAAGGTCCTTAGTTCGAACTTTTAAATATATAGCCACCCAAAGACGTCAGAAGAAAAAACATATTACACTTTTTATGCGACTAAAGCCGCAGGTAAAATATAATCTATACATATAATAAAATTGTAACTAAGCCGAATCTGTGCATTAAATATTTTTTGGAAAATCTTATTGAAATTAACATCATTATCGATACAGAGACCGAATCTATAGTTTTTAGAATTTTTGTCTGTCTGTCTGTTACCGCATCTCGAGAAAACCAGTGGACAGATTTTGATGAAATTTGGTATGATGATACCTGGTTCTTCGGGTCAACATATAGGATACTTTTTACCGCGGGAAAATATCTCATTTCTGAGAAAAAATGCAAATACTGCAATGTAATACTCATACTAATTTGTAAAACCTAAGAATTTGGTTTTTGGTTATCTGAATGCGAGCGGAACCGCGAGCAATTCTAGTTACTAATAAATATAAATTGTAACAATAAAATTTTAGTATAAAAGTAAGAAAGTTATATAAATTATAAACCGTCATAATAAGAATTATTTTTAAAGAAAGTTAAAAGGCATGGTTGTAATTAAATATTTAGTTGTCGAGAGCATTGCTTTCATATTATTAAAACAAAACAATTCTCAAGAGTCTTGAAATTAACGTGAATTTTTCCGGTGTGGGGTTTCAAGTGAAGGAGGTGTGCTTTTACAAAAGACCTGTGGAATTCTTTTCGTATGTAATGTTCGTTGATGATTTTAAGGGTTTTAAATAGTGCGGTATATATTTCATATGACTTAAAAAGGTTTTTATTCATATTATTAAATACTAGCGGCTCACCCTCGCTTCGCTCGGGCTTATCCGTAGGTACGTTCAAACGGTTAGTATGGAATAAATAGAATATATATTATTAATACTTAGGTACAAAATAACCAGTTCTGAACTTTTCGATTTTTCAGCTGTTTTTTTTTTGGATTTCCCCCTATTTTTTATACTTAAACCACCCCTGTAGTGATTTAAATGTAGTTCATAAATATAATCTTATTTCTTTTTATATCAAGGCTACCTTAAAATAAAATAATATTACTTACATAATATTAATTTTCCAAATTATAAATAGATTTCTTCAATATGCCTCAAGGCAAAAACTTTAATAAGGAAAATTAGAAATGTTAGACATGGAATACCTTTTTACCTAAAACAACAGGTTATTATAAATAAAATTATCATATCATATCATTAGCAATCATGGTCACGGGAGAGACCTTCCGTGACCATGATTGCTGTAAAGCATTCAAAACGTCGGGAACCAAAAATCAAAATAAATTCGCGAAAAAATCCGAAAAGATAGTTTTATTTAAAATGTCAAGTATTCGCGTAAATCTAAGAAAGTATTACAACAGGTTATTATATCAAAGGTCAATGTAGACTCAGTGGCAAAGTGGCATATTACAAGAAACCTATCAAGGACATGTATTATATTGTAGCTATAACGTACAATATATAAATGTCGTGATGACGTCAAAACGTGTTGATACTTTATAATTACTATTTAACTACAAAATACACCGAAAGACTAGTTTTAAATTACTTGTAACCAAATTATTTTGAATGTAATTATTTTACTCTTAATGGTGCAAATTTTTCTTAATCCCTCCACGACCGTGGACACGCCGGCGTGTCAGCTAACAATAGATTTCTTAGAATTTTAATTAATTTTTTAGAAATTTACCTGGAGGTGTTAAAATTAAATTTAACGTATGTACTTGACATCGCTTTAAACCATATTCACTTAAGTTATTAATTTATTTTTTAAATATTTACATAAAATAATTGTGTATGTAAAATTATATAATTAAGTATAAAGTATATTTTTGCAAAATTTCATGTAATTTATATTAGATATAGTTTCATTAAATATATTATATACAATTATTGATATCGTTTTATTAGCTAAAGGCAGATAACGCTACGTCTTGTACCCACACTCTACATATTAAGAATATAGAGATAAAAATAGACATATAGCGAAGCTTAAATAATTGGTTTTATCTGTTTAAGTAACCAATCGTCATATAATATTTTGTCAAAAAGTTTTGGTAAACTTGTAGCGTGCTGGTAGCGCTGAATCTGTTCTTTAAACATTCACTGATATTTCTCTATCGATGAGCGTAGCAAGTGTTAATAATATCCAATTGAGAAGAACTCTGATAAGATTTTATTTCATAAACTTAATAGGGAATTAATAGCAATATTAAAAATTAAATACCTACTATATGTATATGACCCTTCTAATTTTACATCTCATATAATTTGATACTTTTGACAGTAAACCAGGTTGGTCTACTTTCAAAGAGTGTCTTTCCCGTCATGAAGTGAGACAGGGTCTCTCCTGTGACTATGATTGCTGTAGAGCATTCGAAACGTCGGGAACCAAAAATCTAAATAAATCCATGAGAATGACTGAAAAAACAGTTTTATTTAAAATGTCAAATATTCGCGTTTCAAGAGTATTAGATATTGCTTTAAAAAAAGACAGGCATGATAGATCGAAGGATTTTAATCTTTTTGTCCAAGAGTTTTCTACAAATGGATCAGTCTAAGTGCATTTTGCTTTAAAGAGCGAGTACAGTGAAATCGAGTTTTTTTTTATTTAAGGTCTTTCCGAAAAAAATAGGGGCTTAACACCTCCAGGTAAATTTTTAAGAAATTAATTAAAATTCTTAGAAATCTATTGTTAACTGACACGCCGGCGTGTCCGCGGTCGTGGAGGGATTAAATAAAAGTAATCTTCGAGTAAGCGTTGTATGCTTAATTCACCTATACTATTAAAGTTATATTATATACATCTTCCGTGTCTATACATATATAGTACATAATGATAGATTCAATAAGCTGCATTCTTGAACAAACACTCTGACATTTCATTCAATTTTAGTTCAACATTTCAAAACTAAAAGCTCTTAAGCATTTTCAATAGATTTACTTCATTCTGACGTCAGCAAATTTGTTCTAACAGATGAGCAAAGTTTTACAAGTGTTATTACACTAAATATCCCAGTGGCATTCTATCGACAAAGTAAATGTTCCAATTATCATAGTTAATGTTTGGAGAGAATGAAACCGCATACATGTTCGCAAAACATTATAGGACTTCTTTTGGTATCGTTATATTAAATGTGACATTAAATAGCTTATTGAGTTCGTTCAGTACTTTCTTTTAATTATTAGAGTTGATTTATAGTATAACTAGCAATTCACCCTTGCTCCGCTCGGGTTCGTGCTAGGTAAGTTTAAACGGTTAGTACAGATGAGACATTTTTCCGCAGTAAAAAGTATCCAGTATGTTGACCCGGATAACCAGCTATCATCATACCAAATTTCATTAAAATCTGTCCAGTGGTTTTCTCGCAATGCATTCCCAGACAGACAGATAAACAGCAACCTTCTCCTTCAATACAAAAAAATGAAGTTTTGAATACATATTAATAAAAAGCTTTAAGTTAATTCAAATTTTTTTGATTTTATATTACTTTGTACTTGTAGTATATGAAATTAATGTGGTAATAATTATGGAGAATATAAATGAATGAATATTTTTATATAAGTATATTAAAAGAGAGATTACTAATTACAATATAAATTTTAACGGCTAGTAACGATAACGTTTGAACGGTTTGTATGAAATAGATAGTCAATTCCTTGCTCTATGAAAAACTAAATCAAATCTATCCCACGGGAACCCTACATTTTTCCAGGAATATTTTATATATATATATATATATATATATATATATATATATATATATATATATTATATATATATATATAATAAAAATAAAGTAACTTATATGCTCTTTCAGACTATAACCTATCTCTGTGCCAAATTTCATCCAGATATGTTCAGCCGTTCTGGCGTGACTGAGTAACAAACATCCATCCATCCAAACTTACATATTTATAATATTAATGGAATTAAAGTTTATATTATAAATAAGTTTAAATTTAATGTTCGATATACGGGACTCTCCTTAAATTTGTGTTAATTTTGTTGTTTTATGTATTTTAGTTATAAATAGATACAGCTTTCCCTCATAAAGTGAAAAGGTTATCAAATAAAGTTCTTTCATATATTTCCTTTATTTTCAGGTAAATGGTAAGCTTCGGAAAATTTATAGCATTTTTCGCCACTAGGGGTAAAACGAAACCACTTAATTCAAAAGATAAAATCTAATCACCTAAAACATTTGAATGTTGAGAAAGAAAATGCCTCGCGTTAGATACCACAATTGGTTTAACCGGATAGCGCCAATTGGTCATAGATAGCCATGTAGGTATTATATTTAATCTAACTACCTCGGTGGTGTAGTGGCTAGCATGTACGGCTGCACACCCGGGGGTCCTGGGTTCGAGTCCCGGGTCGGGCCAAGTTTAGTTATTGAGTCTTTCTGTATAGTAAGACTCAGTAACAGCCCGGAGTTGGAAAGTTGGCGGTGTTTCACCCCCGTGCCTCGGAGAGCACGTAAAAGCCGTCGGTCCTGCCTGCCTTATCTCTCACCGGTCGTGTCGAGTAGTCGTCCCATCGGAGTATGAGAGTAACAGGAATAGAGAGTGCACTTGTGTCTGCGCGTACACTTGTTCACTATAATATCTCCTGCGCAGTTGGCTAGTCTCAATGAGATTGGCCGCCGTGGCCTGAATCGGTCAGAAGAACATCATCATCATATTATAGTAAATTAATACACTGTTTATATCGCAAATCTATTCCTAAGCGAAATATAAAGAATAAATTTTATTATTACCTACCATAGCCTCTAGATACATATTACAAATAACTTTTAATTTTTTCATGGTCATTTCTAATTTAACTAATTGCATCTTTTTCGCTTCTAAAGCTCGTATCGTAATGCTAGATAGCATATTCCTTAATAAATCTATACTAATACTAATATAATAAAGAGGTAAAGTTTGTGAAATGTTTGTGACATTGTAGGGGGTAATCTCTGGATCTACTGAACCGATTTAGATGAAATTTTTGAAAAAGGTAGTTTGAGACCCTAGGAAGGATATAGGATACTTTTTATCTCGGAAATCATCCCTTAAGGGGGTGAAAATGGGGAAGAAAGTTAGGGCAGTTAGGCAGAAGAAAGTATGGGCAATCAACCCTAGTAAGCTATAAATGCAAAAAGATTTTTATTTCTCTTATACGTTTTTAACAAGTTTAACTGAACAAAAACCAATGTCTTCAGTATTATGTTAGTGTTAAATTTATAGACTTGTATTAAAATGTGTCAAATGTAATAGCGAACCACACAAATTGAAACCTGACTCCTATATATATATATATATATATATATATATATATATATATATATATATATATATATATATATATATATACACACATATATACACATACATATATGTAAAGGAAAAAGAAAATTATATATTGAATGGAGAAATGTTTTCTTATTTTCCTTATAGCCTCAACGGTACACAGCTGAAATGTGATTATGTGATAACAATATATTGTATTAGATAAGTGCAAGCTCATCTTGTTCGATCTTGGCTCCCATCCGATTGGCGAAATCAACTTCAGTAAGCTAAGGTAATAAGTGAACTAATATTTCTACAACAAAATATCTACATTCTTTTTCTATCTTTTATGTTTTTTATATAAAAGATTTATTTTGGAAGGACCACAATAAGTTCTTTAGAATTAAAGTTATTTGATTTGGATTTGTTCTTTAGAAGTCAAGTTGTTACTTGAAGACTGAAGAAAGCGTATAGTTCTAAACTTTACATATAAAATAGTTTTTAAAGTTCTATAATTTGGTTGATTTTTGAGTTCTTTAAATAAGTGGTTCATAGAAAACAAGTATTTTTTTTCTAGATTTATTTATTTTTTAATTGAATAAAGCCTACTGCCATGAATTGACTTTTTGATGATCATGAATTGATGAACAAATTCTAAGCAAAAAAACTAATGTTTAAGTAATGTGGTGGTGGCTAAAATTCTAAAAACGATCTGTACGGTTTTAAAATCAATTTTTTCTTAGTATGGGAAAATGTGGTTAAAAACTTCACTTCCAATCACTAAAACGTTGATGCATACGTCGAAAAATGAAATTTGATTTTGTCTGAAGTGGTTGGGAAGGCAGCGGTAATAACTAGGGAGACTCTTTTTAATCGTACGCAAACGTACTAATGGGGATCCACAAAACGAGTCGATGAGAAGTTATTACGTTAAAAATTCGTTATTCACAGTTCTGTTACTTTATGTCCATATCTAAATTTTAGACTTTTATTACAGGATTTAAAAAATCAAACAGCTTACGAGTATATAAGCTAAAAAAATATGTGTGTCCTAAATAAATGTTTTGCTTAAAAGCAAACATTTTAAAAGGTTATATTATAATCAGGTATTGATTAAAAGTACTAGGTGTTTTCTTCAGATTATCATGCATTTATGTGAAAAAAATCTACATTTAACTTCTTGGTCTTTTATTCTATAAAATATTATTGCTTAGAGCATCTTCATATTAATATTATTACAAGTATACAAAAATATCAATTATAGGCTATGTGGATATATCTATACAAATAATAAAATTGTAACAAAGCCGAATCTGTACAATAGATATTTTTTTGAAAATCTTATTGAAATAAACATTATTATCATTATAGGGGCCGAATCTATAGTTTTTAGAATTTTTGTCTGTCTATCTGTCTGTCTGTTTGTAGTCTGTCTGTTACCGCATCACAGAAAAACCACTGGAAGGATTTTGATGAAATTTGGTATGGTGATAGCGGTTATCCGGGTCAACATATAGGATACTTTTTACCGCAGGAAAATATTTCATTTCTGAGAAAAATACAAAAACTGCTATGTAAGAGTATACTAATATGTAAAACCTAAGAATTCGGTTTTTTATCATCTGAACGCGGACGGAGCCGCGGGCAATGCTAGATATAAAATTTAAAATTTAATTTACAAATATAATTCTGCCACACATTTAAATTTCCTCCAAAAGATTGCGGTGGTGCTTATAACGAGTAATTTTCATAAATTACTGTATAACGCTCAAATATTTTCACAAGTCACCGGCAAGTAATCATTTGAAAGCGAGGAAAAATTGGAGCACTTTGTTAATCTTCATAAAACAAGCTGAGAAATGATAAAGCATGAACATTGTACGTAATAGGAACAGAATCAATTTTAAATATAATTTTACTTAATCGTTTTCATTTAAGTTAATTCATTTTATAATAAACAGTATAATGAAATTATCATACTGCTGTTACTATTTCTACAGATTTTTTTGTTAACTTTTTATTTTTAGTAACAAATCGTAATTCATATGTTAATTCATCTTTATAACTGTTATCGGCTTAATGAGCTTACATTTATAAGACGTATTTTAATAACTAAATTTTACTCCTTAGTACTCGTAGTTATTCTAAATATCTTTCTTAAAGTATAGGTGCAATTTACTTGAATTGTGATGCTTTTTAAAAGTTTTTATAAAAAAGATATAGTGCTCTTCCACAGAGTTAACGTGTTATAATAATTTGTACCATAATATTATAACAGAAGTTTTATTTTACTCTATAATGAAATTTGCTTTCATATTCTCCAAAGTACGTGTTGCAGATAAAATTCCATATACGAAGCAAAAGCTCAGTGAATTCTATCTTCCGGATTGATAGAAAAAAAGGAAGTATCTAGAAAATGAGAATTGTACTGAAATTGATTTCGCCTATGGCCCAAGGCGACCAAGCATTACCTATATTATTTCTATTGGTCTTATCTATCAAACAGTAGAGACTTAACTTATTTTACTGACTGACTTCAAAATAGACACGTATTCTATGCGGATGTATATTTTTTTGTTACGTGATACCTTTGCCAATTTTAAGCAAATAACTACTTCAATTTACCTGTTTATACTGTCATGATATGGATGTCAGTAATGTTAATTCAAAAAATTAGATTGATTCTAAGTTGTTACAGGAAAAGAGTTCATGTACTTAAAAAAAAATCAAATATATTTTTTTAATTAAAAAAGTCTGGAGCAAGCTTTTGGTGACAACCCCAATGGGTCGTGTTTGTTAATATGTTTCATTGTTTAAAAAATATATTTTATAATACTTTCTTAGATTTACGCAAATATTTGACATTTTAAATAAAAATATCCTTTCGGACTTTTTCGCATATTTATTTTGATTATTGGTTCCCGACGTTTCGAATGCTTTACAGAATTCATGGTCACGGGAGAGACTGAGGTGTTAGATGTCTTGAAGGTATAGTTGTTACGGACAGCCTACCCACAAATAACAAAATTAATTAAAAAAAATTGAAAAATGGCACCAAAGTATCTTATAATATTTTAACTTTAAACATTTTTATAATTTTAATTAGTTTTATAATTGAATATTATGGAATATTATTTATTTAATTTTAGCTGTTATTAATATAATTATTACAATTTTAAAAATATTAATTAGTAATCCATATTTAGTGTTGCCATAATTATATTTATAACCATAACGAAAAAATAATGAAATATTAATTATTTAAGCCACATAATTGATCTATGTGTAACTTGAAAAAGTTAAAATTAATTAAGAATAGTCATTGTAATTTAGTTTGATATTGCTTAAAAAAAACAAATTATGAAGCAACAACAAAGCAACACCAGTAAGAGTTTTTCAATTCCGTGAATCTTTTTAGCCAAAAATAAAATATATTGTATTATAATTTTTAAATAACATCAAGCATCCAATATTACTCGAAAGTACGAGGATTTGATTATGTATGCCTATTATCAACTTTAAAGGAATAATTTTTCATAATAAATACTTTATTCTATTCAGTATATAAAAGTGCTATTTAGATATATATTTTTTATTATTTTATGTACAGATTTCGCTTTGTTAGTATTTTATTATAATATGTATAGGTGTAGATTGCTCTATTTATACACCTGTGTCAGAAACAAAAAAAAAACATTTAAAAAAAGGATAAAAACAATGTTTCCGCCCGGGATCGAACCGGGGGCCTTCTGCGTGTTAGGCAGATGTGATAACCGCTACATCACGGAAACTATGTATAACTTATTGAAAATATGTAACTAAATAGACACTGAGCATATTATTAGACATTATCAATGATGCAATCAAAATTATAAATTGTCATGATCAAAATATAATATACTAGCAGAACCCGCGGCTTCGCTCGCGCACAAAAAACTCCCAAAAGGTAGGATTCATTCAAACTTTCATCCCTTTTTTCATCCCCTTATGGAACGTAAATGAACTAAAACACGTATTTTGTTTAATTGTATTGAAAAGCATTAATATCTATAGCCCTCTAACGATCTCTACACAATAATCAGGCCAATCCGTCACTCTGTTTCGGAGTGAAAGAAGGACTAACAAACAAACACACTTTCACATTTATAATATTAAATATAGATATAGGTATACAGATATACATATAATATTTAGGTAGACGTTATGTTAGAATTTACCTATTAAATATAAAAAATATGGTAAAAGATAAATAAAACTTCTTACAAGACAAAATCACTATTAAGGAGTGCTTTAGTTTCTTCTATTGGGACTTGAACTAAAGTCTCAACACATCGATTTGAAGAAGTATTTTAAATGCCGGTCACTTCTTCGTATAGTGAGTTCGAGCGCGGGGACTGCAGGCCGAGTTCAAAAGCGAACGTTCAACTACGGGACTTCTGTAGAATAAATTCCACACCATACGTGTGGCACACAGATGCGATCTTTGGGTAGCATTTGGCAAATTGATCAGTTTTAAAGAGTTGTACTGATAAATCATTTGTATGTATATGTATGTCTATGTACGAGTATATGTGCGTGTTCGTATGAATGTTTGCATATCAGAGAAACGATCATAATATGATCTAAGTATTTAATCATGAATGGTTGCTGGTGCCATTAGAAATTTGCAATGCTGGTTCATTATCCTGGTTTGGGGAATAGGACACAGAATGCTTAATATAATTTTGGTAAAATGTTACCTTGGTTTTAGAAGTACCTTTTCTTATTCTATTACATTTGATGTATAAACATGAATGTAAATGAGAGCTAAGGTCAGACTAATGAAATATTTAACGTACGTGGTAAATGAATAAATGTGGTATCAACTTCTACTGCAGGAGTTCGTTAAATTTGAGATGATTTTTTTTTTTACATTCTTACAACATTTTTCAGTTGTTATAAAAAATGGTCGGAAGCTTTAACATGGAAAATTTATATTATACTTTTACATTTACCATTCATTTATAAAATCTTATATAACTAAAATATATCCCGATTAATACCCACACTAATATACAAATATATTGTTTGTGTATGTGTATTCAGGTCTTTTTTAACGTCCCACTGCTGGGCACAGGTCTACCTTCAATACGAAGTGCATCAGGCCAAAGTCTACAACGCTGACCAGTGCAGGTTGGCAGACTGCACACGTCTTTCGAAAACTTGCTAAGTTCTCTCAGACATATAGGTTTACAAGTGGTAATCATGTTTAAAATGAAAATATCAAAGGTCCGAGACCCGGGAATTGTACCCGCTTTTCTGGGTTTCCCAAGTGTACCTTAGCAAAATCTTTTCAAAAATCCAATAAATATATCAGATGGATTTTTAAGAAATCCATCTGATATAATTATTGGGCATTACTAGCCACAATCTTATAAGAACCGCAAATACGCACAAAAATTAGATGCCAAGAACAAGGTAATAGTAAACCATTAACTAAATTTATGAATGTAAAATATTATCAGAATGAACACTTGTTTGTATGAAACCTTGACAGAAGTATGGCTTTTGCGAGCTTGGATAAATCCAAAGAGATCGATCAATTGATGAATGAAGAAGCATAGCTTGCTCGGATCGAAAGACAACATCATCCATATATCATAAAGATAAAGTATAGATAAATACTAGAATTCTAAC
This sequence comes from Brenthis hecate, assembly GCA_951806755.1. NCBI lineage: Eukaryota > Metazoa > Arthropoda > Insecta > Lepidoptera > Nymphalidae > Brenthis > Brenthis hecate. The sequence continues at coordinate 3,463,649 of OX638262.1, forward strand.
ATTAAATTTTAGTATTATTTTGGATAAGTTATTATTAGATTTAATTTTCTTTTTAAACTTTGTTTAGCTATCAGTACAAATATGCATTATACAATGTACATTTGTAGGTGACTACATCATTTGTTGTAAAGGATTTTTTTGCGTTAAAAGACAGTAATATAAATTTTAATTGATTCGTAAATAGCACTACGCTAGCTAGTTTATTAATCGGAGAACTATTATAGTACGCAATTAACTTTTGTTCAATGTTCATTATTAAATAAGAAAATATTATTTGTTCAATGTTCATGTTATATAGTACTAGCGACTTATTCCCTCGGGTGTGTACCTATACGTTAAGTAAGATAAAAATGATTATTGTGAGTGTACCTTAGGAGAAACATTCTATCGCAAAACTTTCCTACAGGACCTTTTAAATACCTATAATTTTCTAGTACATTGTTTTAATATAACTCTTAAGGTTTTGCAAGCGTTAGCCATGTAAGCGCTCATAAATAGATTTTTTGACAAAACTTCGTCATGGTTCAGCTATTTGGTACAAAATGTTCACAAGTTATATACACAAACTTTCCACAAATATTTCATATACAGGTTTCTCTTTGTTACTATTTTGTTATATGTGTAGATAAAGGAAGATCTTGCTTAGCTTCAACACTATCACTAATCCCAATCTGATCGAGATAGAGAGGATGCAAGGCCGAGAAATAGGCAGATTAATAGTTCACGAGCGATTTACCCTTCACTCGTGTGCGTCCCTCGGTAAGTTTTAATTTTTTGGAGCGGAACCTTAATTCTTTTTCTAAAATAAAAGCAGCCTAAGTTACTTGTTATAACATCAGCTATCTGCCAATGAAAGTCCCGTCAAAATCAGTCCAGCCGTTTCGAAGTTTAACCGAAACAAATAGACAGACAGACAAAAAAAAAACAGTTTTTTTATAAGTACCTATTGTATGTAATTTTATACGAATTTAGTAAAAAGCTGTTATTTTAACATTTCAAAGAGACAATTCAATTTTTTTTATCTGTATAGATATAAAAATCTGCCTTAGTATCTACCGGTGATCAACTGGCAAGGTACCTATAGTGATCGGACGTCTTTCGGTGACCTATTAGGATAGAATTTTAATTTGGTTTAAGTAGGCCGAACTGGTTATTTTTAATATGTAGGAAAATAGTACGGACCTTAATTCATTCAGTCTTCATGGATCTACGAGTATATATTTAAAAACTTGTTACATAGATAAATAAATTTCTTAAGTACTAACGGTCAAATAATAGTTGGAGAGAAACTTGTGAAGCTTTATAATAAAAAAATATTTATGATAATCAAAAATAATGTTATTATTGAAATTAAAATTATCATAACTTTAAACCATAACCTTACCTCATATTTTTCTTTATTTTTGTCATGGGATATACCTATTATTATTTCCATTATGTTCAGTTTCATTTAGCTATTATATCGATATTATGAACAAAAAGTCATGCATTAATGCGCAAATATGTAAATTATAAAATTTTGCAATTATTAAAATGTTCTGTAAAAGAAAGATCATTATTCCATAGCAACAATCAGGGTTGAATCTTACTAAGCAAGTGTAGAGTAATATTATTAATATTTAAAATATACGTTCATCCAGAACGCCAAGTTATAAAAAATTAAATATGTAAACATTTTTATATGAAAAAAAAAAACAATTTAAGAAAACAAAAAGATAAAACGTATACGACGTACGTAGTCTTTTATCGTGAAATTGATATTGAATTCCAAGAATTTGTTAAAACCATTGAGTATAATATTATGTACCATATGGTTAATAAAATACCTAGTAGGTATAAGCAAAAGTCTTTACTTTTCCTAATTTTTTTATCTGCTTTTTTTTGGACTGGCATACCTTTTAAAATGTCCGCCTTCGCCTTTCTTATCTACTTATATATTATAATGAATTTCTAATGATATATTAGGTAATGTCAATTTTATCACGAATCTAAAGTAAATTTTAATTAATTGGTGGTTGACAATCCTAGTTGGTAACGCGTAAACACAGGTCGCTAACGAACCGGAGCCGCCCCAGCACAAATTTGCAATTTCGATTGGCGCTGTTTGCGTGTACCTGCTGCATTGTACTCCCCTCATATGAGGGATTTATAAATGCAAAATAGTAACATTTAACAAATTCATGGACTGATAGATGGATACTTTAAAGAATCTAAACTAATTACGTACAGTCACACTAGTAATATAAATGCGAAAGTTTGTATGTACATATTTACATATGTTTGGATCTTTGTGAACTGCTTCTTATATTATATATAAATATTATAAATACATAAAGCATTTAGAAGGACGACTAGATTAAGGGTAAATCGCTAGTCATGTAAAAGGTGTCACAAGACATTTTAAATAAAACTATCTTTTCGGATTTTGTCGCGGAATCCGAAAAGATAGTTTTATTTAAAATGTCAAATATTCGCGTAAATCTAAGAAAGTATTAGGTGTCATAAGAGTTAAGACATGTAAACTATTGGTGCTGCTCGCGTAGATCGCAGGGTCGACTCCATTCAAATCTGCAGTATAAATATGTCATCAGCAATAAGCTACGTTAGAGAGAACATACTTAGAATTTGTACCCTATACATAATACTTAAAATAAATGTTATGTAACACTGTTTAATTTGAGAATAAAATCAGAAGTGAATTCTGAAATTAACCTATGTATTTTTAATTTCAATATTTTTCTAGGAATACGTACGATACGTAATGATATTGGCCCATTTTATTAACAAAATAATTAATATTTCTAATGAAATATAAATTGTTATCAATTGATATTTCTGTTCACGATAAACCCCAATTAGTGCTCATATATTACAAAAATATACTAAATTTTTAGCACACGTAACGAAATCCGAGCTATTTTAGGCATTTAGCCTTTTAAGGCTTATTATATTTAGTATTTGCGTTCCAAATATTAATATTCTTTGTGTATTTTTGTTTTATTATATTAATTAATATAAATAAGATATCAGATTAAATAAAATGTATGATTTAGAAGGTTAAAGGATACCTAATTAATATATTGCATTTATAGTAACTAATTTAAACAATTATTCATAGATTTCACAACCAATCAAAAGCTACAAATGCACTTTTAATAGATAACCCACTAACGAATCCGCTGTTGCCAATGAAATGTAAAGCAAAAATTTCATTCAATAGATATTTTTTATTTAATACTAGCGACTTATATATAGGTATAGATAATGTATAGCTAACTCGATTTTCTTCAAATTTCATGTTTTTTTTTGTTCGGAACCATAGAATTCTTTTTCTAAAATTGTCATTACAAACAGGCACGTTAATTTTATTTATTTATAGATAGAAAATGCCAAATTTTGTTAACAATAATAATTGCCAATTCAAAAATAATAAAAAATGTTAAGTATAAATGAACAGGAAAATGAAGTTCTGGACTTAAAATATATTTTTTATGCTCACTAAAATTGATATCTTTCATCTTGACCATCGTCGATACTATAAAAGCTGAGGTCTAACATATGTGGTGAACCTTTATAAAGTACCATTTTATGTTAGTTTTGTTCAAAAATAACTGGTCTATTCAAGATTCTTTATAAAGTCGTAAAACTAACTTTATACCTTTATGAAATGCAACCACATAGCATCTTTGTCACAATATTTTTACGACGTAAATGTATTTTAGGGGAATATATTTTAGTTTACATATTAGATTCTTGTTAAAATGCATCTGATTTTTAACACAGTTTTATTAGTTTCCTCTGTATCTATCTATCTATGTGACGAAATCTTTGAACGCGATTTTCACCCACTTTAAAACTTCAGATTGAACTGAACAAGGACCGATGACAATGCAATAATTTATCTTTTTTTTTTTCGAAATTCATCTCCTAATGGTAATAAAACAGGGGATGTAAGATTGTATGAAACTCTGTCGTTCTTATAAAATATATTTAGCTTTAAGATAAAAAAATATGAAATATATAGGTATATTAGATTCTTTAAAAATTCATTCCTGAAACGGGTAAAAGGGGGTGATAAAGTTCATTTACGCAAAAAAAATATGGTCAGAATAACTTGAAACTTCGTATTAATGCTCTTCAATACAATAAAATGAATGTTTGAACACGTCAAACATATGCATAAACAATAAAGGGGTAAATAGGGGATTAAATTTTGTATAAAACTCTGTAATTTTTCTTTGAAATCACGGAAAGTAGTATTTGCGTTTAAAATAAAAAATAAAATAATATCTATATCAGAGTTTTTCAAAATTCATCCCTTATAAGGGAAAAAGGTGGTGATAATATTTATAAAAAAAATATGCTTTTATGTACATATATCACATCAAACTAAAATATGAAAAATAAATTATAGTATAAAAACTTAAAAAAACACGTTTTAAACCGAATTAAACAGTAAAAAATATTTTTAGTATAAAGTGATTAACGAGAAAATTAACGTTTTTGTGAAAAAAAAAGCGTGGCGTGCTCGATGTCAGTTGTTATAAATATTCCATTGCTACAATTTCTAAAGAAAAAAATATTGTACAAAACACCCCACGCTTTTTTCACAATAACATAAATTTTCTCTTTAATCACGTGTTAAACGTGTTTTTTAGGTTTTTAAACTATAATTTATTTTGGAAGAAAACTGAAGTCTTTTGTATTCATAATATTATAGATTATAGATTACTTGAGATGATAATCTATTTGTGCTCTGTAACAAACATACTCAACAAAACTTTGCATTAATAAGAGTACTGCAATATAAAGATCTATAGTTGGAGGCCGTTAGATAGTAAGATTTGACGCCTTTACTATTGTAAAGTAAAATAAATAATACATATTTCTAGGAACAAGCTAAAAGTAAAATGTAGGGTACTAAATCGATATGAATGCTCAAAAAAGATTAAAGGATAATGGAAGTGGTGCGTAATGTTTCTCTCTTTTCCTATTAAATATAAAATAAATCATATAAATGTAGCTTTTGCGAGTTTTTATTACTAAAAATTTACAGAAACTCGATTACTTGCCATAGAATAAAATGAAGTACAAAAAAACTTAAGGTCGTCCTATATTGAACATATTGAGTCTCATATAACAGTCATTGTTAGGTGAATTGCATTTAAGATCTTAAATTGTAGCATTGAGCAAACCTTTTCTTTTCCTGTATAAAAAGCCTATTTTTATATCCAAAATAAAAACTCTGAATGGAAATGAGGAAAAATGCTATAAATAAACCCACATTTCGGATTTATATTATAACTAGCGACTGACGGGTTGTCCCTAGGTTGTTTCCCCATACAAACCTTCATCCCCATTTTCACCCTCTTAAGGAATGATTTCTGGGATAAAAAATATCCTATGTCCTTTTCTTTGTTCTTTGGACTCTAACTATCTTCTTAGCAAATTTCATCTAAATCAATTCAGTAGTTTCGAAGCCCATTTGGTACAAGCAAACAAACAAACAAATCTTTCCTCTTTATAATATTAGTATAGATCAGCAGCCTGTCCACGATATATTTTAGTATTCATTAAAACATTTTGCATTCTTTCAGGAGATAGATTACTTCGTATCTCGGCTAAATTCATCAAATTTATTATAAATAATATTATTTTATATTTGTTTTAATAAATAAAGTTAGTTTATATGAACATAGCCGAGGATAGAGTTAGATACTTGTTATAAATTAGTTGTGTCAGAACAACATTTTTAATAACGATTCAATGAAGTTTTAAATAATTTACATTTTATGTTTGAATTATTATTAAAATGGTTATAAAAGGCCGAATAAAAGAAATAATAATATTTACAAAAATAATTTTGTCAAATCAATCGATTTTTACTGACTGTAAAATATAATATACGTACTCTATATATTTTACTATATCTATACATATAATAAAATTGTAACTAAGCCGAATCTGTACATTAAATATTTTTTGGAAAATCTTATTGAAATAAACATTCTTATCGATACAGAGGCCGAATCTATAGTTTTTAGAATTTTTGGCTGTCTGTCTGTCTGTTACCGCATCACAGAAAAACCACTGGAGGGATTTTCATGAAATTTGGTATGGTGATAGCTGGCTATCCGGGTCAACATATAGGATACTTTTTACCGCGGGAAAATATCTCATTTCTGAGAAAAAATACAAAAACTGCAATGTAAGAGTATATTAATATGTAAAACTTAAGAATTTGGTTTTTGGTCATCTGAACGCGGGCGGAGCCGTGGGCAATGCTAGTATATAATAAAGTGCTATAAAACTTTCAGTTATCAAAAGTGTTCAATTGCTCAATCATTAAAGTGGAAAAGTATTACCCGAATATTAAATTTAGGTAACAAAAAGTTCAAAACTTTAAAATAGAAAGGGGTGACTTTTCAATAACGTACTTTAATCATAACACCGTCAGTTTTTAAACGATATGGTTTTCATCTGAAGTTCTTAAAAAGCAATTGATTCGGCGCAAGAAGTGGTGGAATAAAATGCTTTCATAAAATTGGTGGACTCGCTTCGCAAAATGTTAACCACTCAGACGTTTTGCAAGTTTAACAATATTTCAGTTTTACCGTCATACGAACACATAGTTTTATTTTATTGCCGGTGTTCGATGGTCGATCGTTTTATTCCCATAACGCTTTTCGTATATTCGAGCAGTTTAAAATAAAGGCATTTTTGGGATATTCATAAAAAATACATATCGCTTCGATCGCAAATTCAAATAGATTAAAATGAATGGCTATGTCAAAGGAATTAAATAAAACATTCATCGTGCTTCGTTTTGAAAATCGGTAAGTAAGGTGTACACTGTACAAACTACATAGTTACTAACTACCTACTCGTATAATAGTAGGTTTTTGTTTTATCTAGAGATGAATGTACGATAATTTAAGTACACACCTAGCTAGATTCTTACTTACTTATTAATCTCAGAAAATACAAATGCTACGAGCCATTAAGTAAGCAAGTAGTTTTCTACATAGATAATTGACAACTATAAAGAAGGGTCTATGATTATCCATCCCTAAAAGGTAACATTGTAAATAATATTTTTGATAAAAAATGACGGCTATCCTAATTCAAGGTCTCAGACATCCCCTGCGGATGAAAAATTTGGATAATTTGAAATTTAGGAGCGGACCAATCAGATTACTATCATATTATTAGAATCTTTCTATGTGTGTGTTTGACCTAGCGTTGAAATGGCTGGCCGGATTTGGATGAAATCTGTACAGATAAATAAAATTAAAGTGTCTGTAATATCAAAATAACAGCTTTTTACTAAATGCATATTATAGAATTACAGACCGTACCTACTTATAAGAAAAACGGAATTTATAACATTTTTATTTGTCTGTTTGTACTGGCTAATCTATGAAATGGCTAGACAAATGTTATAAGGACTAATATTATAAGGAGTATCTTAGATTACTCTTATTTTAGAAGAAGAATAAGGATTCCCCTAAAAATAATCAAAACGCACCTAGAGACGAACGAACGATGAGTCGCTAGTTTAATATATAGATATATCCTGTATTACCACATAGGCTTATTATCATTGAGTCAGATAGCGTCATATGCGAGTAAAGCAAGGGTGAGTCGTTAGTTATATACAAGTAATCGACACCAACGGAGAAAATTCTAGGGTTGTATAAGCAGAGAAAATATATATTTTGTATCAGCGCTCAAGATAAAATTTTAAGGCGTTTTTTACTAATAGCTAAAGCTCTTTACATCTTTTGTCTAATAATGCAATAAAATTGATAATACCAATGACCACAACCGACGACATCGATGCGCTGGCGGGTTGGCAGCGATACAGTTAATTAAAATCCAATATTGTCTAACCAAAATTGATTAGGAGCAACCAAGCTCGCTGGAGTTTAATCTGCCTTCACAGGGAACGGGGAACAAAGCTTAGGGTACTTGTTAAACGAAGTGTTATTTGTAACAATATATAACGATGTCCCTGTAATGCGATAGCTGATTTATGTGTTGGGTGTTGTTGAAAGGGTTACATTTTAGTTTCAAGGCACAGTGAATTATATTATTGAACACTTGAGCTACAATTATTGCTTAGAACTGGAGTATATGAAATAATATTGATAAGCTATCAAAGATTAGTTAAGTAAAATACAAAGCTTTTTGTATTACTTTTAAATTTCTCATCTAGGCTCTAGATACTTTGGTCATTTCAGATATGGGCTTATCAAAATCTTGCCTCACGCAGGAATCAAATCTGAACTTCCACTTAGTAATATTATAAAAATAAAATTGTACCCTCATAAATATAATCACAATACGGCGTCACAAAACATTTTCGATTTACAAAAGTAAGCAGACTTTTTCTGGAAATTCGTATTAGAAAAACAGGATACTATGCCTTCAGTATAATCATAGAGACGGTAACGATTATTGCAAAAGGTAATATTCATTTTCAACCGACTTCATGTAGCTACATAGTAACAGCAGTGGTAATGTTTCGAAAAAACTCCAATTTTTAAACCTTTGGACTCAATTATTATAGCGATACGACGTACTGCAAAAATAATACAATAGTTGCAAAAGTTTAATATTAGAAAGATTTACATATTTATTTAATCGAATTTATTTACGTAATTATTTTGATGTTTAAGTAACTAATATATGTTAAAATAAAAAAATATATGTTAAAATAATATAAGGACTACCTTATTATTTATTTATTATCAAACTAGCGGCTCATCCTTGCTTCGATCGGGTTCGCCTCTAGAAAAACAATAACAAATCTATCCCTCGGGAACCGTATATTTTTCAGGAACAAAAAGTAGCCTGTGTTATTCCAGACTTTATTCTATCTCTGTGCCAAATTTTATCCAGATCCGTTCAGCCGTTCTGGCGTGAAAGAAAACAAACATCCATACTCACAAACATTCACATTTCTTTATTAGTATAGATATTAACATTTTAAGCTTTCGACTCGGAAACATGCTTATTCCTGAAAGCTTTCTATTTTTAATATATTAAAATAAGGATAACAATGTTTAATCTTTGATTTACTAAAGTAGAACAAAATTACAATTGATATGAATTTACATTATCATTTGACAGCGGAGAGCAATATCTGAAAGTTACTGTTATTTCAAGCGATATTTTATCATGACAGTGACTGTAATGCAATGGATGATTTGTAACAGCTGTTCATAGTATTATTTATGTCGTGTTTGGATATTAGAAACTATCGACGCCAATGCCAACAAAAACGGGCGGCTCGTCGAATAAAATAATTTATGAATTCAATGCTTTAATTTATGTTTTAGTTGACTATATACTATAAATACTTGTATACTATAAATATATTTTCTTAACTATCGGTTAACAGATTTGAATAAAATCATAAATCTGGTAATATTTTGAAGAATAGCAAAATTGTTTTTTTTTTTAAATACTGTTGTAATACAGTAAATGAAATAAATATATGTAAAATTTATTTAAAATTAAAATTAAAAATATATTGGTAATATTTAATTACTGTGTAATATCACAATAACTTATGATATTACAGTAAATTAGTTTTGTCCGTGGCTTTGCTCGAGTCGTATTTAGGGCGGGGACCAAAGTTAGCCTTTGTACGTCTCCAGGATGCAATTTATCTCCTTGCCGAATTTTATCGAAACCTGTTCAGCAGCTTAAGCGTGAAAAGGTAACAGACAGAACATTTATAATATTACTTACTAGTGACTCACTCTTGCTTCGCCCGTGTTCGTCCACGTTTTAACGGTTGTATATTATATAGCCTATAGCCTTTCTCAATAAACGGGCTATCTAATGCAAAAAGAATTTTTTAAATCGGATCAGTAGTTCCTGAGATTAGCGCGTTCAAACAAACAAACTCTGCCTCTTTGTAATATTAGTATGGATATTAGTATAGATTATTATCGTTATTAGTATGCTGTATGAAAGTTTGAATTAATAAAATTGTTACGTTAAATCTTTTCATATTCCAATAAAAAAAATATTGAATAGTATTTTTATATAATCCTATTAAGTCTAGAATAAAAAGAGTTAATCAGAACTTTAAAATCAATGCGTGTAAAATTGTTTAAGCGCAAATACAATTCGGTCCAGTTCAAATCGGATGAAATGCCATTTCGGGCGTTATTTTAATATTCAAAAAGCGATTGACATTACAAAATCCTGTTGGAAATAATAACAAAATTCAATTTTCCATTCGTATTAATCTTTCGCTAACAGAAGGCTCGAAATTGGTTCTTTGATTCGTCTGCTATTGAAAACAATTGCGTGCTGGACGCAAATTAATCCGCGAGACAATGCTGACCGTGACACTGCAATGTTTGTTGAGACAATAACAAATGATTCATACTTGGTGATGGAATGTAAACAGAATATGATTGGCTATTAGCATGCAGGTTGACAGCGGCACTCGAGGGATGAGGCACTCCCGAACCCCGAGAGATCATCTCCCCAGACTATTAACAAGTCGCCACTAACCTCTAACTTTGTTCCTAACGTATTCCGAACTTAATTTAATTAATTACGATCCCCTCTCTAGTCCATTTCACTAAATATTATTTTAAGGAGGGGCTGTGAGATCAAAGACGTATGAGCATTACTCACGCTAAGAAATATTTATGAACGACGTCGAAATTGATTTGTATATGCATCTTGGTTATTAAATACGAAACTAGCTTCTCTTTGAGGGTTATATCGTATATTTTCGTTTAACTGCCTCGGTGGTGTAGTGGCTAGCATGTACGGCTGCACACTCGGAGGTCCTGGGTTCGAGTCCCGGGTCGGGCCAAGTTTAGTTATTGAGTCTTTCTGTATAGTAAGTCTCAGTAACAGCCCGGAGTTGGGAAGTTGGCGGTGTTTCACCCCCGTGCCTCAGAGAGCACGTAAAGCCGTCGGTCCTGCGCCTTAACTCTCACTGGTCGTGTCGAGTGGTCGTCCCACCGGAGAATGAGAGTGACAGGAATAGAGAGTGCACCTGTGTCTGCGCGTACACTTGTGCACTATAATATCTCCTGCGCAGTTGGTTAGTCTCAATGAGATTGACCGCCGTAGCCGGAATCGGCTAGGAGAACATCATCATCATCATCATCATATTTTCGTTTAGATTGCGACCATTTAATATGAGGTCCGTTTTATATAAAATTGAATAGTAGAGATAGCTCAATCTTTGGCTATCTTACTTAGAAAGAAAATAAAAATTACCAGCACGTTTTAAGCCAGATAGTTACTGACTAGACACAATCTATTAGCAGAACTACAGGTAATCCTGGTGATAGCTGTATGGTTATCCGGGTCAATATACGAGTATAGGATACTTTTTACTTCGGAAAATATCTCATCTCTAAGAAATCTATACTTACCGTTAAAACGTATCTAGAGGCGAACTTAAGTGAAACGAGGGTTAGTCGCAAGTTATATATAATATATAATAGTATTATAATAAAACAGTTAGGACGTTAAAAAATAATTGGCAAAAGGTAATTTATATGAATAATTTAAATTCGGGTCTCAATTAATATTGAGTAATTTAGAGTCAAATTAGATTTGTCAAGTTAGAATTTACAATTATTCTAGATTATACTCGTAAATTATTGAAGGTTACATTTCAATTTCATGAATATTCATTACATTTGCAAAACACGATTGTGTATTTTCTAAGTACTATATATTTATGTTTTAATTAATAATATAATGGCAAAAAAATTTTAGTAAATAACTACACTTGTGCTTTATAGAGCCAACGTAATTTTTTATATATTAATATAATGCATTATATCTACATATATGTATGTATGTATATATTTAACCCTTTTTAACCTCTACAAAAGTTTGCATCTCTATGTACATATACATACATACATAGGTGCATTAAAGGAACATGTCTTGAAAAAAACCTGTATGTCTACGAGAACCTATCAAGTTTTCGAAAACGTTATTTAAAAAAAATCTAGTTCAGAAAAGGTGAGAATAAAAAGGTTTTATTGATTAGTATTATTAATATTCTTCATATATCCGCACTTTATTAATTTGTATCACTTTGTAACTAAGAATTTTTTTTAAAGCTTTTTTTATAGCTATTATTTATTATTTAATAAAGAGAGTTAAACGTAGTCGATATTTATTAAGCCAATAAAAGTTTTATAAACCTAGTTTTTACCTACGCTATAATTCGGTTATTACACGTCTGGTAGTTAACGAAGCAATATTGCATACATTTGCAATTTTGATTGGCGCTGAAGCCGTTAACATCGGCTGCCAGCATTAGGATGTGTTGAATTAACGTTTAATCAGATAATGCCTTTTGAGAGTATATGGCATATGCATTTATCTTTGGAAATATGTATGTATGTAGTTTTGTTTCATTTAATGTATTGTAATTTATTATCTATTATAGTATCGCACGATAATAATTTTTTTTTTAATAAATTTTATTTAGAACTGATACATGTTTCAAACAAGTTTTATAATTATACTAGCGACTTATCCTCGCTTCGCTCGGGTTCGTCCCTAGGTTGCTTCCCCATACAAACTTTTATCCCCATTTTCACCCCCTTAAGGAATGATTTTCGGTATAAAAATTATTCTTTCCAGGGTCTCAAACTATCTTCTTTCCATATTTCATCTAAATCGGTTCAGTAGTTTCGAGGCCTATTCGGTACAAACAAACAAATAATCAAATCTTTCCTCTTTATAATATTAGTATAGATAACTAAAATTTCATTCTAAAAGCTTTCAGTTACATCACTTCAAATTATCATTTAACTTAATCTATAATATTGTATTAATTTCTAAATGTGCTTTATTTCTAACAAATCTAGATGAATGATGATTTTAGCTATCCAGTATAATACGTTATATACCTACCTACATCCCCAATAACAATATACATACTTATGTATATAATAGAAATGAATAAAAAAAAACAAAATAAAACCCGTTCTCTTTTTATATCTACGCTAACTTCAAAATATAAAAATTAATTTAAGCAAAGCTATCACGATTCATCCCGAACCGACACCGAAGCTTTTTTACGAATTCTATAATATTTTTAACACCTAACTCATATACCACAGAGTATGTTACATCAAAAACATTTTAATTAATTTAACGATTACTTCATACGTATTTTGTATAGATAATATAAAATAGGATTTTCAAATATTTATATCTTAACTAGCATTTCCCGCGGCTCCGCCCGCGTTCTGATGACCAAAAACCAAATTCTTAGGTTTTACATATTCGTATACTCTTACATTGCAGTTTTTACGGACGGACGGACGGACGGACGGGCGGACGGACGGACGGACGGACGGACGGACGGACGGGCGGACGGACGGAGGGACGGACGGACGGACAGACAGACAGACAAAAATTCTAAAAACTATAGATTAGGACTCTATCGATAATAATGTTTATTTCAATAAAATTTTCCAAATAATATCTAATGTACAGATTCGGCTTAGTTACAATTTTATTATATGTATAGACGAGCAGTACTTCAACATAATAACATGCAATTGATTGAAATAGCACTGATATATAATTGCATCGTTGGTATATTTTAGTACACTTGAAACCATTGCGGTCATTTTATTTAGATTATTCGATTTATTTTATAGGTCGTAAACAAAACCAACTTCTGTCACTCGTTCGACGGTTTATGGTTTATAAGAGTAACGGTACGGTTACGGTAAGGTAACGTGGGCCTTCAATGGCAAAACACTCTTACACAGTCACTTTAAATGCAAAGTGCGTCTCTTATTTCATATTATTTTATTGTAATATACTAGTTTAGCGTTATATGTTCTATAAAAGTATTGTAGAAGTTTAAAATGTCTTATTTATTGTAATGGTATCTTTAGTGGTTCTATGTAAATCAAATTGAGTTACGTATATGTATTTTTTTTAAATATTACATTGTTAGAAATTTGATTTATTCACACTTTTTTTATCATAATATGTCCAAAATTGTTAAAAAATATTCTTCAAAAAGTGAACAATAATCGAGTTTTCATATCCTAATTTAATTAATAAAGTTTGTTATTTTGAAAAACCTTCGAGCACATACAAAAATCCTATAGAAAAATCACTTTCCTATGTTTCCCAGTTTTCCGGGTAAATTTTCCAATTTTACCCTCAAAGATCTCATTCGAACTATTACGAACATATTTAAAAACAAATAACTCAAATCGGTCCAATCTAGCTGTTCTCAAGTTATATGCTTACCAACGAGCAGCATTTTATTTTTATTTATAAAGATTTTATTTATCGTTTTAGCCACCATTCATGCAATATATGTATATCTATAGAATTCGAAATATTTTATTAACCACGTCTCAGTAATTCAAATTCTAATCGAGTTTTAAATTGCAGCCATTCTTATCTGCTGCGCTCGCATCGTACTGGCACTGAACGCCTGAACTTTCATCTCTCATCTACGGTCCCTTTCCTCGTTAGCTTCTCCTTAAAACTTCGTCTACGACTTCGACAGCAAGTTTTTTAACTCGCCTCCAAGTCGATTCTCGTGATTAATTAATTTGATTGTATGTAAAGTTATTTGCGGCTGATGGTTCACAGTACCTATTATTTTATGATTTAGGTCGAGGGTGCTAAGTTACGTTTTTGCTTGGTCATTCGACACTTCTTAGTTATTTTTACATATATACATATTTTTAAAATTGAAAGGTTTATATAAAGCAAAATATATTTTTTCTATTCATAGTATATATCGACACTGCCGTAGAACAAAGTCGGATATGATATTACAACGAAATTGATTTTTTTACAGAATTAGCTTTAATTAATAAGAAACTATTGATATATTCAAGAAAAATTTGAATATTCGTAGTACTTTCGGAAATATTCAATTGAACAAAGTATTATTTTAAAATTGTTCCCATGAAAATCGTCGCGAGTTCAATAGCGCCACTGTCGCTCGGTTGTCATCGCTCCGCGTGCGCCGCGCCCTGTGCAGCCATCGTCACTAGCGGTGATGTTCGATGGAAAGCCGGTCATATTTAACAACAACACATGATAAATTCTACATTAGCGTATTATTACAATATTTTTAAAGTTTTTAATACAAAAACAGCCTAAAAATGTCTTGGTCATAAAAAATATTAAAGTTAGTGATAGATAATGAAGAAATAAGTGACTATTTCGCCGGGCAGGACTTCAACATTTTAAGTAATTCAATCGAAAATACGGACAACGAAGGTAAGGCATTTTTATAAATATTTACTTTTATGGATATAAATACCTTTTATTATTTTTTTCATACTAAAAAACGACTGGCTAACATTTTATATAGAATTATTCAAAATCCCTGTCATAACTTAACAACCGACGTTGTTTTACGGAAATGAAAAAAAGTTAAATTTATTTAATAAAAATATATTTTAATGATGTTTTGGTTATGTAATTTATTTATATGCTTTAATTACTTATGTTATGGTATTGAATATTTTTGACGTCGTATGTATCCTACTTTCGTTTTTCTCTCAAACTCATTTCAATTATTCAGATTGTTTGAATACTTACGGCGTTGTTCTTCGGAAATCTTACACATTTTTGATGTAGCGTATTGAGATCTAACTATGTTCTTCGGCATAAAATTATATGGGATTTTGTTCAGCATGTTTGAATGCTAATTATAGATATATAAATAACTAGATTTTTTTATTTGAGAATTTTTTGTCTTATTTAGACATATCTTTAAATATTTTACTATGTTGCAGGTCCTGGAGTTGAAAAACCAGAACCACCTTTACCCTCTGGAGCGGAAATCATAGTCAACCAATTAAGGGAAATAGCGCAGAAAGTATTTGCAGATGGCGATGAAGATCGAAATTTAGTTAAAGACTTGACACCATTTGGTATAGAAGATACCAACACCGGTTTTGAGGCTTCTCCTCCTGTGGTCATCGAAGAATTTGAAAACCTACACCTAGATCACCCTTAATAATTCTTACTCCCATGCCATTACCGACTAATAGTCACAAGACATGTAATGACTTATTTTGTGCTTTATATTATGATCATTGGATAGTCCAGTACCATCTTCACCTAGTACTGTAAGTGGACTAAGTTCTTTTTCCGAATTAGATACCAATTCAGTACTGTCTCCAGAACGAAAAAAACGAACAAAAATATAGAATCATGGTCCAATGTAAAAAGGGAAAAGCTTAACGAATTGCGGTAAAAATATGTGTCAAAGAGGGGTAAAGTTCTTGATGAAAAAGGTTATGGGTATCCGTTATTAATGTAGTGAGAAAATTACTAATGAACAAATACTATATTGTTTTAAAAAGTTTTGGAGTCTCGGTAACAAAGAGAAACAGTGGGGATTTGTGGTTAAATTTTATTTAGAAGTAAAGAAGCTTCGATGTTTTAAAACAGATCAACCTAATTTACGTAAATTTACTTATAAGTTCAACTTACCAATAGCTTCTTCTTCTGAAAGCAAAAAAAAGTGTCTATGATCACGTCAATTCTTTTATCTCATTACGTTAGGAAGATATCGATCAAGCTATACTTGGACGGTAATCGTAGTATTGGGTGTAATGTTTCTATTATAAAAAGAATGTTTTAATCCTGCAAAATATGTTAAGAGGGCTTCAATCGAACGTCAATATAGAGATATTGTTTCCAAACACTTTAGTTAAGATTTCATGAATATTCTATGGAATCAGATAAAGGAAGTCCATGTCAAAAAAAAGATCCCACTTAATTATAATATTATACATATGATCTCAATGAAAGTGGTTATAATATGTCTGGTCATTGGATTTAGAACCAGAAACTCATCATCAGCTCTACCTGATTTAAAACCTATTTCTAACAGCTTGTATAAAATATCGAAAGATAAATATAATGATCTTGTTAGATGTGCAAAACCGGTGTAATCATTTCTGAATATAGGATTTATTTCAAATCCCTACTATTTGATGATGAGTGATATTTTTTCATTATTTTGTTAATTAATAAATTAATCTATCTAAATAAAATGAAATGTCATTAGACATTTCATTTCATTTGATAGTTTTGTTTATGAAAATACATTATTTTAAAACTAAATATTTATGTGGGTGTAATTTTGAAGAGAAGTATTTTTTGTTATTACTAGTTTTTGAAATATTTATTTTATTTTTTATTGTGAAGTGAATATTAAGTACCTGCTCAATCATATTCCTAGTATACATTAAGTTATATTTAATATTTATCTAATAATTATATATGGCTAAAGACCTACTCATATCTGTTGTTGATATAGATATTTAAAATGTTATTATTTCTGAGATCTCATATTTATTAAAGAGTTTTAGATTTTTAGTATTTTGAAATTTTGTGATTTGACTGATTTATTTTGTTACCGATTGAGACTGATCACAAACGAGTCGCACAATTAGTATTAAGAGTTTAACTACCAAATAACAAGAATTTTTAATTAGATTTATTCCTTGCTTGTGCAATTTTCAAATTGTATTTTGGATAAAAAAAAATAATTGGTAATATTTTTCATTTCTTTACTTATATAGATATACCTTGTGTATAAGCAATAAAAAGTTTTTTTTAGAACCTACGTAATTTTTAATTTATCTAGAATAACATACGACATCAATATCCCTTTTGTAATTCCACAGAACAGCATGACATGTATATATACGTAGTACAACTTTCCATCGAACAACTTCGGAAAGTCACAACATACGTCCTAAGTTACGTAATATAACGTCGGATTATAATATACAAACACATTTTTTTTATTTTATAAATAAAAAGTTATTATTATTATCTAGTAGTAACTCTTAATAAAAGACAAAAAGCTATTACTAAATTTTTTTTCAATTAATTAAATAGGAGAAAAGTTATGGTAAAAAATGTGACTTCAAAACTTTAAACGGCTCTCCTGTAAAGTAGCTATTTTGTAGATCCGATTTTGTTCTACGACAGTGTCGATATGTATTTTGGATTTAGCGAGATAAACTAAAATAGCGTATTATCTTTTCGTGATCTTTAAATACTGTAATAGTGTATCAATGGTCAAGACACTGCGTGACTTAGTTATATGATGTGGCTAAAAATAAAAAGATAGTTAATTGTGAGTTAAATATAAGCATTGAGTGTCTCATACCACCATATTATGATTTTATATATTAACTAGCATTGCCCGCCCGCGTTCAGATGGCCAAAAATCAAATTCTTAGGTTTCACAAATTAGTTCTCTTACATTGCAGTTTTTGTATTTTTTTCTCAGAAATGAGACATTTTTCCGCGGTAAAAAGTATCCTATATGTTTGTTGCCCGGATAAACAGCTATCACCATACCAAATTTCATCAAAATCCCTCCAGTGATTTTTCTGTGATGCTCTAACAGACAGACAGACTTACAAAAATTCTAAAAACTATAGATTCGGCCTCTGTATCGATAATAATATTTATTTCAAAAAGATTTTCCAAAAAATATTTAATGTACAGATTCGTCTTATTTACAATTTTATTATATGTATAGATACGCCTTTATTCGAGACCGACTCACGTTTAGCCAGTTTTATTACTTCTTATTTTACTGTAAGGCTAACAAAAAATGAATACATCAATTTTGGAACTTACGGGTACCATTTTTGAAGACAATGAAATATTTAGTTATTTTCACTATAAGCAAATTAAAGGTATTCGTCATAAGACACATAACATGCTGTAAAAATATCAACTATGCACATATTATGCCCCTTTTAATGAATTAAAGACAGATGTATGGATGGACTAATAGCTAACGTTCATTAACAGGCTTGTGAAAATAGAACCCTTATAATATAACAACGAACAAAATGAGAAGTATAATATATGTTTTATAATACCCATTCATGTCTTTCCTTTTATAATTGACCGAACGATCGAAGCGAGCGAAGCGTCTCCGCTTCAAGTCTGGCGAAATTTGCTTTTCTCTGTCAGTTTGTTGATACTCCTCTACAGGTCGTATTTTACAACTGATGCGGACGAAACTTGGTATATAGGTTTTACAATTTTATAGATTTTTTGTCATCGAGGATTTTTGATTGGATAATACTGGCTATCTCCACCTAATGAGATCCGATTTCGATTGTTCTTTTTTATTTGGAAGGCAGTAAGTAACTTGAAGTTGGTCACATAAAATTTTTGTGAATATTTCATGAGAATATTTGGCGTGAAGAGCAGACAAGCTCCTCAAAATACAATAAATTGCTCACATATCTTTAGCGGTATATTATTTACAAATTATCACCAAAATATTAATTAAAAGTAATATATATTTATGTTAAAACTTCCACACCAATATGAACTTTCGACTGACGTATTATGAATGCGTTCCAATTTACACATTTTTTTTTTAATTTATTGGGCATCTCTACCTTATAGGCGTCTCTCCCGGACTTACCCAAATTCCTGCAAAAAAGTTTGTGCTCGCGAAGTCTACTGTTCGCAGAACTACTAGTTATATAATATGTTTACAAGAACATCATTTTAAGATGTATAACTCGTAAAGTGCCTATATAAATACGATATAATTTAATTAAGGCATCATAAAATACCTTGGTTGTATGATCGCTCTTAGAACGATTTTAATTCACGCTCTTGAAGAAATTCCCGCATGTGGATCGCTAATGAGAGAATTATTCGCATTAAGGCCGTTATTATCGCGTCTGGAGATTTGGGGTTAATCATATTAATTAAAATCTATATTTGAACCACGTTCCGCTAACATATTTATTTATAGTAAATATATTTTTTACAATGCGTAACAATTTATTGTTATATGAGATATTAACTTGGCCGCTTCGGTGGTGTAATGGTTAGCATGTACGGCTGCGCGTTCAGAGATAATGGGTTCGAGTCCCGGGTCAGGCCAAGTTTAGTTTAGTTTCTGTTAAGGAATTGAGAAGTTGGGGTGTTTCACCCCCGTGCCTCGGAGAGCACGTAAAGCCGTCGGTCTTGCGCCTTAACTCTCACCGGTCGTATCATCGAAGTATCATCCCATCGAATTTTGAGAGTAAAAGGAATAGAAAGTGCAGTTGGCTAGTCTCAGTGAGATTGGCCGCCGTGGCCGAAATCGGTCGGGAGGACGTTATAATATAGAATAAATATAAGATAGTAGGTAGCTTTCAATTTATGGTTGAGTGAAAAAAGTTACCTCTTAATAGAGCCAGAGAAAAACAAGGTAACGTAAATGCAAAAATGGTATTTTTAACGAACATCCTTTAAAATTCGAAATCATACTATATAAAGGAGAAAACTAGTCCCCATACAAACTGGTCCCTGCGATACGAGATTGAAAATTAGCCATAAATTGATACATTTAGAAAGGTTTTATGGGCCTAATTTTCACTGGCATCACCAATGGCCAAGTTAGGAAAATCGAGTTTTAAATACGTAATTTTTAGGTTATGTTGACATTATTTTATTAAGGAAAAATAAATTATTTTTATAAAATTCACTTTACGTAAATTCTACACGAAAGGACTTTCTTTCCCACCTACAACATATGTATTGACCTGAATTTTATTATAGAATTATGTAAGTAATTGATTAGAAAGTTCGATAAAATTTGTTAAAATACACTCAAAAGAAAAAAAGACGTTTTTAATATTATAGATGGGACTATCTATACATGTAATAAAATTGTAACTAAGCCGAATCTGTACATTAAATATTTTTTTGGAAAATCTTATTGAAATTGACATTATTATCGATACAGAGGCCGAATCTATAGTTTTTAGAATTTTTGTCTGTCTGTCTGTCTAAAAACCACTGGCGGGATTTTGATGAAATTTGGTATGGTGATAGCTAGCCCTATAGGGTTAGCGCATATAAGATACTTTTCACCGCGGGAAAATATCTCATTTCTGAGAAAAAATACAAAAACTGCACTGTAAGAGTATACTAATAGGTATGTAAAACCTAAGAATTTGCTTTTTGGTCATCTGAACGCGGGTGGAGCCGCGGGCAATGCTAGTTGATTAATATAAGATCTTGTAATTTTAGCTATTATTTAGTCACTTGTGTTGAAAAATTATTAAGATTTTGTTTTTTTTTTTCTGGTTTTATTTTTATACATAAAACATATATTACCTATACATTTGTTCATGCTTCAATACTACAAAAACGAGGCAGATTCATCATTTATGAAACAGCTTTTTAAAAATATGTAATTTATAAAGACAATATAGTTTTATGAAATACTAGCGACTCACCCTCGCTTCGCTCGGGTTCGTCCCTGTGTACATTTTAACGGTTAGTATAAAATACAAATCTTTGGATTTCTCAGCTTTTCTGTATTTTAATATGCATGTATTATACATATAAATTATAAATGTTTCTCTTGAATCACTCTATCTATTGCTGAAAACTGCATTAAAGTCGTTGCGTAGTTTAAAAGATTTAAGCGAACAGAGGTGGAACTGAGGTGTTAGATGTCTCGAAGGTATAGTTGTTACAGACAGCCTTCCCACAATAACAAAATGAAAAACCACTGTGATTATAAATATAATAATGGCAACACTGAATATAGATTACTAATTAATATTTTTAAAATTTTAATAATGATAACAGCAAAAATTAAATAAATAATATTCCATGTTCAATTATACTCGTAAAACTAATTAAAATTATAAAAATATTTAAAGTTATAAAATATTGTAAACATGATCGAATTTGGCTAATTCGTTTATGATTGTAAGATACTTGGTACAATTTTCCATTTCTGGATTTTCTTTTAGGATCTGTATATTTATAATATGTATGTATTTAAAGTTATATATTTTATATTTATTTATAACACAACATGAAGTAGCAACAAATACACACAAACAAACATACACACAAATTTTCGTATTAATAATATTAGTCATATTAGTGTAATAATATCCAAATATTTTTAAATGACTTACATGGGATGTATCAGTTGTGATATCAACATATAAATGAAGAAGATAAGCGTGAAATAAGTACTTTGTATCGAATTTGGGCAAACTCTTCTCAATGCCTGGGGCGGGGTTAGAACGATATCGTTTGATGTGTATGTACGAGTATGCTTTGAAATCGACGTTAATATAAAGAAACTATGCGGCTTAAATAGAAAATTACATGGAAAAAAATATTTAAATATCTATACTAATATTATCTATAGGTACTAATATAATAAAGAGGTAAAGTTTGTGAATTGTAAGTTTGTGACGTTGTAGGGGGTAATCTCTGGATCTACTGAACCGATGTAGATGAAATTTAGTAATAAGAAAGATTGAGACACTGGAAAGGACATAGGATAGTTTTGATCCCGGAAGTCACCCTTTAAGAGGGTCAAAATGGGGATGAAAATTTGTATTGGGAAGCAAGCTAGAGACGAACCCGAGCGAAGCGAGGGTGAGTCGTTAGTTTATAAATATTTTCAATAAAAACATGATGACAAAGGAATGTAAAGGATATAACTTTTTGTCATATCCTTTCGAAGCCGTCTGCTGTGCTTCCTTCCTAGCGGTAATAAGTTAGGCGTTATACAAAGCTAAATTTCATTTGTTTTTATTGTTTTTCTAAAATTAACAAGTCAAATATTGGTAACAGATCAGAATTCAACATTCTTTGACCAACTTCAAAAAGTATCTCCTGGTACACATTCGTCGTATAATTTTGAGGTCGGCTGCTATTTTGTAGGTGATTGTTATGCGATATTTTTGACAACTATGAAACGATTTTTTTAACAAAGAGTTTATATATTATACATCTAAGATAGTCATATGTAAAGTTCAATTAATTAGTTTTAAGTCATTATAAAGTCAGTATACGAAATTGTTTTATTTAATCATCTTTAAGACCTCACTGAAATAAAAGCTTTATTAAATTCAAGTTACATTCTACGAAATTAACACTAGCAAGTATAAATGAAGCATGAGCAGAGGTCGTTTGGCCAACTGCCATATAACTGCCAAATAAAAGTATATTTTAATATCTTTTATTCAGTAAACTAAAACTTTTCTCAACATAAATCTACACTTACACAGAACCCTCATGAAAGTGTAATGCGCAAGAACTATTTATGGCTAATCCTTTGGAAATAAACTTCTGGACTGATATTTGTCAGAATCTCTTTGCGTGGTCGATGCAAGAAAGTGTCTGCAATAGGTTTGGAGTGAATAGCAATCCTGAGTAAAGAGAATAGAAAGATATCAACTAGTGGTGAAAGAAAGAGATGGATGTATGATAGAATGAGGTACGATAGAATGAGGTACGATATAGTGGATTTTTGAATTGCAAATGGGGAAATGAATCGGCCGCCGCCGGCTTGGTCGATTCCACCACCCTGAGTCCGGACTTCTTCCGTTTATAATCATCTTTAATAACGCGGGAGTGGTTTAATGAATGTTCAAAGCATTACGCTAACTCGTAAGTTACTGTATTAATCTCTACTTAAGAATGAAGTTTTGATTTTACGTAAATATTATGTTTGTTTTTTAAAGGGACGATCCACAAACATAAGCTCACATTAAATGACAATATAATTTTATAAAAGTGTTTTAATAAAAGTTACATTAGATTATTATTACATTACATTACTATTATAATTACTTTTTAATTAAAAAAAGGTATACCGACTGTAAAATCACTTATAAGTTATTTATTATTCCACGTTTACAGGTCCATTTTTTATTTATTTATATGAAAGCTCCTTAGAGATCATTGAAATACATAAGATCATAAAAATTTTTTGGCGATCACTAAAAATTGCGAAAATATCGCATAATGTACCTCGAATTGAGTCTCACGTTTTTTGAAGTTGATTAAAGAATTTTGGATCCATGAAAATATTTTTGTTAAAATATTTTTGCTACTTTAATTTGAAAATGTCTTCCCAAAGAACACAGATATATATTTTGTTGTGATTTTAGGAGAAATATCTCAGAAGTATCACCTGTTGGTGCAGATCTAGTCACGGCACAGTGCACACGAATGGTTAAAATTTAATTCCACTCGGAACATTCCACCACAGATTGCATTCCTTGCAGGGGACCGACGCTGATGAATACGAGTTACGGGTACGGAAATTTCTCAAATTCTGAACGCTATTAGTTTATTAACGTGATGTTGCTTTCATAGCTTTAAAATTATACTACCTATCGTTATAAGAAAAAATATTTGACTTTATACATATTTTCATTGTTTTTGTATATACTTAGTTCATTTCAATTACTGCTTTAATATTCTAAAATAATTTATTATTAAATTATAAACATATTAACAATATCATAACTTTCCTTTTTAACATAATAATATATTTTTTTAATGTTGTTTTTAATATTCTATACTCGTTATTCTCGTTATTATCATATCGTTACAATACGATGCACTTGGTTGGTGAAATTTCATTTAACTAGAGGAATTTCCCTGTAGATTGCATTCTTTTCAGGGAAACCGACGTTGAGGGAAAGAATTATAGAATAGGTATTGTTTAGAAAGATTGCGTGCTATTAAGTAGTTGAAGCATGTTATATAAAAAGAACTATTGGCTGGAAAATGAGTGGTGATGATATTGTTATTTATAACAATAAGCAAGAGGAGATAATAGAAATTTATTGCAATTTTTTATTAGAAAAACAAGTTTGATTTTTTATTCTTTAGCATCACAGTGACGTTCAAAATAAATTAAATTTTGTGCAAAAATAATATTTTTAAATCAAGCTAACTTTTTGAGAAGATATATAGTAACTGCTGGTAAGAGATTAAAAAATTGCATGAAAGGCAAATGTATAGCTATGTTTCAAAATAACTAAAAACAACAAATAACAAATAATAATTATAATTCATTCAAACATTTCATGTTAAATATAAACTTAAACTTTTTATGGCAAACCTAAGCAATAAGAAGTTTGCACTAAAACTAAAAATGATAAAATATAACATATAATTGAGCTAAATGTGATTGCGTTTTAAAAATAACGTTAGTATCAAGTACCGACCTAACCTAGAAAATAATTTGACATTTTTAATTCTTTCCAAGCGAGCTTAAGAGACGAGCTATATATATATATATATATATATATATATATATATATATATATATATATATATATATATATATATATCATTAGCTAATTTTATCCAGTTTAAATATTAAAAACAAAGTGAAGATTGATAGCTATAAATAAATCCGCCTAAAACGGATTACATAAGTAAGGCTTAGATATTAAGCCAAAAAAAAGATTAAATGTATTTCAATTTGGCAACATACGTAATAATGTCGAGCCACGAATATCGTGCATTATTCGGGGCGCGTGTGTTGACGCGGTTCTCGCTTCAATTAATACATGCTTGATACCAGTATGAGAGATTCTTTCCAAATAATGCAACACCTTTGTATATAGATATTTTATTATTTGATTCCCCATACGAACTATCATCCCCCTTTCCACCCTCTTAAGGGATGATTTGCGAGATAAAAAGTATCCTATGTCCTTTCCAGTGTCTCAAACTATCTTCGTATCAAATTTCATCTAAATCGGTTCAGTAGATCCAGAGATTACCCCCTACAACATCATAAACTCACAAACTTTACTTCTTTATAATATTAGTATAGATGTCACAAGCCTAGAATTGCGAAGTTAATAATGTTACACCATCGGACCTCGTAGAGTAGGTACCTGTAAAGCTAGTTTACGTTACGTGTATATCTTTCTTCAGTGTATCTGATTATAATATCCTTCGAATTATAATAATGAGAGTACACATAAAGTCGTACACAGTATTTGCACTTACCCTTATGTTACTAATTATCATGCTTATAAACATAATAGCAACATCGACTATACGTAAAAATGACGTATATGGATGTTTGGGGTATAATATTATGTAATCAAGGAAAAGGAGCGGTGTGCTATACATATAACTATTATTTATTTATTATTCTGTGTTACAAGCTCGAAAATAATAGAAAAAAATATTTTCAAATTTAAATAATGCATTATTTTTATTTCTTCTTTGTGTGTCTAATTGTATTATGGTATCCAGAATCACGATTAATTAGTATTTGTGAAATTTAAAGATTTAAACGTACTAAAGTGCAGGCAAAATGTTATTACTAATATGAAAATAATTATAAAATCAGCAAACGAGTTTGAAGAAATACATATGTCGAAAAAAACTATAACTGAAAAAAACCTAGAATAACTTACTGGACAAAATTTCGTAGACTTGCGTTCACTTTAACAACAGTCAGGAATAAAATTGCACTGGAAAATTCAGACCAAACCTAACAAAAGACTTTCGCTTCGGTTTATATTCATGATCCAATAATACAACAAAATGAGGCAAAAACGATGTAACAAAGGGACAACACTCGAAAGGTACTCGAGATGAGTGCATGCAAATTGATATCACTCCAGGATTGCGACAAAGTCGAGAGTCGTGGAGTGGATGCGGGGCATGTTTTATTGGATTCTACTACGGTCAAACAATCGATGAATATATTGGAAGATACAATCACATTATCAAAATCAGTATCTTTATCCAATTTTTACGGCTTATTTATAAATTACACTAGAAGTTGCTGTTTTCTCTTAGATGTAATACGCAAAAAATATTGTTTTCCGTAAAAACTTAACAACCCTTTTTCATCACTTTAGGGGTTGATCTTCATGAAGAAAGTACAGATGGCGCCACTGAAGTTCTTATGTTTAATAAATTATTTTAGAAATTGATTTAATACATATATATTTGCTAATGTTTTAAACATACGTACATTGCATACAACGACTCTATATACCATAGACAGGAAGTATCCAAAATTTTGTATAAGCTTACCATATTTTAACACTTCAGCTATATTCCTCGTTGCCGTTGAGTAAAACAGTGTAACGCAGAAGTTTATTCTACCAGCAATTCGCACTTAATGAAAAGCGGCTCGAGGCACCGCAAATTTTCGCGTTGACTTATTATAACATAATGCTGATGGAATTTCGTTGTCATGTGCCTGTTTCCGCTCTCAGCGCCAGCTAACGGCCAACACGTGTGAAGTTGGGAATTTCCACAACATTATTTTAATGAACATGCTTTATATTTTGAAATTACATAGTAAATTATGGCAACGATTCGTGGACATAGCTAATTTAATGTATTACAGTACTGACAGGTAATTTTATATTTTATTAAAATGCTGCTTTTGTCATGCTCTGTGATTATAAATAATAATTAATTGGCATATTATGAGTCTATAGAGCTTATTTGTTTAAAATGCTCAATTGCTTCCAAAATACACAATTTAAATAGACGAACATTTAAATCATACAATCTTATCATATCCAACTAATAAAATAATTAAACATCAAGCATATAATTATAAATTAAAAATTAAAAAAAAACCCTACGCAAATTAATTGTCATTTAACGATTACACTGGCACGCGTGAAGCACTTAACCGAGTAATCATACGCCAAAATGCTGCCTTACATCATTTTGAAAAAGAGATGATACTCTTACACTGCTGGACCGATATTAACCAAATATAGCTAAGAAGCACCGCAAGGAAAACTGGCTTTTAAATGAAAAAGCTGCATCGAAATCGGTCCACCCGTTTGAGAGCTACGATGATACAGACAGACAGACAGACATCGAAGTCCAACTTATAACACCCCTCTTTTTGCGTCGGGGAATAAAAACTAAAGTAGCAGAATCCAAATTTCTGTTTTAGAACAACATCTGCAAGATAATTCAATATCACAATACCGGACGTCAAATGCACACAAGGATACGACTATCGTCCTACATATTAATGACATTAACATTCAATCGTTATATCCCACTTCGGCTTTGTGGTAAATGTATTATATATCTAGGCTATTGATGAGTATGAGTGAAAAGAAAGGAATAAGAGTTTTCGTTCTATTAATTACTGTGTTGTCACTAAAGTTTCTAGCTATATTGCATTCAGAAACATAGCAGATTACATGCTTACCAGATGGAAAAGAAGAGGAATGTGGGGAAGGACAATGCGTTTGGCTCAGTTTGTAATGATATATATATATATATATATATATATATATATATATATATATATATATATATATATATATATATATATATATATATATATATATATATATATATATATATATATATATATATACTTGATGTGCCAGCGGTCGCGGGTTTGAGGCCCGCTGCGGGCATTCATTTCTGTGATGAGCACAAGTGCTTGTACTCCAATCATGGGTGTTTAAATTTATAAAATATATCTATTTAAAGTTATACGAGTATATGTGTGGTGTGACAACTATCTGGTATTCATAATATAAGCCTCATAGCTAACCAAGGAACGAGATGGTGCTGTGTGTTAATGTCCCAACATACATACTTATTTTCTTTTTACACCTATGTGAATGCCCATCTTGCATGATATATGGACTGAGGCAAATCTCTGACGGCGAAAGTAGACAGCTAGGCGAACCAATATCCGGACGATCTTAACATCATAACAAGCAATCCCACGGTGTCCATCTACAGTAACAAGGTGAACTTAAGTTGATATTTTTTGATGATTCCCACAACCAGCCAACCGCTAAGCATGTAAATTAGTATTTAATACTAACGGCTCACCCTCGCTTCGCTCAGGTTCGCCTCTAGAAAAACAAAAACAAATCTATCCCACGGGAACCGTACGTACATTTTTGCGGAATAAAAAGTAGTCTGTGTGTTATTCTGATGTATGAGCTATATTATTGTAACGTTTCATCAAAATCCATTCATTAGTTTTTTCGTAAAAGAGTTACAAACATACATCCATACTCAGAAACTTTCACATTTATAATATTATAGTGTAGATTGTGTAGATTACCTAAACGTATAGTAAGATACTCCTAAATAGGCTATATTATACTTAGATCCATGTAACTAAAATTTAAATTGTAGAGTTCATTTGAATGTTAGATGAGAATCAGAGTAAATGTTAAATTTCGTTGGCATATTCCGCAAATGGCATCAAATGACTCCACGTAGGTGAGCCGAGCCTGTTACCAATTACGTGAGCCGGGAAAGTAAAATCAAGGTCGTTACTTGACAATTTAATCCTACCTTTGTCGTAATCTTACAGGACGCGTATAAACGTAATGAACTTCCAAAATTAGAGTTTATTGAGGCTTTAACAAAATTTACAAAAGAAAAACATCTGTCAAAGTTAATAATGATGAGGAAAGAAATTGATGTTATTAGGAAACAAATGTAATTCAAAATTCTTTGTCTTGGGCTTACAGTATAGGATAATATAACAAATTTAGTTATTTCTTATTGAAAATAATTTTAAGTGTGTGTTTATCCTTCACGCAGTAACGTAAAATGAATAAATATAATATTTTATATAGAGATGTTATATAGAGCTGATTAAATATTTTATCTAAATATCAGTGGTTCCCGTGGGGTTACTTCACACAAAAACTGAAAAATATGTTAGGGGCAATGCAAAGGGGGGTTGTGTAGTGCGTGTTAACATACATTATTATAATTTAATAGTTAATATCATAGCTATTAATGCATAATATTATTTTAATGCTCTTTCCTTTTCATCACTAACACCAAATTCACATTAAAAGTAATTTTGTCATTTGTTGGATGTTTTCTGTTTATATGAAAGCACCCTTGACGCCTATTTATTAAAACCAAATATCTTAATATATCTTAATATACATATATCTGATATAAGAAACATCTCTTCTTCTAAAGTTGATAAAAAAAAATTTGACGACACGTTTGGCTCAGTTTGTAGAGTGTAGTTTGTAACGACCCTACTTACTGTGCCAGCGGTCGCGGGTTCGAGTCCCGCTGGGAGCATTCATTTGTATAATGAGCAATAATATTTGTACTCTAGTCATGGGTGTTTATATTTATAATATGTGTGTATTTAAAGTTATATATGTGTAGTGTATCAACTATCTGGTATCCATAACACAAGCCTTGTAGCTTACCATGGAACTAGATTGTGCTGTGTGTTAATGTCCCAACATATTTAAAATCCATAAATCAAACCGATGTTATGGATAAACTTAATTTCACATATAATAAAGAATGGCTAAAACATTGAAACGACCATTTTCAGTTCACGTGCATATGTATGGCACTTGACATGAGAGCTTATCTTTGCTGTCATTTTAAAAAGCCACGTTTTTTATATGTTGAATTTGTAAAATAATATTTTTCATATTCACCAATGCTAACACAATAATAGCATGGGATTTATTTGACAATTTTGTTAATATTTTGACGGTATAAATTAAATCATCCAGTACATAATTTTAGAATATTTCCCTATAGACCAGAAAAAGGGTTTGCTGAAGTCAATTCAATTATGTTTTTGTGATTTTTTCTCAGCTTAGATAAAATTAAAAGTCCTTACATTTATTTTCCATCGTAAAGCCTTCATGAATCTTTCAGTAGCTTTAAGGAAATTTGCAAAAAAAATCACCAGTGAATCGATTTCCTTAAAACATTTTCCCTTCGAATAATATTATGATGCTGTTTTATATGTCAGATATTTTATCTAACGGTGTCTTATTTCTATAATATTATAGCATAAAAAATATATAAATATAAAACTCGTATGCAATTTTACTTACGAATAAAGTTCGTACCAATTCAGTTGAAATTAATTCGTGTTCACAGCATTTAGTTCAACTGCCATGTAAAAATGCAGTAAATAAATATCAAGAGGTATAAACTCCATTTACAAATTAAAAACATGAAATGCATGCTATCCGGGTAATAAAGTCATTAAGTTTAGGTACTGACTGAAAAAGTTTATAGAGCAGCGGAAAGTTGATAAAGGCTCGCCAAAAACTTTACCGGAATAAATTGCTTGTTGTGTCGCTTATAACTCCTCGTTTTATGAGACCCAAATCATCATTGTGGAAAATTATTCTGTTGCTAGTATATGGGTCGTGCTATTTCAATTTGTTTAAGGACTTTCGTTATCCTGAATATGATATAATGTAATTATGTATATAGTTTATACTAGCACTGCCCGCGGCTCCGCCCGCGTTCAGATGACCAAAAACCAAATTCTTAGGTTTTACATATTAGTATACTCTTACAATGCAGTTTTTGTATTTTTTCTTAGAAATGAGATATTTTCCCGCGGTAAAAAGTATCCTATATGTTGACCCGGATAATCAGCTATCATCATACTAAATTTCATCAAAATCTGTCCACTGGTTTTCTCGTGATGCGGTAACAGACAGACATACAGACAAATAAAAATTCTACAAACTATACATTCGGACTCTGTATCGATAATGTCTATTTCAATTAGATTTTCCAAAAAATATTTAATGTACAGATTCAACTTAGTTATAATTTTGTTATATGTATAGATTATAATATATATTTCGTTGACTGCCCTGTAGGTCTAATGGCAATCAGGTATGGATGTAAGAATGTAGGTCCTGAATTCGAGTCCCTGGTCAGGCCAAGTATAGCCATTAGGTGAAAAACCTGTCAACAAATTCCCAATATCTGCCCGAAGTTGGGAAGTTTGAGATATTAAACCTCCGTGCATCGTAAAGCACACAAAGCCATCGGTCCTGCGTGGGATTTCTTACATTCTGTGTGGAATTGTCGTTCCACTAAAGTTTTATAGTAATGAATAAAGAGTGCATATGTATATGCGCGCACACTTGTGCACTAATATCCCCTGCGCACATGGCTAGTGTTAGTGAGATCGGAATCGATCAGAAAAACTTTATATCGCATTATATGAAAGTTCAAATATAAGCAAGTATTAATTATCTCCTCCAGGTAAATTTCTAAGAAATTAATTAGATTTCTAAGAAATTAATTGTTAACTGTAACACCGGTGTGCCCGCGCTCGTTGAGGGATTATTAATATATTTTAAAATAATGTACATTATACGAGTACGTTGATGAGTTAATTTTGTATCTATCCATTATAAATATTGAATAATTATAATATCAACAATACTTAAGTTATTACAAAAATATTAAATACATTAAAGAAATAAACTCTTACAACAAAGAAACCAATAATTTGTAACCGTCAAAATATTCATTAAAATCTGGTAATACGTTTCGCTAAATTGAACTCTGTTGAATATTCCAGTATAATGAAAAACTTAATAAGAAATCGTAATTTATTTCTTATTGAAATGAGAATAATAGACATTCAGCCCTACGAAGTACCAAAATTGTTCCCTGCAGTGCCACCAGGCCCGCGAATCATGATATTAACATTATAATCCAATTTGTGGTCTCAACCGAGGTGAAACTCATTAGAAACTTTCTGCATTATTGCATTTGACATTAGATCTTACTTCTGGCGTATTTCAGGCTGTGGGCAGG
This sequence comes from Brenthis hecate, assembly GCA_951806755.1. NCBI lineage: Eukaryota > Metazoa > Arthropoda > Insecta > Lepidoptera > Nymphalidae > Brenthis > Brenthis hecate. Next base: position 3,496,070 of record OX638262.1, read on the forward strand.
TGCAGACTTACCTAAGACGAAAATTGTATGAGTTTGGTCATATTGTTTTTTTTTTCAACGGCGTACTTACGCTATGACTTTGACAAATCTTTGCCAATTGTATATTTGTGAAAGTTTGTTTGTTGATTTGTCGGTTTGTCTTTCTTACTCGTAGCATCGAATCGTCGGTTTTTTTGCAATCTTTAAGATAGAGGGTGACGTATTTTTTATCTCGATACTGTTCCCGAAAAACATTATTATTGAGAGCGTACAACCCGTAACATCGTTACGAGAACCATATCACATATTAAGAGCGGGATATACAATTTTATAAGTCTATAATATTAGTAAGAATTACGTTCACGTAATATTTTTAATTTAGTTTAGTATGTACATAATATATTAATATTTCTCTATTAAAAGTTTAGTCTCTTACATCATCTTAAATATATATATATATATATATATATATTATATATATATATATATATATATATATATATATATATATATATATATATATATATATATATATATATATATATATATATATATATATATATATATATATATATATTATATTACTATAAGTTATAATTGTAACGTTTTAAGACTATATTGTCTTATGTTTCTGTTTTAGTAGTACCATCGGTGCATCTTACTGAGTGTAGGTGGGGTTGGTTTACTTTTCTCTTGATAAAGCGAGGACATTAAAAGCAAAATTTCATAACAATCTATGTATGGAGATAAAAGCAATACAAATGAAGTTTTAGAAACATTTTAGTCAAATAATATAAAATAGTAATATATTATGTTTTAGAGCTTGACAGAGCTTGAATTTATTAACACGTTTCTATTAAGTTCACTTACATCTCGAAAGTTGATTTTAAAGACGGTCTTGTGGTATCGATTAGTACAATACGTAAGACTCGGATGACAAAACGAGAATGTGATACCGTCGACGATTCCTAGCTGTAACAGGGCATGGTTTGTGGATCCGTTCAATAGTAATATCAACAACGAGCTCAATCATTTAATTTGATTTAACAAGTACTTAGTTTTAATTAGTTTGTAGCTATAATAACATATAATATATGCTATAATAACATATCATATATGCTATAATAGCATATATATTTTTGTATAGTAGATTATAATAACGTCCTTCCGCCCGATTTCGACTGTATAATGACGATGATGTTCTCCCGACCGATTCCGGCCACGGCGGCCAATCTCATTGAGACTAGCCCACTGCGCAGGAGATATTATAGTGCACAAGTGTACGCGCCGACACAACGTGCACTCTCTATTCCTGTCACTCTCATACTCCGGTGGGACGACCGCTCGACACGACCAGTGAGACTGAAGGCGCAGGACCGACGGCTTTACGTGCTCTCCGAGGCACGGGGGTGAAACACCACCAACTTCCCAACTCCGGGCTGTTACTGAGGCTTAATATACAAAAAGACTCAATAAATAAACTTGGCCTGACCCGGGACTCGAACCCAGGACCTCTGGGTGTGCAGCCGTACATGCTAGCCACTACACCACCGAGGCAGTTTAAAGAGGGATATTATATATATAAAATACAATATACTAGTGTGTGTGTTTCTCTACTAAACAGAAAGACTCAATAACTAAATTTGGCCCGACCCGAGACTCGAACCCTCCGGATGTACAGCCGTACATACTAGCCACTACACCACCGAGGCAGCTATATATAGTAGACAGGTACATAATATTACGAATATAAAATGAGAGAGAAACGAATTTTTATGTGACCTTTAAACTTTTTATAACAAAAAGCACAGTCGAAGCGAATGTTAGTCAATAAAATTAATAGAATTCTATATAGGTTTAAAAAAATAGTTCATTATCCATTGTACCTACTTTAAAGCAGTGTTAAATAATTCAGTACATTTGGAAATGTCCGACAGATTGCAATCGTCCCCTCTAATTAAAACCTTATGCATAATTAATACAGACGAATGCCGGAACAATAGAGATGGTTGGTGTCTGTTTTGAATTATAAAATAATAATAATAATTCAGCTCTAACGTCTATTTAACGTCCCACTACTGGACAAAGGCCACCAAAAAGGGGGTTAGGCAACCCACTGTATACATCCAAGGTTGTATACGGTTTTATTAACTTCCCATGTCCAACATAGGTAAATACTTAATAATAATTTGTGTACTTAGATTACTTTATTTATTATATATGTATGTATGTATGTATGTATATATATATATATATATATATATATATATATATTATAAATGTGAAAGTTTGTATGTTAGTATGTTTGTTACTCCTTCACGCTATAGAGGCTGGACAGATTTGGATGTTTAGTACACAGATAAACACATTAGTTGCAGGCAACTAAGGACGCTCCAGAGCGAAGCTAGAGCCCCTAATAACAATAAATAATAATTGTTATGACATTGACAAAAAATACTTAAGTCAAATATAATATTATAAAATTATATGTACAAAATACTAGAATATATATGAAATCACCATTCTTTGTCATTCAAACATTAATCTGCAGTTTAAAATTATGCAGTGATTTTAAAAACACCAAAAGTGAAAAACACTTTTTACTTGTGATTTTTAGTACCTTAAAGTGGATTACAATGTTAATTTTATTGACGCGGTGCCCGCTTGGGGGGATAGAGGGCTACTACCATTAGTATGCTGACGGTAAAAAAAGATAAATTCGTTTTTTTGAGCCCTTGAGTCATACACAAAACGAAATAAAAAAAATAAAGAAATAAAACTTCGTCGTATTTATTAAAAATCAGTCTCATTTATTTAGTACAGATCAAAGCAACATAAATCGAAACAGAAACCAGATCGTTATTTAGATTTAGCAAAAATATACAATATTTAATATTTTTGTTGACCACAGAAGAGACACAGATCTACAGGAAAGAATATTTAGAATCAATATTACTTCGATAAAAATGTCAAACTAATTCGAATCAATTATTTAATATTTTAATAAAATCTTAAAAGTCCTAACAAAAGCTCAAACTTCAAATTTAATAATTTTTAACATAGTATTGTAAACAAAAATAAAGTAATCAGACAGGAACATCAACAAAAAATTATCAATAAATTTTAAAAACATAGTAATAACGGGAACATCGGTAGAAAATAATTAAAAATATTTCAATCACTCTCATCACTTGAAGGAAACAAGGATCGTACTCTTAATTTCTTAGGTGGTGTAATCGAGTCATCGGAATAGTTATTCTCAAGAAGAATCCTTTTCTTAGGTGGTGTAATCGAGTCATCGGAATAGTTATTCTCAAGGAGAATCTTTTTTTTTGGAGTAAGTGGTCGAGGCGTTATATTCTCTATGGAATTAGGTGATGGTGTGAATAAATTATGAGAATGTGGCGTTCTCGGTCCGGAGAGAGTGGATGCAGAAGCTGTTCCGGGGGAAACTGGGCTTGGCATAATAAGTTCTGATGACGTGCTTGAATGGGCTTCTGACAAAACTTCTAAAGTATCTGAAACACATGCAATCTGTATTTGTCCGATCTCAAAATGTGGACAATTAGTGTTAGCTGCACAAGAAGTACAGCTTAGTCTTCTAGCATGAAGTACGTTAGGCTCGGTTGCGCTCCAGGTGAGTTGATGGATTTGGAAAGTGCCTTTGAATGGACGACATTTATTTGCATTTGCTATACTTTGTATTTCGGAAATATGATCTTCATCGATACGAACTATTTCAATGCCCTTACAATTATCTTTCAAACAACTAACGAAACTGTCAATGTTCCATACATCTCTTCCATTTGCAACAAAATTGTCACACGTCCGTTTAACACAGCCACCAACACCGTCAGGTGCACCTTTACCGTGACCGGCCTCGCTGTAATGCCACACAATAGTATCTGCATTAGAAATTTTTACTTATATAATTTACGATCATGTGAAACATAGTCTTGTTACGATATTGTGTGGTCGGTCCATCGCTAAGAATATGTAAAATCTTCAAATCTGGGGACAGCAATTTAATTTTATCTATGACGGGCTTCAGATGTCCACATATCAATACAGGATCGTGTCTTAAGTTTTCAGAAACAGAACAGATAGACGTAGTTTTTACAATATTTTGTGGTGGTTGATTATTGACAGAGTAGTAGACGCAGGTATGTAGAGAAAGGTGTAGTTGACCCACCAAAATGAGCTGGTTGAATTTCTGACCCGTACTTACAAACGTAATTTTCAGAAAAATCAATGTGCAAAAGACCTTCTAGTGGTGTAAGATTATGTTTAATTAGTCTTATAGCCTTATACTGATTAATAATGTTTGCAAGATGCTGCATAAACGTGGGTAAATTTGCTTTTAAAATGTTTACCAGCAGCTGTTGAGACGTCTTCACGCTCTCTTTAACAGTTTTTTTGCAAGCTTTTTCAGTACCTTTAATAATCTCATTAAAAGTTTTAGTTACCCACCTTTGATAAATAATTGTATCATTGCCATTAATAATGTTAAAATTTGGAGACTTTTCAAAACACAGTGAACATTTCCGCTCCAAACAGCATAAATTGAGATTATTATTACAGCAAAGAGATTTGACAAGATCGGTGGCGGATGAATAAGCTATTACCTTAGCCTGGTATAAAGCACGTACAATATAATCATTGTTAGTATGTACAGAACACAAGCAAGTATATCTTGAAGCCGCTTTTGGGAATATTACCCAGAAAGGACGATATCGGCGAAACGTTTCATAAGAGATATCTAAACCACTCGTAGTGTTAAACTTCTTATGCAGATTAAGAAGCGTATCATTTAAAAGACGTATTTGTCTTTTTATTTTTCTGCGCGTGATTGTCTCTTTTTTTCCGGCTGTAAGTCTGCTATTCTCGTCATCAATTAAAAAGTCACATATCTTTTGTTTCAAACTGATTTTCATTGTATTGTCCTGTTTATTTATTTTCTTCTTCCTTGTTAATCGCATCCTGTATTTAGCCAGCCTTCGTTCCAATATATTTAATTTGTTTTTTAAATGCTGGTTTTGAGCTTTCAATAGACGTGTATTTCTTAACCTTATTGCTTTACCCATAGCAAGACGTGAAAACGACGAGCGTGAGGAGCAGGGGGACGGAGGTGGTGTATTTTCATTTAAGGATTTCTCAGTACGCTTCCATAATTTTTCTTTTTCGCGTCTAAGTTTAGACTTTTCACGCCACATTTTTCGTATTTGCCTCTGCTGTCTAGGTGTAAAGTCTTTAATTGTCTTCAATAAACCATCTTGTTTCTTCCGATGATATCTTTCCCTGTCTTTTCGTCGTCTTTCTTCTAAAGCAACTGCATCTAATTTAGCCCTAGCTCTTCGCATGCTTAATTTCTTCTGTTCACGTCTACGATTTTTTTTTTCTTCTTTACTCAGTTCTGCCCTAGACCTACTTGAGCGAGGCATTATACCTAAAACAAAACAAACAATATCATGCGAAAAATCTACATAGTTACACTGCAAATCAGGACATAAACGCAGAAGAGCTATTTTTTATATAACATAAGTTAATCCAGAACTGTACAGGTAAATCTGAGCTTTAGTCACTTTGACCTCAGACCAATAAAAAAGTATTTATTGGTCCGAGACTTTGACATATCTTTTCTGTGGACATGCGACTTTCCTGTGGACATTGTTGTTCACAGAAAAGATGTCCACAGAAAAGATATTTTAGCCCTAGATCAAAAATTCTCTTTCATTTTCAAGGTTAGAAAAATGGCGAACAAGATTCGAAAAATACTCTTTAAAATGCATTTCGGCTAAATATTTATAAATAAAATTATCACTTACTTGCCAAACTACAACAGGAACAGAAAAGTGACACTGATCTTTTACAAAATGAGTAATCGGAAGATTAAAACAATTAAAGCAATAAAAATGGACGTCAGTCTCTCGTAGTGGCACAAGCGAATGTCAGAGTTTCTAATGTTACCAGTGTAAAAAATATTTCATATAGGGTAGGTTTAGTAGAAAATTTTAATACGCTGATTTTTTGGTCCACAGAAAAGACGTATATACATATAACCATTTGTTTATTTGAAATTGTTGTGAAAACCCAAAGCAAGTATTAGCAACTATAAAATAATATTAGTCTTTATTATAATATACGTCCATGAGAGTTGTCTATTTAATAATATGTGCATAAAAAAATAAGCTGTATATACTTAAATACACGTACTACGATTCTGAACAGTCCACAGAAGGGGACAAGGATTATTTTTTAATTATTTTTTTTATTATTTATAAATATTTTATAGGTTTAAATATTCGTTTTATACTATTGCATACAATAGGTCTAATTAATATTAAAAATCAGCATGTTTTGACTAATAAAAACCAGGTTATTTTATCCGAACATCGATATGTGTATGACCCCCTTAATTTATACGATTCTTTACATGTCAAATTTTGCTGGTAATCTTAATTAATTACATTAAATTATTTTTACGTTCAGTCAACAAATAGATTGAAATTGATTAAAAATGATGCCTAGGTACGTAAATATTTATTATTGATATTAAAATACCTTAGTTGGTCTCATATGATACAGCATTTACTCATGGCTCTCCGCGTAATTTATTTATATTAAATTACTCCACTCTTAAGAGTCGTTAGTTACGTTTAGGTACCCAAAACCCTTCCTCAATAAATCTATACATATAATAAAATTCTAACTGAGCCGAATCTATACATTAAATATTTTTTCGAAAATTTTATTGAAATAGTCATTATTATCTATACAGAGGCGGAATTTATAGTTTTTAGATTTTTTTGTCTGTCTGTATGTCTGTCTATCTACAGAGAAAACAACTGGACAAATTTTGATGAAATTTGGTATAATGATAGCTGGTTATCCGGGTTAATATCTCATCTCTGAGAAACCTATACTATACATTAAAACTTAACTAGGGACGAACCCGAGCGGAGCGAGGTTGAGTCACAAGTAGACTATAAATTAAAACGAATATTTTTCAAATTAAACTTTTAGCTTGAGACATTAGGGCATTTCAGAATCAGATACATAAATACATAATAACATGAAAAAGTATTTATTCTAGTCATCATTTTTGTATCTTAAGTGTTTCTTAAAGTTAAGTAGGTATATAGCTATAATTTTAGAATTATATTATTGGAGGTAGTTCCAGTAAATCGCGTTCAAACAAAGAACAAACACATCTTCAGCTTCGTATATTAGAATAAATTTGACATGTTCTCTTTATTTTTCCCTAGAACGTACATCATTCTACTGCAATTCCAAGCAAAAAAGATTTAATATGAATTTTATTAAAAAAAGTCAGTTTACTCTTTCACACTAGTCCATCATTAAAAACCGCTGTAAGTGGCTTTCAATTTTATATAAAAACCAGTATTCAACAAATGCACAACATACATTAAGTAAATGAGGTTCTTTTCAAATTAATAACATAATGCTTTAAATACAACTAATAGTGAAGTGCAGGATAAATGTACTTATATGTATGTACAGCGTGAATTACACTATACGTACAAAATTGTTAAGAAACAACGTTAGTAGCTTATCTTTTTCTATATAGTTCATACTAGTAATATTATAAATGCGAAAGTAACTGTCTGTCTGTCTGTTACCTTTTCAAGCTTAATCTGAAGAACCGGTTTAGATGAAATTAGGTATTGTAATAATTTGAGACCCTGGGAAGGACATAGGATAGTTTTTATCCCGAAAATCATTCCTTAAGGGCTTGAAAATCGGAGTGGGAATTTGTGTGGGGCATCAATAATTTCTCAATTAAGGGATATATATTTTTATTATTTTTTAAAGTACTTACCTACTTTACTAGGCCTATGTTTGTACATATACATATTATATAATCTATTCCATACTAACCGTCAAAACGTATCTAGAGACGAATTCGAACGAACCGAGGGTCTCACTAGTATACATTTAAAAGTATAATTTCTACTAAATTCAGAAAACTCTATATATAGTATTGATTTCTCTGCCGCACTACTATTCAAATTGTTTTCGAGCGCTATCCTTTTATTGCGCACATATATTTTAAAAAGCATCGAATTCACCAAGAGTGTACAGTGAATCCTTTTAAAAAACAGTGAAATCCGGGCTTCTGTAACATTACCATCGAGAGCCAACTTTCTGTCTGAAACCTTTGCTGATCCAACGCTAAAAGCTTAAAACACGCGCGCATTTTCTTTACGTACTCTCAATATAATTGAATCCTCAAAACATAATGTTTTTCTCCACAACGTAACAACAAACATTACTTCTACCTTTAAACGCTCAATATGCTAATAGAAAACGCTGAGTAATTAAATGCAAACTTCGTTTTATTTTTATTAACGTGATTTCCATAAAAAGTTATATGGATATTATGAGAGCAAAGTGTAAAGTTGGTAAAGTGTTTTAAGAAAATAAACCAAATTAACTATTCTTATTATGAATAGAAATAAAATGAAATGAAATTATTATTAGTTTAAAAAATAAACTAATAATAAACTTATCCATCTGTTTATTTTATTCATATTCTATACTAGCGACTCACTCTCGCTTTTCTCGGGTTCGTCCCGAGCTTGCTTCCCAATACAAACTATCATCCCCATTTTCACCCCCTTAAGGAATAATTTCCGGGATAAAAAGAACCCTATGTCCTTTCCAGGGTCTCAAACTATCGTCTTACCAACTTTCATCTAAATCGGTTCAGTAGATCCAGAGACTACCCCCTACAACGTCACAAACTCACAAACTTTACCTCTTTATAATATTAGTATAGATTTTAGTTTCTAGTATCTATTTCTCTGAAGCTCATTCGAAAGCTACTAAAACTTTGCTATACCTACATGAAATCTATATGTAAATGGGCAAAGTTAAAACAGTTCAGTACCCCTTTCTCATTTGTTTCTTTAGTAGCTATTGACGAGCTTTTTTTCTAATAATAGAAAAATTTCAAACCAGTTAACATTTTATACATATATGTACATATATTGTATAATATAATGACCACTGGGTGAACACTTATATATATATATAATCACGTTCATGTCTGTTTAATACATAGAATTGGTTAAAATTCGACCACATACTATTCTAGAACATTTATTGCTAAAATTTTCCATCAAATCAATGTGAATTTAATAGTTTTATTTCAGTCTGTATTCCCGTGTTGACAATACCAGATCTAGGGTGTGATTGCTAAAGAGGTTGCGTGAGAACGACTGTTATGTTTCATGAAGAAATGTCTATTTGTTAACATAAATACGAATGTACCCGGTGATATAACCAGTCTCCCCTGCATAGCACTCGCATCATTAGGGGAGTGCCTCTCGTAAACCACGCTTAATGGGTTTTATCTTGGACTATAAAATTTATTTACACTTCTACTACTACATTATCGGAACCTCATTCCGTAATGTGTATTGCAAATACAATCGCCTGAAAACGATCACTAAAACATTCAAGAAATCCCCAAGTTTCTTGCTTATATCTTACATTTAGTTACTTGCTAACATAACCTAACGCTTTGACGCCTCAATCACCTCTGTATAACCTGGATAGCAGTGTCTAAAGCTTTGAACGTAAATTCAACCCCGGTCTCATTGGTTGTGTATAAGAAAATAATGTGAAAGCTCACTAAACTAGAAACCTAATCATCTTTTAAAAAATATTAACTCTTTATCCATAATAACAACAATATTTTCGTAATTTTTCTAACAATTCTATGCAATTAAAGATACGAAATAGTATTTTGTTCGCATTGTTATTTTTCTATACTGTATCGCGATTAGCCCGGCTTACATATCACGCTTGTTTATTAGACGGGGCAACCAAATTAATCCCAATTCCCACAAACAATCCCGCAAAATATTAAGCGGGATCTGCTGATCTGTGGATATAATGGGGAATGATCCCTTGCAGGCTGCATTCTCGGGGCTGTCCCTTTGGTGCCATAACGAGTAGTGTCGTGAAATAAATCTTGCCACCCCAGCTGAAAGGACGCTACAGCCTCTCACGGTCGGATAAAAGGTCTTTATTTTTTCCCGTTAAAGACTTTTTATGTGATGTAGTTTGATTGGTCAGACTTTATAGTCAGTTGATTACTGTTTTTACTTTGATGCCTGTAGACCGTGTGTTGATGCGAAAATGATGAGCTGCCAAATAACTACTTATTTAACGAGAATAGATAAGGAAAATAATTAAGTGTAGGCATATTTACTGAATACACATTTATTTTTATAAAAGCTTTTTCAATACGAATCAAAGTACAACATGAACGTGTAAATTATTAACGAACATCGTTGTGTAAAATTGAAATAAACTGACTTAAAGCTGAGTGTGAAACGAAATTTTAATGGACACTGCACGAATTACAAACAAACCGAAACGCCATGCGAATGATGCAGACAAATAAATAAAGAACCAATAGGCATCAACCGGAAGGGGAAATGAATTTTTGGATTTGGGAAATGTTGCAAAATTTATGGTACAATATTAACTTCTTTGCGGAACCAATGAACACCAGACGTCTATGTATCGTCAACGACGTTTGATTTCAAACCGAAAAGGTTGACCGTCACGAATCTAAAAAAAAAACATTTATGTTTTCCTATTTACACCCACAGCCAAGGGGAAGGAGATCGATATTTTGTGTCTAATCAGATCGAATAGAATTAATTTATAGAGATAATATAAAGAAAATGAAATAAATAATTTATGTTAGCGAAATTCATTTTTATGTGAAGTAAAAATAATTTAACTAAAATTTCTATTTGCATTATTTCAATAAGAGCTTTCCATAAAAAACCATTTATAAATCTAACAATAAGTAATTAAAGCCGAATTGTAATATATGATTTATATCAATGAAAATTTTAATTTTGCATTCTACGAGGTTTTGAGAGTAGAGAGATTAGTTCAAAATTTTACTTTTGCAGGAATGAATAATGAATCTATCTATATAAATAAAAATGAATCACCGAAATCTATGTACACGCATAACTACCGATCGACTGACTGCACCAAATTAGTTAATTCTTTTTTTTGTGTTTGTTATTGTCAGGACAAGTTTTGTATAGAAGAAAATTAAAGGAAAAAAATAATACTTAAATAGGTGTTTTTTAAATTCTATAATATGAAAGAGAGTGAGTGAAACAGCTTTTATCCCGGAAATCGTCCCAAAAGGGGTAAGAATGAAAGTTCGTATAGGGAATCAAACTAGGGATGAACCCGAGCAAAGCGAGGGTGAGTCGCTAGTACTATGTTATAATAATGTTTAATTTCATGGCAAATATCGTACAAGTTTACTCCATTATATGCTACTACGAGGCATACTTTCAGAATTAAATGTACTTTCAACCCACCTAAAACATTTGACGTTCATTTATCTCCATAGCAGATACACTCTACTCTTTAGAGTTCCCTCTAATATCCACCCTTTATAATACCAAATATGCCTAATACGTAATGCGCTTAAGCGACAAAATATGTTTATTATAATTGCAAAATAAAATATTATTAAGCTAAACTTTTATTGAAATAGTGATAGAGTCAACGAATGTTATTTATTTATTTAGATTCTCAGTGATATGTATTGTACTAGTGGATGATATATCACTCTGTTATCGGCTTTCTGCATAATTTATTAAGACGCCGGTTCCCAATGCCCCAATGCTTTAACAAGATTGGTATAATCACTCGATACTAGCGAGACTCATGGCTTAGTATTTTTATTTATATATTCTTTATTGAATATTAACAGAGTAACACAGATAATACAGAGACCAATGTGGGCAATTATAATATTGTTTTTAAATTTATTTGGTTCTTTATATAAACTAGCATCCGGGCGTAGGTATAAAGCGCAAATCGCGATTCAGTTTCTTTTTCATTATCTTCTTCATTATAAACTAATGTCATTTTGTGGAGGGTTCGGTTCGGGTTCGTCCCTAGGTACGCTTTAACGGTTATTATGGGATAGATAGACTATATAGTATGTACTATGTACATTTTGAGTTCTTCGAATCAAATTACTCTGCGTCTTATAGTCGGTACGGGTATAAATGGAAACACACAAAATAAACCAATCAATAAAAGTTAAATTGGGGATCTTGTTTTCGGTTGAGAAGCGAAGATTTAATTTAATTCAATTTTTCAATTTTCTTGTTAATGGCTTCAATGCGTAAATAACTGCAAAACTGTTAAAGCCAAAATGTACATAATTTAACGTAGAAGGAGTAGTGTCAAATCTACAAATGCATTCAAGTAGTTTATTATTAAATTTAAGGTTATGTTCATAATTATAAACAAGTGGTAATGAAAAAGAAAACATTTTTCCGTGATTTCTTTTTTCAATTCTTTCTCTTCATACCTTCCTTACTATCTATCTATCTTCCTTGTCCTTCAAAGAATATTTGAAAAAAAATATTAGCCGAATTGGTTCAGACGTTCTCGAGTTTTGCGCTTAGCAACACATTTAGCCATCCATTTCTATTTATACCTATATAATAATATGATAATGAATTGAATTTTATAAGGATTATTATTTTATATTTCATACTGAAAATAAAAGTATTTTTGTTGAACTAATAGAAGTCTACTTACATATATTTTCCATACCGTCGTTTATTGTAATTCTCGAAAACAAAGACAAGTTTTAGATATTTTATCTATACATACCTATAATAAAATTGTAACTAAGCCGAATCTGTACATTAAAAATTTTTTAGAAAACATTATTGAAATAGACATTATTATTGATGCAGAAGCTGAATCTATAGTTTTTAGAATTTTTGTCTGTCTGTCTGTCTGTTGCCGCATCATGAGAAAACCACTGAACAGATTCTGATGAAATTTGATATGATGATATTATCTGGTTATCTGGGTCAACATATAAGATACTTTTTACCGCGGAAAAATATCTCATCTCTGAGAAATCTATACTAAACGGTAAAACGTAACTAGGGACGAACCGAGCAGAGCGAGGATGAGTCGCTAGTATTTTTATAAACGTAACACGTCATGTACAATTGTCATACCAAATCATCCTATGGAATTTAAAATAAAAAAAAAATAAAATTTCCCTGTACATCCCAGAAATCGATTAAATTAGCCTTTGATTTAAAAATACTACATGATATCAGGCCATCTACCTATTTTAAGATCATTACGCATACAGACTCTCGTGCAATAAAAACTTAAACCTTCATTAAAAATTCGGTTAATTAATTAAAAATATTACAGATTATAGATTTATTAAAATTTTTCAATTTAAAGATAAAATTGTTACTAATAGGCACTCATCGACGTCCAATGGCTGTCATCGATTGACGTCGCGAAACAAATGACTTTATCATAATCAACTTGTTGCCGAAACCGAAACTCATTACCGGAACACATTTACCTCCTGCCTACCTGAATGCGAATAACGAATAATTGTGGCGGTATAATTGAATTTTTATCTCTTTAATTATAAATAACTACTGTATACATAAAATTAAAACCTATGTTAATAATTATGAAATAAATGAAAATACGACCTTTTGCTAATGTATTTTCTGTTTTTGTGCTTATTCGTCTGAGATTGTTAAAAATAAATAGATTGTATTTGAGAGTGTATTGTTGAATAGAGAATTTTTAGGTATTTTCTAGTGTAGGATATAAAACCTGAACTATTATTTGTATTAATGAGGACGAACTATTATAATAAAAACTTAATAAAAAAAAGACTTCAAAAAAAAGTAAAAAATACCTAATTGGTACCATTTATTTACTATAGATACCTAATCAAATATTTTCGAGGTCGGTGTGCTTTAGAGCAGTAGTGAATCACTGTTGGTGCATTGGTGAAATGATTGATCTGTTTGGAGGTAATTGTAGACTTGCACGAGTCGCCAAACGTTTGAGATTCCCTCGAAGACTATTGCAGGGCCCCTTACCATGAGATGTTGCGTTAAAGTGTGCCTCTGCTTTCGTATTAAAGTCATCCTCATAATGACTAAGATTAATAAAGTTGAATCTATTTTTAAAATGTTGTAGTTTAACCCACGACAAAAAAGAGTGGTGTTATAGGTTTCTTGTGTGTATGTGTGGAATGTCTGTCTGGAGTATGGCTTCGTATTGCTCAAATGCGTGCATTCGAGTGCGGTTTGTTTTAATCGAAAGCTTTGACCTTTAAGATCAAAGTTAGCTAGCTATGTTTAAGGAACGTTGGACCAGGCATTGACTAGTAATACAAGCTTGTAAAAATTAGCAAATAATAAACCCTAAGTTTTCAGAGCTTAAACTCGCTTAAATAAACTGATACATGTGATTACACTTCAAATTTCGCCAAGTAACTGACATAAATTAGTATGAAGCATCACGCTCAGAGCGACATGCATGTACATTAATTTACCCATCTTTCAAAGTAATAAAGTCTCCACTATGAAACTTTTAGTGTTTTTAATATTTTTTTTTTTTATAGAAAAAAGGGGCAAACGAGCAAACGATCCACCTGATGGTAAGTGGCTATCGTCGCTCATGGACATCTGCAACACAAGAGGAGTTGCGAATGCGTTGCCGGCCTTTAAGGGACCTATAGACATTACTCTTGAAGAGCCCCATGTTATAGCGCTCAGGGAATACCTCGGGAGGAAGATCATTCCACATCTTGCACGTGCGGGGTAAAAATGATCGAGACGCACGTACATTTGTAGAATGCCAAGCATCTAAAACGTGTGGATGACATCCTACCCGACGGCGAAGGGTGCGATGATAGAAGCGCGACGGTGGCACCATGTCAAAAAGTTCATCAGAACACTCTCCATTGTATAGACGATAGAAAACACACAGAGAGCCAACATCTCTCCGAAGGCTTAGAGTGTCTAAGTCGTCTGTGAGTACGGGATCGTTGACAATACGAACTGCCCGGCGTTGGATAGAGTCGAATGGAAGAAGCTGGTATTGGGGGGCGCCGGCCCAGAGATGAGAACAGTACTCCATGAGAGGGCGAACCTGTGCTTTATAAAGCAAAAGTCGATGCCCTGACGTGAAATACTGTTTCGCTCTGTTAAGGACACCCATTTTTTTGGAAGCCAATTTGGCTTTTTCTTCTAGATGACATCTAAATTGGACGTCGCTCGATATTTCGACCCCTAGGATCCCGATACTCTTACAGATGTTAAGAGAAGTGTTTTGGAACTTTGGCGCTATAGTGAATGGGGTTTTTTTTGTGGAGAACGCACAAACTTGTGTCTTTGAGGGGTTAAACTGGACGAGATTTCGTCGGCCCCAATCGGAGATCTGCTCTAGGGAAGTCTCGATTTCAGACACAAGTTGGACTCTGTTCTCCTCAACCTTAGCCCGAGAGATGCTAGCTCGGCCAGTATAATAGGCATCGACTGTACTGTCATCTGCATAGCAATGAGCATTGTTAGTTAACAACATATCGTTGATATGCAGAATAAACAGTGTAGGCGATAGCACTGAGCCTTGGGGTACGCCAGCGTTGATCTGAACAGTGTCGGAGCATATACCGTCAATGACAACTTTTATGCTACGTCCAGAAAGAAAGCTAGCGACCCATTGGCTTAATCTCTTGGGAAGTCCATATGATGGCAGGTTCGATAGAAGTGCCTTATGCCAGACCCGATCGAAGGCCTTTGCGATATCAAGGCTAAGTGCTAACGCCTCCCCTTTACTCTCAATAGCAGCTGCCCAACGGTGAGTTAGATACGCTAGATATACGCTAGATAATAATACTATAGGCTATATTTGGGTGTAAAAAAATAAAAAAAAATGGTCGAATAGATCAAAAAATTGTTTTGAAATTTTCACTTCCGGTTTTGTACATATTTCTTTCTTAAATTTCAAAGTATTATTTCTTTATTAAAAAGAGCAACTAAAAACCTATACAAAACGCCAAGTTTAATAGTTGTTTGTATTTTTTCCCCATTCGAAAAACTAAATCTGGAACATCGACATTTAGATTATGATTATTTTTCAAAGGCCCATAATTTTAAAAATAAACATAATAGAAAAAAAATATTACGTATCCACGTTCATACCTACTAGAGGTATAAATAACCCGCATATGAACAAATTTCCTAACCTTACTTTTTTTGCCTGTCCGCTTCATATGAAATGCCCCTTATTTCAAATACAGTCATAATACTGCTCATATAAATATGACAAATTTTATAAATGTAATTTTAAAAATGGTATTTTTAACTTTTTTGCATTGAATAAAATTGTATTTTTCTATGTAAAAGATATGCAAGCCTAATGTCTAATTGCAACTGCAAACTAATTAACATCTAATTAGTACATTACAAAATTACTCAATAGTAAAAATTCAAATGTACTTTACCATTGTAGTTTTCGTATAATTACAACGCATGTTGTATATTATCCTGTTTTATATTAAATAATAGGGTTGAAATAATAAAAAAAAACAACTATAGTAACTAAAAAGAATATCTTCATTATTATTTTTGTACACTGTACCAGTACATATCTATACATATAATAAAATTGTAACTAAGCCGAATCTGTACATTAAATATTTTTTGGAAAATCTTATTGAAATAAGCATTATTTTCGATACAGAGGCCGAATTTATAGTTTTTAGAATTTTTGTCTGTCTGTCTGTTACCGCATCACAGAAAAACCACTGGAGGGATTTTGATGGAATTTGGTATGGTGAAAGCTGGTTATCCAGGTCAAAATATAGGATACTTTTTACTGCGGAAAAATATCTCATTTCTGAGAAAAAATACAAATACTGCATTGTAAGAATATACTAAAATGTAAAAGAATTTGGTTTTTGGTCATCTGAACGCAGGCGAAGCCGCGGGCAATGCATATGTATAAAAATCACTACAATTTAGTTATTTAAAACGTTAATTTATTGTATTTTTTTACAATGTAAATTTATTGTATAGTTGATATAGCTCAATTTTTTGCAACGATCGATGCAAGACTAAAATTATAAAAAAACAAACGGTTTCTTTTCTTTATATCATATTTTACCTGATTTAAATTTCTTATAAAGTTAGTATCAGGGATATACATATTTGTCTCGGAAAAGCACGAGGAATCTGCGGTGTGAAATATAAATTAAACTGTATGATGCTTATATACGTACGTACTTTAATTTATTTTGATATCAAGTTTGAGAGAACGTTGACATAGCCTGAAATCTCCAGTTTTGAATATATTTCGAATAAATATTCCTATATGTAGGTTTCGTTTGGTTCTGTATAGCATTTATTATTTTATAGCACGGTTAAATAATCCAAAAAAGGTGTCAACCTCGGAATGAAAGGTATATAAACTATAAAATAATAAACTAAAAAAATGTATAAGTGTATTACATAGTAAGGTCAGCTAGTATTCCTGAATTTATTTAAGATGTCATCAACATTATTAATTACTAGCGGCTCACCCTCGTTTCGCTCGGGTTCGCCTCTAGAAAACACTAATAGAGGTCTATTAGTTCCCACGCGATCCGTTCATTTTTCCCGGATGAAAAGTAACCTGTTGTTTGACCAGCAATATAAGGTATCAGAATGTTAAATTTTATTAAATTAGGTGCATAAGTTGTATAAGTTATTATAGTTTTTAACTATCCCACGGGAACTATTTAATTTTCCGGGATAAAAAGTATCTAAGATGTTGCCCGGGGATATAAGGTTCCACCATGCAATATTTCATTGAAATCGGTCCAATAGATTCGGAGATTAGCCCGTACAAACAGACAAACAGATAGAGAAACAAAAAATTTGGAAAAAATCTGGATTTGTTCTATTTGTCTTCTTACATCCCCCTGACTCGGTTTTTAGTATTTTATTTTCTATGTACAGACATTCGACCTCTACAATTTTATTATAGTATAGATAGATTGATAATTAGAGCTTTGACAGTTTTTTTTAACTTGTGAGAGTTAAAGAAGTTAATTTTTTAATTGGTAATCGGAATAGAGTAAGTTTAAAAAAAATATTGTTTAGGTCCATTCACAGAGGGTACGCGTTCGATTCTCGTTTCGTACATTTTGTAATAATAAAAGTCAGATGAATATTTTATTTGTTTATTTGTCGTTTGTTTCAATGCATTATATATTTAAATAAGTTTCATAACAAAAGTTTAAAAGTAGTAAGTATGTATAAATAGTCTTAAGCTATCACTATGACTGTACTATCGACTGAATAGGTATAATTGTTTGGTTATGAAGTAGGCATAGTTATAAGAAACGTATATGAGATAAATAGAATTATTAAAAAAGTATATTGCAAGGTTAATTTCAGCTATAATTTTATTTTATATGGTTCAGAAGTTACCAGCTCGCTTAACGGTTAGGCAATTAAGTTATTATTGCTTCTTACTCTTTATTTCAGGCCAATTTCTTATTATTATTCTACTCGTACATACAATTATAGCTCATTTTATTATTTTATATACTTTATATAGTACTAATAAATAATAAAGATTATTTATTTCACTTTACAGACCTATTTACTCATAAACAACTTTAATCATGGGACAGGATCTTTTTTTACTAACATTGGATAATTAATTAAAACTTTATATCAAGTCATAAAGGTATTATCATGAAAATATGATAGAAGTGTTATCGGGGTATTTGTGAATAAATGAACGTTGATTTTCTTCGTTATACGTCCCATAACTATAATCGTCATAATCAAATATATGCACTCAATTGAGCAATCTTTATAATAACTAAAAACAAATAAAACAGCTAGTAACTTCGAACCACAAGTACATACAATTAATATTCCCTAAGTATAAAAATATTAATTTAATATCTTCTCAACGAAATGCTTCAAATAATTCTCATGAAATGAATCTACAAAAATAGCCAATAAATAATGTACTTATTTCATTTGTACCCCTCACCATCAGAGCAGCTGGTTTTTTTATAAGATATCTATATTATGTTAATTTTCACACTGAGATATTTCCATTAGCCTATAGTGTGTATAGTTTAAAATACACTCTAGAATCAACAGTAAAAACAACATTTTATTATGAAAACAATTTATAATAGTAATGTTTAATATGTAATCACTGTCAAATATCTTAAAATTATAATCTAAATAACTTTAAATATAAAGAATATTTTGTTAATCGCACAAGTACTACAGAAAACATCCCAGTGCTTCTTTACAGATAGGCTATGTATGATCGTTCTAAGCAGTACATAAACATGTTATTTTGATTTCTTCTAAATACAATTATACACTATAACAATGATCCAATCAAAATTAACGTATTATATAGTATTCCAAATTATTAATCTATATTGCTCATATTTGTACAAAGTTTTCATGTTTGGTGTTCTAATATTGAAAATGTATATAGCTTCTATGAAATTACATGAATATTATTATGATAATATTACATGATATAATAATATATTTTACATTTTACAAATCGATCGTAATGTAGAGGAACTAGGAAATGAAAATAATAAAAGGCTCTAATGATTGTATCGTACACCTGTACATTTGTGTGTACATTTAAAGTTCTAACTGTATAAACTAAAATACGCAAACATAAACCTAATAGCTGCCAACTACAACTCCGCTGCATTCAAAGAGGAATAATAATAAAAGGCCAATTAAAACGACGTTATCACTAGAAAATTTAAGTACAAAATCGAAAACATTATATATGTAGATTATATTTACATGTCTATATACAAAGCTATCACATATTACAGTTTTAATCACTATTTACATTATTGCAAAATTCAGAATCTCCGTCGTTCACTATGAATATAAATGTTCTCCATTTTACGGCGGAGATATGAAATTACGTTTATATTGTCCATAGTTGTAACCTTGTGTTAAACATACACTATGTGTGGTTTCTCTGGGGTTCTGTGATGAGGAATTGTCTCATACGCAAATTGTTGGTAAATATGCTCTTCACTGTCTTCTTGATAATATGCATTTTTGTCCATACTATGCCAAGGAGGGTTTAAGGAATGAAAGTTATTAGTTACTGATGAACCTATCATAAGATACCGATCCACATCCCTTTTGGTATCTTGTTCTTTACTACGTGTTGAATATCCTAATCCATTCCCTAATTTGGACACATCACCATTTAACATAACACTGTTCATCACCTGCTTTGATTTGTCACCTTTGCACCGCTTCAAGGGTCCCATGAAATATAGAACTCCACCTACTACACTTATTATTATACTCACAGTTAGCACCACAACCGCCACTATCACCCACCCGTTTGAGCACCCAAATTCTGATTCCGGAATTTGTATAAACAAAACACCTTTCAAGTGTTCTGGTCCAGAACATTTCACGTCTTCATAATCAATTTTAAGCACAGTACTTGAATTTTCTGATTTTTTATTGCGTAATTCACTATCTCTTCCTAATTTCCATAGCCACAAAAGAGAACAGTTACACACAAATGGATTACCAGATATTTCAAGCTCTTGTAGTGTGTCAATTGGGAAATGGGAAGCTTCAAGTGTCTCCAACGCATTATTTCTCATAAATATATGCGTCAATTTCGGATTTCCATGGAATAGCCTCGGTGGTACTTCTTGTACTTTTATATTTTCATTCATCCAAATCTTTTGCAGGTTAATATTGTCTACAAAAGCTCTTGAATCTATTTTTTCTAAATCGTAAAGACTACTCAAGTGCAAATGTTTTAAATGGAAAAGGCTTTGAAAGGACAAAGATGTAATATTATGAAAAAAGTTTCCACTTAAGTATAAATGTGATAAGTTTGTGAGTTTTGATAGCGCTGAAGTAGGCACCGATGTCAAATTATTATCACTTAGGTCCAAATGGCGCAATGAAGGTAAATTATGTAGGCCCAATTGGTCCACCCTTTCAATCACGTTATTCTTGAAATCCAAATGTTTTAATTCTTTTAAATATGGTATACCATGCTTTTCTACTTGTTCAATCAAATTCTCAGACAGATCCAAAAATTCTAAACGAATTGTAAATATTAAATTTGTTGATGGAATTTCTAATATGGAATTATTTTTTAGAGATAAAACTTTTAGCGATGTTAGGGGGTCGAATGTGTCAGCCTCGAAATTAACTAACATGTTACTAGATAGATCTAGCCTTTCAAGCACTGTGAGATCCTTAAATGTCTGTACATGTATATTGGATATTTCATTATTCGATAAATCTAAATCAATTAACCTCTTCAAGCCAATGAATGTATCTTTATCTAATCGTTTGAGCGCGTTGTGACTAACATTAAGATGAGTCATCTCCAAATTATTATCAAAATTTTTACTACCTAAGTCTTGTACTCTGTTGTAAGAAATATCGAGGATGGTAAGTTGCGTGTAAAAGGCGAAGGTATACAGCAAATTGTCGATTGCATTGTGGGTTAGATTGATGTGAGTAGCTTCGGGATTTAGTTGAATTGGGACAATTTCTAAGCCAGCATTCGCACAGGATGCGGCTCGTAGCGCGTCGTCGCACGCACAGCGCGGCGGGCATAATGTTCTTGCTGCAGCACCACATGCCCATATTACTACTACCACCAACCAACGGCACTTTTCTACGCCGCGTGAGCCCATAACATCTCATGTATACGCCACCGAAAACCTGTAATAGAAAAAAGAGATTTGATATATAAAACTTATATTTAACACAGTGTAACTTATTAATTAAAAAATATAATATTGTATATAATATTGTGTAAAATTAATATAATTTGTAAAGTAAACAGAGACAAAACATTCTAATATCAATTATGTGATATATTTTTCTTGTTCCACTTTTTATCCTTTAGAATAGCAAAAGCTGTCTATCGAAATGAAACCTATCGAAAAAAGAGATTTAATCCAAAAAATAACAAAAACCACAATCTTCAGTGCAATGTGCAAAAATAGCTTAAAACAGTATCGTAACAGTGGTTCTATCGTCATAGATATTTATTTACCTAAGCTTTTCCATTAATAATATTTAGAACAAAAATCTATGATATGAAACTCTATTATTTATTAATAAAAACTTAGAACAACCATACAAAATGTATCGCAAGTAATCATTACCACTCTTTATCGTTTGTGCAATTTTATCACTACATCGTAAATTTTCATATTACTATAAAGGTAAATTGCTGTCCTTTACTGCAGGGACTACGAAACAGGCGCACGTGACGTGAGGCTTAATGTTTCGGCTAGTCTCGTATTCGCCATTCGGAGGAAATATTGCGTACGTTTATTTATTGTTCCGCGGCTTCGCCAGACGAATGTCCTGCGCAAACGGGTGCTCGCTTAAACTCTACGCTAATCTGCCGCCCAAGTGATTCCTTTACAATACCTTCTAAAACGTTCTAATATTCAACAAAGGAGCGTTTGGTACTTTAAATTAAATGTTCGGCTTTACAATTCGACGGAATGTATAATGAATAGCACCGTAACATCTGTTAACGAAGGCGAACGATCTCGAAAGTTTTCACGCGCGGGAATAACTAATTGCGAAGGTTGGAATTCAATTTATGGCTTCTAGTAAGCCTCTCGGGAGATCACGCCATGCCAAAGTATTAATAATGCAAAACAGTGTCACGGAAAGTTTTTGATTCCGAATGCAAATTGAATTAGGAAACAAAGTCAGGAATATGGCGCTCGTTCCAACGCTTTGTCAGTTATCCTGCTCGGACTCAAATGTGCAATAACTCGTTTATCTAAACCAACGAATACAATTTGCGATATGAAACGTTGGATATTAAAACAAATAAAGGACTTCGTATCGCAGCTTACAGTTGTACAATATACGGTCGTATTGAGTCGAATGAGAATACTAATGACTGCTATTAACATACGGAATACGGATATTGGTCCAGGTGTAGTTAAGATGAGAGCACGCCGTTGATTAATACAAGCTAGAATACTTTATCATCCTACATTCTACAATATACAGTAAGTAGGGAAGAGTTGTACCGCAACTTCACCGTCAACCTTACAATATATAAAGATTTAAATTGACTTAAAATTTGTTTTAATAAGTCAATGAAAGATCCGAGAAGTGGGTCTTCCCTTGCAATACGATATCAACACATACGAATGGATTACTTAGCTCGCCTGAATTACAGAAACCATATATACGCCTAAGATTTCCGTATAAAAGCGGATTAATTACATTTGAATCGTAATTACCTTTCAGTTTAGTCAAAAATTATTCGCTGAATGGATGAAGTCATTTTAAAAACATTTCTTTTCTCTACCTCTTATTAAACGTAAATTTGCGTAAATTTTCTAATGATCAAATATGATAATAATTAAAATTTCGATGTATTAGGTATAGTAAAAATGTTTGTATTTACGATTAATTTACTTGTATTTTACTGTATATGACTGAAAAGTATTTATCGAAGATGTTTTTGTTAAGTCAAATGCATTTCAATCATAATTTAGCATCTGATCCGAGGTGGTAGTGGCTAAGCGGAGCCGATAAAGAAGCGAAAGGCACGGCACGCCCTCCATTTCCGAACCTATATTATTCGAGCGGCACTCTTTTGTCTTTTAATTTCCTGTCCGCCAGAGCGCGCTCCCATCATGAAATTCGCCTTCGTGAGCATCGTTAACTTGTATCGGCCTTTGTTGTTAGCTATTGAACTTTCTCATTACAAACGTCATCAATCGAAACCGCAAAATTTGTTAGAATATTTTTTGCATTCAAATAGCTTAGGCTTCATAAAATGAGCAAGGCTCTTTGTTTTAATTTGCCTTTCTTTATATCGGATGTGAGGAAAACTTTGTTTTGATTTCACTTCTTAAACGCACTCGTAATGGAATTTAAATGTTTTCTTATTGAAAAGTTAAGAAACGCGTTTGACATTTAGATGAGGGATTTTGATAAGTCTAATGGACTTTGAATTCTTTTGCAACATTTATTAAATACGATTTGAAACTTCCTAATCATAAAATCTGTAGGAATTGGCAAATATAATTAGAATATGCATAAACTTTTTAAATAACAATTTCTGCATCTATAATGTATTTATAAGATAATAACATAGTCGAATATAATACATTTGTATATCGCTATGTTTCATCAATAATTTGAAACGTCCCTTAATAACAATTATCATTCACTAAACACCTCGTCCCATTGCAAATTCAATATAAGCTATAATACTAGCCTATTAATAACCGTCAACATGATCGGCCCATTTAAATTATCAAAACTATCCACTTATACCGTACTAATTGTGGACGAAGTAATCAACAGTGAACGTACCCACTAAAGTTATCACGGTGTTAATACAACTTGAGACATTACTAACACAATGGAGGGTTTACGAGGGGTGCGAGACAATAAAGGCAGTGTAAAAGTCGGCTAACCGCTCGTCTCTCCGAGAAATATCCGATCCCTCTCTTTCATAGCTTGCTTAAGTCGTATGCTGTCATTTTAAGCAACCAAATTCAAGTTAAACTATTTGCCATGAGCATTGCATTACCTAGTTTTACTTTACTCTGCAATGCATAGAAATAGCTGTTTTCTTTTTACTTGGAATCGCATACTGTATTTTTTACGTAAATAATATTACGAAAACTACTGTTAAAAACTTCTATATTGTGTTTTAGGAAATACATATTCATGTTATATATTTGTATGTTAGTACCAATATGCACATTAATATCCCAAGTGCTACTTTTTTGACATAATGAAGAAACTTCTGTAACTACTCTTAATAAGAGTGATTGCAAATAAATACAAGCTGAATTATTTTATATTAATAGTTTTGTTATTTGAGACATGAACTTTATAAAAATTAGAATGATCTCCAAGATATATAATTGTTGTTTTATCATTATTTCGCGACGCTACAAGGAACGGTTTGACGTAATTATCTGCATACTGAGGTTCCTAGGCGAGATCGTGA
This sequence comes from Brenthis hecate, assembly GCA_951806755.1. Taxonomy (NCBI): domain Eukaryota; kingdom Metazoa; phylum Arthropoda; class Insecta; order Lepidoptera; family Nymphalidae; genus Brenthis; species Brenthis hecate. Next base: position 3,520,961 of record OX638262.1, read on the forward strand.
CATACTACTAGGAAGTTCTAGGAAGTGAAGTCTTAATTTGCCAGATAACATCTCAACAACATCCCAAAAGTCCTTTGAAAGTACAATGCTACAATAATAGTAGAAGTGTTTTTTTTATTAGTTGATACACAATCTACATATTTTGATAATTACGGAAATACCTTCATCATTTTAGTGGCACGATCGGTCTTTGGGGTCATTTTAATTAAGGCGATATGAAAGTTAATCTAAATAAACGATGATAAAGTATCCACACCCTATTTCGCGGTGGCCAACAAATTAATGTTGCAAGGGAGAACACCTGACAATAGTTACGCTTCCTAGATATTGATTTTGTAATCAATGCCAGATTAGAGAGCTCCCAAAGCTTTCTCGCAATTAAAAAGAGATTTATTAATTACAATTACAAAATTCATTGCATCATTAACAGCACGTTTGTTAAAAATGCTAAGAAGTTTTAATTAAATTGTATTTGACTTCTAGATATGTCTACAATATATTTTACTTACCTATCATAACTAAAATAAATCACATCGTTAAGTAAGCAAAACAGTGCATTGACACGAAATATCTCTTTAGTATCTACAACCTAAGCTAAGAGCTAAAAGTATAAAAAGAGAACTTAGCTGAACAAAACATCTGCACAATCTCATTTTCTCTTTCATCGCAACAGAGCGAGTCTTAGTGAATCAGGCTTCTCTATGGCGCCTTTATAAACGCAATAATGAGGAGTGCTAAGACGGCATTCAGCCGTGAGCCCTAACGAGGCGCGATGAATCGTCCATGAGGCGAGCACAAAACTTTACCACTTGGCCCTGTAATGGTGTGCTAGTACCTAGGGCACGCGCCACCAACTTGCCTGCTACACTCGCCAAAGGGTTTTTAGCGTACACCGACTTGCTTTCACTTTGACTTTTATCGCTTGGATTACTCTCAATTCGCCTCAATTGGATGCTCCTCACGGATGAATAGTCAATGAACGAATTTGAACAAGGCAGATTAAAAAGATCCGTGTATTCTTCTAGCCCGATTAAAAAAAAATCATTTCGTAGCTAGTTTTTCAGAATACTTACAATTAGTTAGATGAAAATTATAGATATTACTAATAGAAAAAGTCACTTTTTTATTCTGTAACAACTCAATAGATTTGGATCCAGAATAGCATTGTAGGTAAGAATTTTTAATAAATAAAGGTTCACCTTTTTTTTGATTGGGTGCCTTAAAATTAAGATGAAAAAAAAATCCCTTTTACGGTCACATTATAATAATTTATTATATCTTAGATGGATAAAACGAAGAAGTGAGCGATATTTTAATAGAGGTGACTGGGAGAATTGCAAATGACGTGCTTGCGTCGGTGATATCTCCCGAATCGGCCACTAAGCCTGCCAAATGACGCCAACCTAATGAAGATTCGCGGCACTTCTGAGGAAATACTGAGAAAATTAGTCAATCTTATCTGCACCGCATCTTTAGCAAGTTAGGAAGACAAAGTAATGAAATAGCTCACGAGATTACAGATGTATGTTATCACTAGGAGGCCATTACATACGAACTGCGTGCCTACAGTTCCCCAGCAAAAATCCCTGGGATCCCGTAAAAGATATCTAGCGGCTCTTTTAGGGTTATTAATTTGAGTGGGTTTTAAGAAAATGAGTCAAGGATATATTCTTTCCTTACATCGTGAGAAATCGGTGCGTTCAATAAATAAAACCCCTATAAAGAAATCCGAACACTTTTATTCTGTTCAACATTCATGGAGTCTTTGAGATAAAAATTTGCAACCTCTTATGGCGAATTGCCAATTGGATATAATGAAAACGGTCGTTCCTTTAACTAGACAAATGTGAGACCTTATTATCCTAATGCAAAATAATACGAATCAAATATTTTTTAGCGTAAGTTCATTATTATTGGCGATATTTGTAAAATTCTCTAATTGACAACAAATATCATTAAGCAATAATTTATAAGTATTATACTATACACTGAAAATGAATGCTATTTTTTTTTTATTTAAACTGAAAAACCAAATTGTGTACCCATAAGCTTCCCAGAGCCTTCACCCCATAAGGCAAAATCTCTAAAAGCGTAACTTTCAACAAAATCCTACGTTTCAATACCATACCTTGTTGCAACATTGAGGGATCTGTCGTATCCCATACTGCAGCCGAGACGGGGTTAGGGCACTCGGCGACGGTAATGCGTTTTACGAATGAATGAGCGTATGAATAGCAGGATTTCATTTCCAACTAACTATTCAGTCACAGAAAATGCAACCCTTGCATTGACGGCGAGTTTTTGCCACGCGGGCGACGAGATTATCCGGCACCTCACGTTTGCTCCCGGCGATAAATTCACAATACGTTTTACTATTCTCGAGATTTGATAAACAATACGCTCGGAGTGTAATAAAGATCTATAATAATACTTCTATTCCGTATAGCTGGAAGCTAGAAAGGCTGCGTTGCAGTTTTACGATACATAAAGTAAAGAGCTGAGTGGAATACATTTAAGATTTACGAACGTAACAGTACTCCATGATACAAAATTTATTTTACTACCTGAACTCCTATATCCAATGAATATTTTGATCCAATAACAAAGCAAAATATAAGTAATACATTTTTTTTACAAGGGTATTTGTCTACATACAGACTAAATGTGGTTTTCATTTTGTAACCTTTTGACCCGAATATTCAAACGACGTTTATATATCACCTTGCAAATCTATTCGAAAATGGTTTACGATGCTCAAAGGCAATAGTTGATTTATTCGATTTGCTCTTTGGACACTGATTGCAGCTACGATTTCCAAAATACATTTTCACTACTGAATTGTACATATCTATCGAAAAAAACATTCATAGTTCGTGTATACGGGCAATGATAGAGAAATTCAAATAGCTATAAGAAGAAAATTGTAGTGCATATTTGAAATTGTATAGCGGGTGCACATCCTGTACTAGCGGAGTAAAAACATGAATGAAGTTACCGTAAGATGGATCGCTCTGAACCTGCCTTATCGCTGTCAGATGCTTCCGGAGGTCATTGTACTGGCCGATAGCTGTCTTATCAAGTTATTGATGTTTCCGCCACCGGTAACATATTATGTTCTGCATATAGCATTCAAACTAATCCTTATTACCTAAGGCTACTACTAATATCATACATGTGCCGATAAAGTTTTTCTAATTTGCTTGTTAGCCCAAAAGACGTAATTGTTAGCCCTTTTCGATTTAAATAATCATTTTTTGTTTAATTCCATAAGCAGGTTATATCTAATGAGTAAGAGAGGCCTTAAAAAGTTTTAATTATTTTTTATCACAATCCAATAATTAAGATATCGCCCAAGACAGACAGCTGATAAAGTAATTAAATAAGAATTCTGTTATACATTGACACTACATTTCATTCAGATTAATTTATTAAAAGCTGAAGAAACTCGTAGAAGAGCTTTTTATATCGTTGCAAACTGCGTTAGCAGAGAAACAAGCTATTTTGTCCTTTATAAGTCAGTGGAGATATTTCTACAAAGTAACAGGATTCATTAAAATAGTTAAGTAATACTAAAGTGCCTAGGCTTTGCGTGTTTTCACAAGAACATGTTCGTATATTTTGTTGTAATAAGTATATTTTTTCTATAATCATTGGTTTTAAAATAACATAAATTGCTATAAAATATAGTAATAAGTTACAAAAAGCTCTTACATTCTCATTTAGCACATTCTTATTTTAATTTAAAAAAAAACATCTTAGTGAGTCAAATAATTTTGTTCGCGCTAAAACGAAATCGAACCTCTGACTTAAATAATATGTTAATATCATTTAGCGACAACACCACACTGCTATTAAAATAACATTTCAGTATAATAGTGCGCTTTTAACTCAAAATCATTTTTCATAACAGTACTCATATTATAGGCTTTCACATAAATTAAATATGCCAGTCTGAATTTAAAAATAAAACGAGTAATAAAGCTGAGATATAACATAATGTACCGGCAGGTTGTAATTTAATTTCAAATCTAGGTTAAATAATTATTAACAAAACGAAGCGTGTACGGTTTCCAGACCCACGATACATTATTTATGATCCATCAACAGATATAAATATCTAAAAGCAATTATTGCTATCCATAACAGAACTTGGTAAATCGCACCATTTGATATGATACGATCAGAAATTCGTTCCCATGAAAGTATAAACTCCTATAAACTCCCACGAGGCTCTCAAAGTCTACCACAGGGCACAGTGGCCGTACTCAGTTACACCATGATCTATGTACTGTAGACACTATTGGATCCATTACAATAAATAAATTCACGCCAATATGACATTTATTACGTAGTGTTACAACATGATTTAGTTTTCACGGTTTTAGAATATATGTAAATGTGTGAAGCAGCGGTGAGCTATACAAGCAATACGTAAACCATCGGAAGGCTATCGTATATCGGAGCCGGTATATTAAAATTTTTGAAGTCAAACGGGATATGGACCATGAAACCGCATATTATATATAAATAAAAATATACTCTTATCGATGCATCTTTCTAAATACTTTTTAATAGTCACTAAGCGACAATGAATTGTAAACAGCTCGTATTACATTTTAGACTCTGAAAAAGGATTAATTTTAAAAGAAACCATTATAGTATCGGCTTTTGCTTGTGAAGTTTATGTATGTACGTATAATACATTCCTCGATTATTCCTATGGGTAGTATGACGTTGTATCCATACTTTCATACTTAATATTATAAATGTCAAAGTGTGTTAGTTTGTTTGTCATTCTTTCACGTCGAAACGGAGTGACGGGTTGGCGTGATTTTTTGTGTGAAGATAGTTGGAGGGCTGGAGAGTGACATACTTTTTACCGCGGGAGCTTACCTAATTCCCACGAAAAAATGCTTTATAATACAATCCAAAAAAATACATATGACAGAATTACTTGAAACTTGGTATTAATGTTCTTCAGTAAAATTAAATAAATCCTGGTTTTAGCATTTTTCGAAATTCATCCTATATGGGGATAAAATAGTGGACGAAAGTTTGTATGAAACTTCTTTTATAGAAATTTTTTTGTAGTTATACCGCGAGCGAAGCCGCTGGTACTGCTAGTATGTACTACCTATAAACTTCCTTAACAATTACATTTTTTCATCTCCATACATTAGTATAGATACTATTTCAAATTCATACAACAAGAAGCGTGAAATGATATATTGGCTAGTCACGTCTGTAAACAAAATGAAATAACATTCACGTTGTGGTCTAAAAAACCACTAAGAGTTCCGTTCGGATCAAATGTAGATTAAGCCAAATTTAAAACGTTCCCACCGTTTCGCTTGACCGCCCGTGAATATACCATTTAAACTCTCATAATTATTTTTCTCGTGAACCAATACAACAATTATAAAATTCGTTACAATCTACACTGATTTAGGTCCATATAAAACGTGTTATAAAAACTCGAAATGCCTTGTGATTGATCCGACTGTTTGGTATTAAATTCACACCTAACTAACCCAAATAAACTTATTACTCCCAATTTTGGTTATATTTTAGTATATTTTTACCGTTTTACATAAAATTTATTTATTAATAAGCCTAAAACGAAGAGTTTTTCCAATTTATTTCTATGAATATTTTATACATGTCCGCGCATCTGTTCGAGCGGAGTTAAGATGAATACATTTTTATTATAAAATACTCTCGCAGCTACTTTGTATTTTAGCATAAAGAGGCATTTTTATTATTCACTAAATTTTTTATAATAAAAAATATAGTGAACGTAGAGAATGAAAAAATGTTGTTACAACGTGACCAATTAACGTATTTTGAACCGTGTACAACCTTCTTTTAAACAACACCATTAAGCCCGAAGAAAATCTTACATTGTAGCTGAATCATAATTTTCAATGAAAACTTTTAAATTTCCAGTAAAGAAACTGAAATTTTCTAGAACGTCCCAAAATTTCCTTCGCACACAGTTAAGCGCTATCAAACGTTCTCGCAACTTACCGTACCTGTACTAAGACATAACAATAACAAAGAAACTATATCCCGTGCGAGACCGAGGTACAAATAGTCCAACTCATTCGAATTCACGTCAAGTCGGCGTATTTGTAATTCAACACGGAGTCCCCGCGCGGCGTACATATTGTTTCACCTAGAACCGCTAAAGGGGAAGCTCTTTGTTCATAAAACATTTATTGGACGCGAATCGTTAATGAGAAGCTCGCAGCGGCTTTCAAATTAGGCAAGTAGAGCGAACGACATGTCCTTGACAAACAATATGCCTGCTCGACATTCGCAAATTGTCTAACAGTACTGTCGATATTTGAACTAAATGACTTATCTATACCTGCATATAATAAAATTCTAACTAAGTCGAATGTGTACATTAAATATTTTTTGGAAATCTTATTGAATTAGTCATTATTATCGATACAGAAACCGAATCTACAGTTTTTAGAATTTTTGTCTATCTGTCTGTGACCGCATCACGAGAAAACCAATGGACAGATTTTGATGTTTAGTATGATTATAGCTGATTATCCGGATCAACATATAGGATACTTTTTACTGCGGGAAAATGTCATCACTGAGAAATCTATACTAAACCTTTAAAAGTACTAGTTACTTTATAAGTAATTATTTAATTTAAACTCAGATTAAAATTTTAATTTATAATTTTATTAAGTTTGATTTAAGCATACTATTGAAGAATTAGAAGCAATAACTTAATCATTTATTTTTAAGTTTTACGCAATATCCGTTTAATCTAAGTTTTTCAATTATTTTAATATAAGTTCAAAATACTATCTTGTTGTGTTAAGCACCTTTATAATATAAGAAAAGTTACCCAATGCTGAAATTGAATACATTAATTTATTATACACGTACCGCATATAAAGTACGCATTATAATACTAGCATTGTCCGTGGCCCCGCCCGCGTTCAGATGACCAAAAACCAAATTCTTAGGTTTTACATATTAGTATACTCTTACATTGCAGTTTTTGTATTTTTTCTCAGAAATGAGATATTTTCCCGGTGTAAAAACGATTCTATATGTTGACCCGGATAACCAGCTATCACCATACCAAATTTCATCAAAATCCCTCCAGTGGTTTTTCTGTGATGCAGTAACAGACAGACACACAGATAGACAAAAATTCTAAAAACTATAGATTCGCCCTCTGTATCGATAATAATGTCTATTTCAATAGGATTTTCCAAAAAATAGTTAATGTACAGATTAGCTACTTTAATACAATTTTATTACATGTATAGATAACTTTAAATTGTACCAATATAATTAAGCGTTTTCAAGTAACTCATAATAGAGGTAACTTTTATAGAACTGCTCCTTAAGTTTCATTAAACTCATTGTAAATAGAAAACATCATACATCTACTAGAATATTATACATAGAGCCTATATTAACTGTAATAGCCCGTTTATACGATACGTATGATACATTACGTTAATTTATAGTACAATACAGGAATATTTTGATTAATTATGATTAAAATTTAAAATTAAATTTGAATGATTACTTTTTAACGATAAGGTAAATAAAAGTCCAAGCTGGGTTAGAATAATTTCTTAGCTTTAAAAGCGATTATTCTAACCCCAGTCTGGGCTTTTATCTTGAAATTTATATGGACCTACTTTGAGTACAAGCTACTAATTAAAACAATAATACTAGCTTACTGTGTATTTTAAAATTATTTTCATTTCAGTCATCAACCCTAAACCAATGTCAGTGTATGTTCAGGCAAAATCACCGAAAAATACCTTTACATACAAATCGTCTTTCATACAGGTAATGTTTGTTCTCATATTATTTACAATCAATATGTAATTATTCATCGTGTACCTATATAATCTTATATTCTTATATATTTATATTTTACAATTTTTTAATTTCCACACAGAAATATATAATAATTACATTGTTATTATTATATGAATATTTAAAATTGTATACTTTATAATAAAAAGACATACACTCACCAATCACAATAGATCACCGTTCAGAGGCCGGTCAAAAACCCCTTATATTAAATAATCTCTTATCTACAATAGCAATTACCATATTACAGCAACCCTATCCTTTACCATTGGTACCGCTCGTTAACCAATTCTGCTATTAGAAACTTTGATTACATATGAACAAATCTAGAACTTCGATACATGGTGAGTAATTTCAAATCAACTATAATTTCGTATAGAGAGTCGAGATGACGCGGGGCTCCTCGGTCCGAGAATGTTCAAGGCTCTTCATTAAAGGCGAATTGAGGATTTGAGGGGAGCAAGTGAGGAGGGGCGATGGCTTTATGGGACAATTTGCATTTACACGAGCCCAAGCACAGATTACGCAAGCACTTATCCGCCTGCCGAAATGAGGTTCACCTCCCGCTTCAACCAAACAGACCTTTGTTTATATTTTGCAGAATTTTTCATCCACCATTCATTTTGATGGCCTGTTTGTAAAATGTTGTACCGACGATGTTTATAGTTTCTTTTCTTTGTCGCGATCTCATTTTCTGATGTAAAACCTTTTAAAGGCAAGCTGTTTGCACTTGTGAACTTTTTAAAATTAACGATTACTTTAACCAACTTTGAGATAAAATTTTTACTTATTTTTGATTAAGTAGATAAATGAATGTTATAATAAAATTATACAAAGTAGTGTCACTACACTACTTTGTATATACTACACTTAGTTTAGCCTAAATATAAACAAATATAAGCTTATAATGCAAGCTGGATAAAATGTCCACAAATCTGTGTTGCCCCACTTTCAGAGAGTACCTTTGAGTGGCCCTGATAAAAGCATGTCCATGCAGGGTCTAAATGTCTGACCGATCGGAGCTCCAATTTAGTGCCCGCATTGCTTATCAATGTCAGCCCGGGACAACGAAGCAAGTGCCAGTATATATTGTCTTAAGAATATACTGCTCAATATCTAAATAGAATGTAAGGTAAATAAAAATTTTGTAATAGTATTCATAAAATTTTATAATCTACTATTCAGTTTTATTCAAACTCTCGATGCTGTGTTTAATAGTGAACCATACAACAAAATTATATTGGAATTGACAGTATTTTGCATATTAAAAGAGAGATTTAATTTTGTGGCACAATCATATATTGGGAACGGCGATAAATATTGAAGTCGTAATTGATACGCGAACAAGTGAATGATTGTTTTCAAAAGGATTAATTGAAATTATTTTAATTAGTACATTTCGTTAAATGTGTAAAAATATATGTACTGACAGTAAGAGATAATGCATTTCATTAATTTAAATTCCTGATACGATTTGCCAATCACAATGATATAACATACTGTAAAATTATCATCATATATATATATATATATATATATATATATATATATATATATATATATATATATATATATATATATATATAGTTCTGTTATAACGAACGGTTACGTAATACAGTCTGCTTTATGAAATGTTTTAGGATTACAGAATACCCTATCCAAATATTAAGTTAGCTTAGTACATTAATATTCATCGACCCGATCGACCTATTTGCCGCGCTGTCGCCGTCACACAGGTACCGATGCCCTTAATCAGGGAAATTGCTATGAATAGACTAAAATTTATAAAATTAGTAAGGTAATATGCAAGGTTTAAACATAAATAATAATATACGCTTAGATTAAGCTGTTAAAAGCAACCTAACTACTTTGTGCGTCTTTATTATTTTGTTCATTTCTAAAAGTTATGAAATGTGTCATTATATGTTTGTGTCTAATAATATATAATGAACAAAAAAATCTAGTAATATGATTAGATAAAGTTTGTAGAACAATCTTCTAGAAGCTAGTCAGTCCTCTTTAATCTATTTAAGAGTTTTAAAAAGCTTTATTTAGAAGTCTAACGGCTTAGTCTTCATGAGTCAGTCAGATTATTGCTCACTAGCGACTCACCCTTGCTTCTCTCGGGTTCGTCCCTAGCTTGATGCCCCATACTAAATTTCATCCCATTTTCACCCCCTTAAGGGACGATTTCCGAGATAAAAAGTATCTTGTATCCTTCTCAGAGTCTCAAACTATCTTCTTACCAAATTTCATCTAAATCGGCTCAGTAGATTCAGAGATTACCCCCTACAACGTCACAAATTCACAAACTTTACCTCTTTATAATATTAGTATAGATTAGTTAGAATAAAAAATAGATGCTTGTAAAAAATAACCGTTGGGAACTATATTACTATACAACAATGAAATTATAGTATTAAACGATCACGCATACAATAAATATCAGGGGGTTCGACGTAAGCTACAGAATTGGACAATAAAAGTTGGATTTATGGCAGGCCTGCCCCATACAAGCGTGTCCCGTCACTCACTCCGCGCGGTCATTGGAACGCATTCGCTCATAATAATTGACATATTGAAAAATACCTCAGGTTACAATAAAGTATAATAGATAGGCTACATAATTTGAAACAGTAAATCAATGAAAATATAAAGGTCATAAAAAGCTCTATTTTTCTCACATTATAATACCTATTTATTCTAAGAAATATTGTTATAAAAAATGTACATATTATGTAAATAAATTTATAAATTAATATCTAATCTTTTTTTATTTTATTTCTAAAACAATATATTAAAGGTCTAAATATCTCTTCTCATACGTAAAATCGTTTTGACTGTTACCACTTCTACTCCTCGCTATGCTGAGGTTTTGAAATATTTGAAAATATGCATCAGTCAAACACACTGCCATGTACATTCAGAGGGAGTGTCATTGAAAAATGATTGGTCATATTTTGTTTGTGGACATGTTTGACAGCACACCATGGACGCAGAAGTGCGTAAAACCGAATAAATCTAGTTACCCCTAAAGGGTAATTTGCTATACCTTGTTGATTGATTTATTGGTTTCAGTTTACTTTTAAAATATTTTGCCTAAAATGGTAGAGCTCATTTAAGATATTATAAGATTAATTATATAATTAATTAGCGGCTTACCCTCGCTTCGCTCGGGTTCGTTCCTAGTTACGTTTTAGCGGTTAGTATGGAATAGATAGACTATATCCATACTAATATTATATATGTGAAAGTGTGTTTGTTTGTTTCTCTATCTTTCACGTCGAAACGGAGCTGTGGATTGACGTGATTTTTTTGTGGAGATAGTAGGAGGACTGGAGAGTGACATAGGCTACTTTTTACCGCGGGAGATAATCTAAGTCCCACGGGAAAACACGTTACAATACAACCCAAAAGTTTTTTATGATCAGAATTACTTGAAACTTGGAATTAAAGCTTTTCAATATAATTCTCATATATAATATTAAAAATATATATTAATACACATAAGTATACTAGTAATTATAGGATTTTTAATTAATATCTCGCAATATACGTACAATTTTAAATATTAACGTAAAAACTTTCTCATTTTAAAAAGCTGTTAGTTAAAAGTTCTCGGGTAGATTTGTGTCATATGGATTTATATTATACGGATGGTGCAATTTAATGAATTAATGCCCTAGTGTAGTAATACTCAGTAATAAATAAAGTGTTTTACATAAGTTTTTCCAATTCACTGTAAATCGAAACGAAACAAAAATATTCCGACATCTTTTTTAGTGAAAATTTTGCAACATCGTATAGCTTTCAACGGTCTTTTAGAAAGGACGAGTAAAACTGGATTTAAATTTGAACAGCGGAACCAAACTGTTGCAGTTGTATAGAACAGTTTTTCAATTTAACAACAAATAGTTTAACATTCGTAAAGCTCGGCTTAGAGAAAACAAAGCACAAACGACTCTCAGGTGTCCCTATTGAAAAAATCTGCAACCTTGTTAATGTTGATATTTGCTTGGTACTACAGTGAAAATTACCTGAGCTAAGCCCCGTTTTATTTTGTTATAATTTAGTTTCTAAGATAACACATTAATAGGAATATTTTTCATCTCTTTGTAATTACCGAAGGAGCACCACTCAAGTTATTTTTATTAAAGTTTTTATCTATAATTAAAACAGCTCAATAATATATTTTAGAAATATCTTAGTATTAATAGGCATTATTTTACATTGGAAATACACTTTGAAAATTACGTGTAAAGCATGTATGGTCAATGCAAATATTTGTCGAACATACAAAATCATATGTAAAACTCATACATAAAATGGAGACCGTAAATTTTAGCATATGCATTGAAAAAGTAGGTTATTTTAAAGCCTCTTCAAAACGAGAATGGTTGAACAATTAATTTTATATAAATAAACTCACCTGACTATAGGCAGTGGGTTGGTGTTATAAACTTTTATTGTGCGGAATCATGAGCCTTTGTAATCAGACCATTAACGTCTGTACGTCTGAAACAATAAAACAAATATTATACTAACAAAATTCATGACGGCTAACATGAAACATGCTTCTAAATATTACATTAACATTAATAAAAGCTAATATAAGTTAAAGTAAATTCAGACCTTTATTTTCCTTTAGGATTTGTTTCATTTGACGTAGAAGCATAATAAACTACGGTACCGAGTTTGATTCTCATATTCTTACACTGTTATCAAAAAGAAATAATTACATATTAATATTTATAACTAGCATTTCCCGCGGCTCCGCCCGCGTTCAGATGACCAAAAACCAAATACTTAGGTTTTACATATTAGTATAACTCTTACATTACAGTTTTTGTGTTTTTTCTCAGAGATAAGATATTTACCTGCGGTAAAAAGTATATATGTTGACCCGGATAATCCGCTATCACCAAACCAAATTTCATCAAAATCCCTCCAGGGGTTTTTTCCGCGATGCGGTAACAGACAGACAGACAAAAATTCTAAAAACTATACATTTGGCCTCTGTATCAATAATAATGACTATTTGAATAAGATTTTCCAAAAAATAGTTAATGTACAGATTCGATTTAGCTATATTTATATATATATATATATATATATATATATATATATATATATATATATATATATATATATATATATATATATATATATATACGTACATATTTTTTCGTATTGTGATAAGATTTGTTGGCAGATACTTATGTTTGACTTGTATACATAAATGTATATAGATGTATTAAGCCCTTAGTTACCTCACTATTAGTTATATTTAAATGTTCTATTATTAAAAGTAAATAAAATCATACAAGCTACGAGTACTGAAAAAACGCCTTACGAGTAACACATAATATAAGTTTTACACAAAAACACAAAACTGTTGTTAGTTTACTTAAATGTAAATTCTTTTAATTCTTTAACGTACTGTCTAAATAAAAAAAACGCATAATATTATCTCTAGAGATTCTAATGGATGTAACACATCAAATTTATTATCTATTTGGTCGACCATAACAACCATTATGTAATGAATCGATAAAGGATTCTCCCGTTTAAGGTTCATAAAATAGACCTTCATAAACAAGCAGTAATACTTTATGGATCCCTGTAATTCATATAACCTTTTATTTTTTCTTAGTTACATCAAAATTTTACGATACAATATTTTATATCGCGTCGTTAAAAAATAAATATATATATAATTAACACTTCTTTCAACTAAATCTTTTCTAGTAACAAAGTTGTGTTTAATTTGTAGAAATTTCAAATGGCGCCCGCATCGAAACTGAACAATAAAACTTCTAGTTTCTAAACAAAAGGTTTAGAAAAGTCGGCTCACAGACATAGGCGTCCCAGGCAACTGTCGTGCTTCAATCAAGCGGAAATGTTTGCTTGGACGCTCGGTCGAATCCAAATAGAACAAACACCCCCAGACTACCCTTATTCACCTAAGCACTCACCCTATGAAATTTGAATCTTTTTCACAACTGACCAGTCATAAGTGAAAAACCTATTCTGTTTACTCGCCCAATTCACTCAAAACGTTTTTTTTAATAAATGCCAGGATATTTCTTAAGATGAATACGTCTAGTTACTTAATATAGCTCAGATAAAAAAGAAGTTAACTAACAAAGGATGATAAAATACACTTACATTCAATGTAACAACCGGCCAGGTTAAAATTAATATCAGTCTTATTCCAGCTTAATCTAAGAGAAAGTTGATGTTCGCACACAACAAGCGTTTGTCGGATGGTAAATGAACATTCTTTTGTTTTCATAACCGTTTAAGTAGAGCTTCTAACATCTAATATAAGAGTAAACCTTTTGAGGTTTCGCTAAAGGGTTCATTTCTGATGACTAATGTTGTAATTCTAGCGGTTGTGCTTCCAAAAAGATACTAGATGGGATTATACTGTGACGGCTTGTAGCGAGAGAAAAATGGAACATATTTATCTCAAACGTGTATCGGTGCAAGCGGCCGTCGAGTATCTATTTTAATACGACTGTTTTTGTGTTTTGAGTAAGAAATAAATGCGTACAAAATAAAATCGGACACTGAGCATTTTATATTTCTAATTAGGTCAGTAGTTTTGACATTTGTAATCTGTTTATGTTAAAATGATATGCTTTTTGAAGATATACTTAAACATCATTTTGAAAATAATAAACAAGAAAATTGAATCAAACATCATCCAAAACTTTTTTTTTAATAAAAATAAATTTTACAACTTTTTGCTGATTGATATTTCCTTAATTAATTACTTTTATAAGTATAATGAAAATGATGTTGAAAACTAACGTAATTCACACCTGTTACAAGCGAATGAGTCGCAAAGTACTTTAGCTCGTTAGCCAGAAATCCTTTACTTGGCAAGAAAAAATCATCACAGATTAATTTGAAGTTTTTCCTCTATTTTTTCAACGCCTTAACGAGATAACTCGCTGTACGTAACAAAGTTGCGAGATGCAAAGACTTTGGTGGAGCTTTCAGTCTGCACCATTCTCCTTAATTTTCTTTTCAAACTCTTTAAATTTTCCATCGCTTTAAGACGCGAGACTCAAAACGTTTTGCAATGAGAAACGTCGTAGCTATTGCAGAAAAAACCACTATTGCATTTCTATTGTGCGTAATATAATTATAATTTTATTTCAATATATTTTACTTTTATCATGCATAATTGCTAAGAAAGTGAAATACTTATTACTATTAACCACTATAAAATCCCATGTATACTGCTATGCCATAGTGGCATAGTTTATAATATTATTGTATGCGTCGATTTTTCGTATTACCTATTCAAACGTTCATTTCAATGAAAATTTTTAGAAAACTTTTAACAACAAACAAACAAACAAACAAACAAACAAACAAACAAGAGACAAACAAACAAACAAATAAACAAACAAAACAAGGAAATAAAGAGCCGAATGAGACACCACTACTTCTCTCCATCTGAAGATAGTAACATTTCTGAGAATATTCTAAAAGCTCGTAACCACTTGTTTACTAAAAACTAGTTTCCATTCCCACTTAATTCTCTACATCACTCGATTTAATCTTCGTATAGAATTCATACAGATTAGTCTGGACAGGGCGTCATATATTCTGTAAAACGTAAGGAGCTAAGAAGACGCGTGTAGGTTGTTTATTTATGAACATTTCAAATGTATATTTATATCGTGCGTACACCTATATTTTCAAACGACTTCTTCAAAAAAGAGCATGTTCTCAATTTGACAATATTTTTTTAATATATTTAGTATTAAATATTTTGAATATTTAAATTTGAACTTTTATTATCACTATTAATTATAAATGCGAAAGTTTGTATGTCTGTATGCTTATTACTCGTTCACGCTGAAGTCTGGAGAGAGTTAAATAAAACTTAACACACAGACAGGCTATGACCTGAAGAAAGACATAGGCAACTGATAGTAATAAAAATTGTCAAAAGGCGACACTACCTGTACATAATATGACATATTATAAATACAAAAAATATCTATATGTTATCATCGAGCGAAGCAGGGGTAGTAGCTAGTTAATAATATGATAAAATGTATGAAATATATTTATTACGAATTTCGTTCAGTACAATGTTTCAAAATTGATTTTATTAATAAATAAATTGGACGCTGATTATTAAACACAATTCGGTGTACTAATTTATATTCCGAGTTTGTGACCTCTAACAACCGTCGCTCACGCCACAATATTGAAAAAATGGTAACGAAAATGAATTTTCGAGAAATCTACTCTAACGCTAAAAAAAATGTTTATTATATAAAGCATAAAATTGTCTGCAAATTAAGTACCATTTTTTACATTGTTAAATCAGCAGAACGGAGTAGATTAGTTAATAATACTAAAAATTATTGTACTTTCCAGTTTTTTCTCAATATGGCGGTGTGAGAGGCCGGCTGGTTACGGTCGGAAAATTGGAATATTAATGAAGACCAAACTGGATAAAAAATACAAATTAGATTTCTCCTTGACCTTTTGTAGCTAAGGTCCCTTTTTATGTCTTCATTGAAACACCCTTTAACTGTACTAACAGTTGAAAGTGTTCCTTATAGTTTTTTTGTTTGTTTACTGAGGAGAAGACTATGTAACAATACACAACAATTTACTGGCAAAGTAAACATTTGCTACTTACTAATACAACAAACTTCTATACATATAATAAAATTATAACTAAGTCGAATCTGTACATTAAATATTTTTTACAGACGCCGAATTCTTAGTTTTTAGAATTTTTGTCTGTCTGTCTCTATCTGTCTGTCTGTCTATTACCGCATCACAGAAAAACCACTGAAGAGATTTTGATGAAATTGGGTATGGTGATAGCTGGTTAGCCGGTTGAAAAAATACAAAAACTACATTGTAAGAGTATACTAATATGTAAAAAACCTAAGAATTTAGTTTTTGGTCATCTGAACTCGTGCGGAGCCGCGGGCAATGCTAGTAATACATAAAAAGATAAAATTGTTTTAAAAAGTCATACAAATTTAAAAAATCTATCCTTTTCCAAATTCGACCTTTGCTTTAACAATAAAATTTCAACTAATATATATCTAAGATATTAGATTATTTTTTATATCCATTAGAACTTAAAGTCATGACCTCAGAATATTATATATTTCTGCTTTGATATCTAATATGCGAATTTAAATTATATTAAAATACGTAGTATACATAATTAAGCGCCGAGTATTTACGTACCATAAACCAAGCCCGGTCTTAAAGTGCATATTAAATGTGAAGGTTGAAAACTGCCTTTTAAGTGTGCTATTAATTTCATAAACTTTATGAAAATATATCTTAATATATGTACTTATTATATAGGAGTAAATAGTTTTGAAATTAAGTATATAGGCCATACCAGAGATACATTTTTATTATTATTTATTATATATTTTATTTTATTTTTACATTCTTGCCAGTTAAATAAATCGAGCAATAAATAAAATCTAATTAAAGTCATAACCTAAATATATAATAAATAATTTATCCTTGATTATATCAATGTATACAAAAATTATGTGAGTTGTTTTAGTTATTCCGAATTTTTTTTAAAAATACAATGTTATTGGACTATTATATATTACAAATAGTAGCTATATAATAAACTTTAAGTATAATCATGTATATATGTAAATATTTAAATATATAAATGATAATATGTACGTATATGAACGTGTGAATTAACATATAGAGTTAATATCGGCACTTGCTGCTCGAGGACATAAAGAGTAAAAAGTCATTAAATTTTATAGGTATCTATTAAAAGCGACAAAACAATAAATAAAATCAAAAATCAGATTGGTTTTTCTTTAAATAACAGATTACACAGCACTCGTGAATGGCTGTGGGAATTTATACTTGTGATATAAAACGGAGGACATATTTATGAGTTGAGGGCTAAATAGAATTAAAAAAAACACTAAAACTAGTTAGGTTAAGTTAATACCAATTGAAGGTAGTAGCTCAGCGGTAACGCGCTCGCTTGGAAAACCGAGTGAAGCGGGTTCGTGTCTCGGCTCTCGCACCTCTGATATTTTCAAGTGCGAATCAATTTCAACATGATTACCATTTGTGTTACAGTGAATGAAAACATCGTGAGGAAACCTGCATGTCGTAGAGAAGCTTACAAGTTTTCGAAAGTGATATGAAGTCCGCTAACCCGCACTTGGTCAGCGTGGTGGACTATTGCCTGATCTCCTCATATTGAAGAGAGACCCATGCCCAGCAGATGAGACGTTACAAAGTGCTGAATACAATACCAATTTATAGTTCCAAAGTAAATGTAAGTATAGGAAGGTATTTTTATGTTATTAAGTTCCTTCATTAGTTTGTATTGATGACTTTATTTGCTTATAATAATTTATAGATAAAGTTATTTAAACTTGATATTTGTAACTTCTTTCCTAAAAAACACAATTTTGCATTCATCATGTTTGTCATGGATGTAAATATGTTTCTTTATAACCAAATATTTTTATCTAAAAAAATATAATTTACGAGTATTTCTAAGACAAAATTAACTTTTCCTTACTTCGGTAGTAACAGTGAAACGTGATGTAGACAAGTGATAATATAACCGACCGACCCCAACTTATACGGCTCACGCGATAGCGGTCACGTACTATCGAATACACAACTATTACACCTATTATTAATTTGAATTTGCTACGATTGAATAATAAGCTTATAAAGCGACCCATGGGTAAATTGAAGAAATAGAAAATATAACATGATAATAAATAAGATAAATTCTAATAGGTATATAAATATCTCGTATCACGGTGTTTGTGGTCGCACTCCTCCGAAACGGCTGGACCGATTTTAATGACTTTTTTGTTGTATATTTGGTAGGTATGAGAATAGGTCGTAAAGTATTTTTCACCCTCCTACCCCCACACCCCATTTTTTAATTGCCATTTTAGTATTTTTGTATCTTACGTTAGATTTCTTTGATAATATATAGGCAGAACAAGCTAGTGTCTTTATTATAACTATGAAAGCATCTAATCTAATCTATCTTTTATAGTAATTTTATTCGATACAATTCAGAAATGGATGGTTTTCCTTAAAGCCATTTGAGCCCCTATATTCGTAACACAGAAATAAACGGCAGCTGTTAAAAAATAAGTTTTATTGTTCAAGAAGCGGAACAGTAATGAGGTTAGGAATTTATATACGCTGAAAACACTGAGCAAGAGGATGGCAAATAAACGAGCTACGTTTATATTTTTCTGTATCTACTCAGCTAAGTAAAATAGCGGAATAAGGTCGATTGGATAAATAATAACAAACTCGGTTTATAAAAATATTTCATCGCAGTTTTACTGACACAGTTTCAGTAGTATCTTTTTATAATAATATAAAGCTATTTATAAATACTAGCATTACTCGCGGCTCCTCCCGCGTTCAGATGACGAAAAACCAAATTCTTAGGTTTTACATATTAGTATACTCTTACAATGCAGTTTTTGTATTTTTTCTCAAAAATGAGACATTTTCCCACGGTAAAAAGTATCCTATATGTTGACCCGGATAACCAGCTATCTTCATACCAAATTTCATCAAGATCTGTCCAGTGGTTTTCTCGTGATGCGGTAACAGACAGACAGACAGACAAAAATTCTAAAAACTATAGATTCAGACTCTGTATCGACAATAATGTCTATTTCAATTAGATTTTCCAAAAAATATTTAATGTACAGATTCGACTTAGCTACAATTTTATTATAATATATGTATAGAATTATTAAATGAAGATACTTAGCATTTTTTCAATTGGAAGTCCTTATTAAAATTATTATTATAGCTCAGTTGTTATAGCCATGTGTTATAACGGCATTTGCGTTAGGTACTCTCGTACCTATAAAAATGCAAAATACTTTGGTAATTTCAAGCCCCATAAAGGGTTTACCCCCTTATAAATTAGATACCCACCTACAAGGGTAAGCGGCGACTTTTATTATTGTAGAGAAATGTGACAGGCAGTCATTAATTTAATTTAAATTTTATGAAATATTTCTTGAAACCGTTCGTCATTTCTTGTAATACGGCATTAAATTATCGACGCTTCTTTAATTATTACTATGAATACTATGCAAAAAATTGAGCTTATTTGTTTGATACTTCGCGTCTTCTTCTATCAACAAATTCTTATTTTTAACCAATCTATCATTTTTTTCTCGAATCATACAAATATAATCAGCTTTTAAATATATACCCAAGTTAGTTTGGAAAGGCTACATCACGCACATTCACAAACACGCAAGTACATAATTCATAAAATGTTAATATGTATTTATTTAAACATAACAATAATAACATATCTTTTCACCTGGTAAATTAGACACGAAAGCTGACTTTAAAATAAAGCCTCTATTTCCCTAAACGATGCTGAAAGTTTGTCACGATACTTTATATTATTCTATAAGCATTTTCTGCGAAAAATGCTCACATTTTTGTTATTGATGTGATATTTACAGTATTCATGACGGCACCTGGTGAAGTAATGATGTGTAAAGATGCTGTGTTCTTTTACATATTATTTTGGGTAGATGAAACGTGTTTGGTTATATCTAGTACGTCGGTTATCTCAAATTTATATGTAAAGAAAATATTTTTTATTATTCTTAGATGTCCTGTTCCTAGTTGAATAAAGCAAAGCACAGTGTTTTAGGTTACGTAAAATAAAAATAAAATTGAAAAGAAACGATTGAATTGTGAGTAATAGAATTATCAATTAAAAAACAGAGCTAAATGTAATTTTGATAAAATAACTATAAAATGTAAAAATAGCATCAAATTTTAATTCTTTTAAGTGTGTAGACGAGATCTGTGAGTCTTTAGATCAAAAGGCGACGGTGAAGCCTGTGAGCGGCATTTGTCAATACTCGCGCCGGTGGGCGACTGTACAGTTATTACGTAATACTTTCATCTATATCAAAAGCGAGTACTATTCAGAACACAATAACTCGTTTTAAAATAAGACATCCTATCGTGGCCATAAACATCTTTTCATTCTGCTTGAAGATAAACAAGTTACGAATCTAATATAATAAAATTCATAATTTATATACAATGTACAATCTAATTTTCTTTTATTATCAAAGACATTTGTTATGTACAGCATTCTTTATGGTTCTACTTTTTAGTCACAAATATATTTTACTTTAGTCTAATCTGGAAATTCTATATAATATAAATGTGTATTGTTTTAATTCAAACGGGCCATCAAAGAGATTTTCATTCAATTGATGTACCAATAAGCTTATTTATTTTACATATATCAATATTTATTATTAATACAAATCTATGCATATAATAAAATTCTAAGTCGAATTTGTACATTAAATATTTTTTGGAAAAGCTTATTGAAATAGACCTTATTACCGATACATAGGCCGAATCTATAGTTTTAGAATTTTTGTCTGACTGGGAACGCTTCACGAAAAAACCACTGGACAGATTTTGATGAAATTTGGTATGATGATAGCTGGGTATCCGAGTCAACATATAGAATACTTTTTACTGCACGAAAATATCTCTGGGAAATGTATACCTACTAAACGTTAAACATCTACACTAAACCCTAGTTATTCAATAATTCTGCTACGAACATAAATCATAATATAACGTCACTTGTAATTTAAATAATCATCCTCTTACTGGTAGTGAAGAGATAATTTACTAAGAGTGGGATAAATGAGCAATAATACCATCCAGTCATTGGCCGGATCACAACCAAATCTTCAATAAGAGTCGGTGCGCGGGTGAAAAATGACATCCATTAAGGAAGTGAATACGTTTAAAATAATCGGCTTAGTTGTCCGACGTTGACGTATATTCATACTTATCTTACGTAGATAGCGTAACAGATATCCTCAGACTAATCCCTTACACAAATATCTGGAAAAGACTCGGCACTCCTTGAGCCGGGTAATTGAATGGGTCGCGGCCAGCCGTTCGATTTGAACAAAAGTACCTAATAATTTATACGTATAATCTGACACGCGCTCGTTCACTATACTTTTATTCGTTTTTGGAATCAAGAGTACAGGTCTTTGTTAGATTCTGATATTAACCTCACAATGGCGGCGACAGTCAAAATATTGCCTCATGTTCTTTATCACGTTCTATATCCGCTGTCAGGTCGCAATATTTATACGGTGTTGGATTAACTCCGTACGTAGATTGTAATAATTCAGAGAAAACACAATCGCCACTCGTAAAGTACAGTTTGAATCTCTTTGTAAGACTAACAAAGATAGACTTCTCTCTGTTGAAGCAAACATGACTTTTCCAAGGGAAGCTTTGTATTTTGTCTTAGTTGTAACAGAAAGGAACTATATACTATAAGAAATTTTGTTTTATATAGCATAAAACTTTGTTGCTATGCTCAACTATAATATTATAGTATATATAAAAGTTATTTGGAAATAACTAAATCGAATTTATATGAAAATAATTCAAATTTAGTTTAGAGTCCACTAAAATTAATTATAAGTGAACTATCGAATAATTTAAAGCTTTGACAAATTTAGGCATACATAAATGTTTAATTACTTCCTTAACATACAACCGCTGTTTACTTTAACATGGCTATTCTAAATGACAAAATTCATTGACCCTTTAAAATTGAGTTAACGTTAGAAAATAGCAATTCATTTGTAACGGATTTATTTATATAGGTACATAGAAATATATATTCGAATGTATAATTTGCGTAAAAACAAATTTTAAGTATTTGCTTTTAATAAAGGCACATCAACTTAAAATAATATACCTATTTAAAAAGAATATTTTCTTAAAACTTATATGAGGTTATATTTGTTATACAATTTAATAAAAAAATAATCACACAAATCGGATTACAGTTTAATTTAGTATTTACCTCGTACTTTTTAGAAGTCCCTCAAAATTATAAATCAATATAATGAGTTTGGCTGTCTTTCTGTTTGTTACTATGCTGATTTGATTATAAGGGGACTCTCATTTACTGGACATAATATTCCACTAATATGTTACTATAAGCTACTTTTATAATCATGTATTCAGCCCTTCTTAACGTCCCACTGTTGGGCACAGGCCTCCCTTCAATATGAGGGGGATCAGGCCATAGTCCACCACGCTGGCCAAGTGCGGGTTGGCAGACTTCACATATCTTTCGAAAACTTGCTAGGTTCTCTCAGACATGCAGGTTTCCTCACGATGTTTTTCCTTCACCGTAAGGCAGGTGGTAATCATGTTGAAAATGATTCGCACATGAAAATATCAGAGGTGCGAGACCCGGATTTGAACCCGCTTCACTCGGTTACCCAAGCGAGCGCGTCACCACTGGGCTACCACTGCCTTTATTATCATACCGATTTGAAACTTTATCAATTTTGTACAGTCAAGAACATATTGCAAATAGTGAAACTTCTTTGATCTGTTTTAGGGACTCCAAGTAGAAAAGGTCAAAGTTACCTACTTGCAAAATCTTGTTCTCAATAAATATCTTCTACCAAAACGTTGACCAATTCTAATTAAATTTTTCTTATTTGCCATATATTTATTCAATAAATGCAAGAAGGTATAAAACAGACTAATTTCATTAATCCGAAATCGATGTTGCCTCCGGTTTCATATAACTCCAAAAAGAAAGCCGGAGGACAAATAATAATAAGGAAAAACAAATGCAAGGAATAACTGGTAAATATTAATGTTTTTTTTAGTAGAATTGCTAAAAATATTTTATAGAATCAAATTATAATTATTTATTATTGGAAAATAGGGTCTGACAAAGGACAATTATTAAATATTATTACGGTGTTGAAATATAAGACTTTAAAAAAATAAATATATAAATATACGTATACTATATGTATAATAAATTTAATTTTGTAAGTTACGTTTAAGTTTTTATATTAATAACTATAATGACGAGAGTATTGAAAATATTATAATTTCCGAATTAGTAACAAGCGATTCAAACTGAAAACATGCTGGCGTAAATACTAAATACATCTCATTAATGATTTCACTATAATATCCATAATTTTATAATAAAATTAAGTTTTATGGTAGCAAAGCTATTATAAACTTTTTTACTATACTTTAGTATTAAAACCAATCTATTATAAGTTCAGTTTGTCGAGGAGTACTCTGATAACTTTGACTGACAGAAGCGCAATTGGACTACTATAATATAAATATGAAAGTTTGTACGTGTGTTTGTTACTTTTTCACGTTAAAATTACTGGGCGGATTTGGATTTTATTTATACACAGATAGTGTGTGACCTGGAGTTAAATTAAGGCTATTATCACGCTCCTAGGGTGGTAACCAAGCGAAGCAATGTTAAGTCGCTAGTATAGATCAATGTAGAGTAGATGTGCAACAGTTTAAGGTACAAATCAACTTTTTCCCACGTAAAAGAAGCCAATGATAGTGTGCCAATTCCGTTAATTAAGAGATGGGTGTGGGCCTATTGAAATACAGCGAAACGGTAGCTCGTTGAGTATTCCTGTAGCGTTAAATCAAACAAGAACTGTCGATTCCTGAGCTAAAACTGTAGATACGTGTCTCCAATTAGTGTTTACCACTGTAGAATATATATGAACGCTTTAGACTGTCGACGGCTTGCTTCTTATGTTTACATATCTTCTCGCACAGCGCATTTCAAAATTTAAAAATAGAAATTTTTCATATATTTTATAACTATCATTATAATATTTTTGTGTCAGTTTAATTTTTTTAATGTAAAGCAATATAATTTTAAATTTTTTATCGCTTATTTATAAAACAATATTTATTTTACAAGACCATCATAAATGCTGAGTAATGTATGATGCTCACAACAATCACACTTACGAATACATCTAACAATTTATTTAGAGCTTAAACGTCAAGTGTACTTAGAGTTTTAAAGTAGTCATGCCTTATAAAAATAATGTTAAGATGACCAGTACTTGACAAGTTATAAAGTGGCTTCTATCCAATCGTCAGAGAGATTTGTGAGAGAATCTAAATTTGAAGTTGTGTGAACTCGACTTCAGTAACACTTGTAGCCTGTAGGAATTAAATCTTAATGCTGGTGTACTTGGGATTATATTTCAATACTCGAACGAACGACACTTTCTTATTCTTATGTAGAAATAAAAACTAATATGATGACAGTTCTCGTAAGAATAACTTTGACAATTTACGTACAGTAATTTAAAGTATTTTAATAAAAGGATTTTTATTGTTATTTCTTATTGTCTTCATTATTATTGCAAAACAAAGCCTATATGTGTAACAAATTTCATCGAAATCCGTCCAGCCGCTTAAGCGTGGAAGAGTATCAAACATAGACATACATACAAACTTTTGTAATTATAATACACAATAGTTCGATTTACCGTAATAGAGTTGATAATATGTGATTATTTCAGAATAGTGAGTGAGTGTAATAAAATATTATTACCAAAACATAAAAAAACACCATAACATACCATAAAAGAAAGTTCTAAAATCAAACAGTTTTTTAACGCACATATGTATTATTTTATTGGGATGCAATAAAAGTTACAAGTAAGAGCCATAACTTGAAAAGTTAAAAGACTCATCCTCTTTTAAAATTCTATCTGTTACATCCATGTTGATTGATATAACTATTTCAGCTCTACGAGGGTGTTACAACGATTATCCTTTTAAGCTGCCACCGAAATAACTACTGTTTCAATACTCAATAACTAAGCCCCCAAAGAAGCATTGATAAACACAAATGGTTCTGCGGAAACCAAAACTTCATTTATTTAAGGACTACAGTGTGACACTCATACACATTAGTGTAAAAACACACTAAGAAAAGAATAAGGATTTAAGAGCACGCGTTTTAGTAAGCTTAGCTTTTGTATAATGAATGACTTTATTTAATATATAAATAAACTTTTTTATCTATTACATTATATACTGTAGAAAGTAGAAAACTATTATATTTTTTTATTTTCTAACTGCTAGACAGTTTTCGATTATAGTGAATTTAATAATAACTATCTATTTAAAAATTCATTGTAATAATAAATTTTAATATTATTGTGTATCTACACTAACTTAACGTCATCTTACATTTCCTGGCGCCTACACATGCAACCAGTATAGCGACGTTTAGAAATCCTCTTCCGCACCGTCGACTCTGACGAATTAAGTTATTAACGCTTTAAAACAGCTGCACCACACAAATAAAAGTCCCGATCACTCTGAAAGCTCGCTTAAAGCTCACCACTCTTTATGGCTCTTTTATGGGCTCTTTCATATTCAACTTTCAACTACCAAGCTTTTAGTGAACACGATTGTTCCAGGACGAAATAAATTAATACATATTCGTATTTAACTGCCTACTTTACGTGTCCTGCTATATCTACGAAGCTAGCTTTGAAGATGAAATAGTTATTACCACTCACCACCTTTGATCCTCATAAAGCTTGTAAGCGAAGTTTCATTACGTATTTGTCATCCTACTGAAGCTATATTAGTTTTGAATGCTCTCAGAATATCATTAACGTAAGGACCTTTGAAGTGCTTGCTTACTAAGCCTCAATAAGAAAATGTAACTACTTGCGCACCCTGGTATGCAATAATTATATATGTACAAACTATATGTATAAAGCCTGTGTGCGATAGCATTCAATTTCAACAGCAATTTTGTGTTTAGTGTGAAATACTATGGTTTATTCTGCAACTGACAATAAGTAAATGTAAAAAATTTTAGACGACATCCTTTTTAATCTGTTCCTTTGCCCCAGCTCTTGTCATCGCGTCGAGGTAAGACTGTCGCGGTATAAAACAAGCGGTTATAAATTATTTACAGTTTCCACGCGAATGCCCTGTATTTGTCACTCCGGGCCAAGGTGAGTATTACGATATTGCTTCGTATCCCCAAGGGTCTCATTACAGGTCGGATACGTCGAGGGGTACGTGATGCCTTTAATATTTCAACCTTAAAGTGAGCACAAATGAAATATTTTACTACAAAAATGACTTTCTTAGATGATACATGAGAATAAACTTATTCACAGAACATTACTTACCTTTTAACGTGTAATGTACACTCTTAATTTCATTAAGAAAAAACATTTTGTGGAAGTGGATAGCGAATCGCTAAAAGGTTTTTTTGATAGCCGCTGCATTAAGGTGATTGGGACGATTTTCAAACGTTTATAGCTCATCTAAGACATCATTCATGGTCATATAGATCCGAGTATCTACCAATATAAAAAGGCACAATTATAATCTGTTATTTGCTATTTTAATGCATTATAAATTCATTTTATCTGACAGGATTCATGAAACCGCAAACCAACGAATATATATAAAATTAAAAGCGTGCTGTTTATGATGCTTTGACATGAACATCTGTTTTAAAAATGTGAAACATGAAAAATGTAATTTATACACGAATCACTTTAAAATATTGCCTCTAAAACAATTTACAGCATCCAATATAAATTATAAGAAGTCATAATAAAATTGAAGAAGAAAAATGTCATCGCATTCACGTAAGCAATTGCCTCGGCCCAGCATCACCATACTTCAATTTACGTTTACAATGAAGTTAATATTATAGACTCATCGCAGCTCAGTGAATGGAGTAATCATTTTCATTTTATAAGTATTAAAGAAATGCTATTTGATGTTATCTCAAGAACGAGTCGCGTGTGCGAGAGGATACGAAGACAAGACGATATTAAAAAAGCACATGTGGTCTGAGATGCGTATCGCAGTGTTCGTTAATTACTTTTGACACGCAGCATATGATTCAATTATCATATGATTTATATGGAACGATGGGTCGGCGGGGGTAAACGCGCCAGTTCATTTAAGCGTTAAGTAGCACATTAATTTAGTAGTATCGTATTCCCGGCAGATGGCAGGCAAATTCTCACAGCAACAGTAGCCGTCTTTTGTCAACTTGTTAACATGCTATCGATTTGTGTGGGCTTGATGTGCATCTAGAGGTATAATTATTTAGTCTGAGAATATAAGGACCTTAATAGCACAAAGTTTTAATTTCAAGTTTTAAGTTGCTTTTTATGTGTTTAAGTTAAAAAATAGGCATAACACAAGCTTTCATATAAATTCTGCCGTTATCGTGCGCCACATCTTGGACGGCATTCTCATTCAAGAACCGCTGTAATTGCTCAACTCATCCGTCCCTCGACCACATTACTCACTTTGAAACCGCTTTCAAACTCAAGATCATCTCGTTGCTATAGTCGAAGCCGCTTGTAATAAATACTAATTACAAGTAAAATAGTTATAAGCCCGGTGCAGTCAAATTCTTAGCATTATAAGGCCGGCAATATCAAAATACACATGGAAAAAAATGTGATTACTGGCTACAATAAATCTTCCAAGACGTCTAATGGCTTTACAGGCTCATTTATAGATGTCATTCGGTTCTAGTGAACTATTTAATAAATATTATCACTATTTAAGTCATCAACAAACGTGAGAAGATAGCCGTTGACCCGATTCGTGATATTTGTCTCCATTTCGGGATTAAAATTGATCACACCCGAACGAAAGTCTTCGCTTTGTTCAATAAGTATATCTATAGTATAAACTGCAGATGTTATATGAATCGTACTCTTTATATGAACTTACAATAATTATTCTCGTTCAGAATAGCTTCTAAGTGTTCTTAAATACAAAAAGGGGCTTAAAACGAATTGTGCATAGTACGCTTCTTTTCTTAATTCAAAAGACTCAATGACATCTCATCCCGTAGATTTGTGGAAGTAATTTTTTAGCGTTTCCGGTTAATCTAAAAGTACTTGTCGAGTGAGTGGGGTGAAGAGTTTACACCTGGGCTTAACAGGTTTTTTGTGAATCATAAAAACTTTAATCTATTGTAACCTATCACATTGAAAAATAATTTGTACATACAATAATAATATATTTGTTTTAATTTTTAAGGTTCAAAAAAAATTAAATAAAAATGCTAAATTGAATAAATATATTGAAAGCAGTGTGCTCTTGAATTTAAACGATCGTTGTAACAACATAACAATGGAGTAACAAAATCATTTAGTGGGGCAATGTCTTGGCGGGGTTCCCACATTTGCCACCACATGGCTCGCATTAAAACCTATCTTCAATGCAGTATATTGTATAAATCCAGATTACAACTTTCTGATATATGAATAGCAGTAAAAAATAGAATCCCTCAATAGTTTTTTCAAATAGAAACAAGGACATAAGTGCCACTACATATATATTAAAATGTGAATATTGTTCTTTCCAGGCCTGAAGGAAGTGCGTGTTATTGCAGCTTACATTTCGAAGCTACCCGCTGAGACATTCGAAGCACCCGTCCGTTTTTTGTGACAGACCAACCGAGTGCCATAAATAATAGGTAGGGGTCGCGCCATGCGCACTTTGTAATAAATTCGATGCTCTTTTTGGTAGCTAAGCTGGCTATACGATTGAAATATGGCGATGCGTTAAGCCAGCTAACGCTGTAACAATCCTGGTTTTTATTTTCTTTTCATTTCGCTAAGCTTCTTCTCTTTACATGTGTCAGTGATTATTTCTGGAAGTCACGTTCCGTTACTATTTAGATTCACTACAATGGCATTTGTTCATTTCATCCCGGTTCATCCTGTTCCGAGAGGCATATTAGGTTACGCTGTGTTCCCGGCCATTTGAAAAAGACAACATGCAGATGGTACATCCGTATTGGTTTTCTCTTCAAAAAAGACTTTTAAATCACAAGGGACCGTCAATATTTTCTTCTGGTAAACAAAAGATAATACTTTGCTCCTAACTAAGATAGATTACGCACGGCTAAGGAGTACAACGTACATTATAACAACTTTAACCTATCCATTAAAAGAAATACTTGCCTTATTCTACAATATTTTCTTTCTCTATTGGAATTAATGCTGGTAATTGCTATAGTCTACTAAATTTATTCAAATTAGAAAAAAATGTAAAGAATTGGTATCTACATAATATGTATATATAAGATCTGGAAAATAACATACAATAAACTATTTTAGTATATTTTCGGCAGTTTAGGGATCCATCTGTAATATATGCATCGGTTACATTAAAGGAGCTTTATTTTAATACCTGTCACCGCTGATGCTTGGCGTTCGAGAGGTGTTAAGTTACCTTTTGGAGGTAGTTGCGGGACGTTTCGTTCTTCGGACGACCGCTCACGTCGCGAGTGCCTCTCAAATTACCCCCGGATAAGTCAATCATAGACAACGTCCACGTTTGACCAAAATAAAACACTGTTCGAATGCTGCGTGTGGCGCTCTCGGCATAATGCGTTGCGACAGCCGACATGTTTTGTGCGAGAAAATAAAATTAATGGCACGGGGACCGCTTCAGACTTAAATAGCTCACTATTTGTGTTGAAGCTAAACGCTTTTGTCTATTTTATAAGCGGCGTCATGTCGCTTCGCTTGTCTTTTTTGTTTTCATTTTCATGTAACATATTAGTTTTTGCTACAGTATTCGTGTCACACGGAAATTGCTTCGTCACAAAAGGTCGAGTATAACGCTTGCCGTCCTTTATTAAAACGATTGCCGTTTTAACTTGTTTAACAGTTAAACTGCTGAAAGGAAGTAATTGAACAAGTGTTGGCGTAGTCGAAACCGTCGGTAGGGCACAATTTCCTGTCCTGTCCGTAGTCTTCGAGCAAATAGCTCTTTGTAAATCAAACAAGGGACCGTCTGGCGAGTCCACATATCAACTTCGTATTGTTTCTCTCTCATCATCGGGGGGCTAACCAGAGGCGTTTTCGATTATCTGGCCCCTGGCGAACAAAGCCTGCGACCACAGATCCGAGTCAATTACATAGTTCAACAACTCAGCCCTTATAACTTTCATGGGCTACCACCGGAATACAGAAAAGGGTATCTGTTTTCAATACTCCGGACGCAATGCGATTGACCCTTTCGAGTGTCCGCATTGACTTTTAAATTACTAATCCCGCGGGAGCAAACAGAAACAGGGCCTCGGGCCGCGCTTGTTTACACGGTCGAGTGCGCTCGCATATCTTCATTAGCCGCCGAGTTCGTCCGACTTGGCTTGCTTACTCTGCACTCGTGTGGCTGCTGCGAACAACGAAAACTCAAGCAACGTGGAACTCTTGACACAGATCCTTCATTTCTAACAATATTTTAACAATGAAAGTCTGTTCTTGTTTGTATTACTCTACATAAAATATAAGCATTACATTTGATTAATTATGTTAAACGCAAACCCAAAGTGGGGCACGTCCGCGTTGATAATATCTGATGCAGTGCAGGCTTAATTAAGGAGCGCGTTTTGATATCGTACATTGGCACAATACATATAAATCGTTGTCTGGAAATAATTGAAACAAGGGAACTTTTGGATAAAACTGAAAAAGAACCTATTAATGTTTATCTAAACATCGGAATAAGGATGCGTCGAATGGTTGAACGAGGCAGCCGCCCGTTGGGACCCAGCCATGCGCATCTATTTCGAATGATGGCTTCATACCCTGCTTTTTTACGTCAAATACAGTCTACCCTTTCATGCTGAATGAATTACTTAATTTTTCTACGCTAAACGTCTGCGGTAGTGCGGATGTCGAAATAAATTAGCAGTATAGAATTATGGATGCAGAAAAATGTACGGATGAATATTGTGAGTTTCAATTAAAGTTTCTTATAGATTCAACGAAGTGTGAATAAGCTTATAGTTTCGGAGCTTTTATAACAAACGTAAATATAATAAATATTGATTATTAAATTATTTATAGATTTAATAAAAACTTTTTGTTGTATGATATGAATTTATTACAATGATTTAAAAGTACCTATGTATCTATATGTTACTAAAATTATAGGTAGGGGGATTAATATTAATTACACACGTCAAATGGCAGGGGACCCCATTTTATGTCACGTAACATTATTCAACCTTAATAAAAACATTAAATTATATTAATGTGTATGTAAACGAAAAATACGAGTACGAACCTTTTAAGGGCGTAAAAGGTCCCTTGGTCCACTGATTTTATTAATGAGATGAAATTGTTATTAACGGCTATTGATACTGAATACAAAAAGATCGATTAAGAATGTTAAACAGCCGTGACCGATTCGAATTCGCTTCGCCAGTTTGGGATACTA
The DNA here is from genome assembly GCA_951806755.1 of Brenthis hecate. Classification (NCBI taxonomy): domain Eukaryota; kingdom Metazoa; phylum Arthropoda; class Insecta; order Lepidoptera; family Nymphalidae; genus Brenthis; species Brenthis hecate. Next base: position 3,553,004 of record OX638262.1, read on the forward strand.
TTGTTAACCGAATAATAGATGTGTTTATGTTTGGGTGAAGCTTTTTCTATTAAGTATGGAAAAATCTATTTAACTCCCCGGTACCTGCCAAATCATCCATCACGTTTTATAACTAGATAACATTATGATCGTTTTATTGCAATTTTAGGAAAAATATTCATTCACCGTAATAACGCAGAGGTTGGCGTCTTTACTCGTTTTTGCTAACGTTGTTAGACTGAAATGTGTATTATAAAAGCAGCTGTAAAATTCAAACGAGATATTATATCATTTCAACAATAAAGCCGACTGCTAAAAAATAATGGCTTTGTTAATGAAATTCTGTAGGGACTTTATTTATATATGCGTGCTTAGTTTGAGACCGGAAAATTAAAAGTTATATTTTGTTTGCTGTTACGGTTTAAGCTTAATTAGGACGTAGATACTTCTGTTTAGGGCATAGAATTGCTTGTCAAAGTACTAGATAAGATGCGTTAGTCGGGTATGTCCATATGCAGATTAGAACAACACCACCCTATAGGAAGAGTATTCACACACAAGGATATAATAGAGTTGCTGTTTTAAGACTAATTACATAGAGTTTATTTTCGCGTGGTAATTCAAAATGTTTTAATCTATAATGCCAGTGAGGGTCCGCAGAAATTATCATTGTTTAACATGCACTGAGCCCTGGGCGGTGCATTTTAATGCATACTTAGTGACTAGAGTCTAAAAACTTAAAATCTAAACAATGAGAATTCTCGTGACCAACTCACAGGATATACTAACGATTTGTTTGTTAAATATTTATATTAAAAGAATAGACGCTACATTTATGTAAAATTCATATGTAAGGCAACTCGTAATCATGTTGAAAATTATTGACACATGAGAATATCAGCAAGACCCGGGATTCGAACCTGTTTCTCTTCCAAACGAGTGTATCACATCTGAGCTACCTACCATTTATCTAAAAAATTTTATTCACGCATGTATATTTATTATTTTTACCAAAAACAAATAACATGTACTAAAGAAATAAGAACACACCCTATATTTATTTCATACGTACGTTTTGCTAGCATTAAATATAATAAAAGATTGGCAAGCAGGCGCCGTGCCAGTTTACACAATAATTTGGCCTGTATTCAAAGGAAAGGGTAGATTTCCTCGAAACTATTTGCCTACTTTGCATGCAAATGAGATAATCAAATGTATAAGAAAATATACGATTGTCCAGTCTTCTTAATGGAAAGACGTATAGATAACAATTATGTAATAAAAAGGTATAAACAAATTCTTTATTTAACTATGGGAATGATGAGACTAACATCAGAATAATCCAACACACCTCTATTTATGTACCGGTATAAACCTTCGAGGTTGAAATAAATGTGCATATCATTAGACTAACAAGAGATGTGCGCAGGCGAGCGAGTGTGTGGTCCCATTTCGATATTCAACATGGATTTCTTTTTTTGTTTCCGTTCACTAGGAGGTTGTTAGGATATTCCTTTACATGCAACGAAACGGCAAAGGATTTTCATTTTAATGTTTTCAAATTTTCTATTCATAGATTCAATATATGTAAAGCACCTATAAATGAAGATGTGGCTCAGCTATTTTATTTTTGTAGTATATTTCAATAAGAAAAAGACTCATTCGTGTGCTGAAAATTGCCACCCATCACGAATCTCTTATTGGTAATATGTCGACAACAGTCATAGGTGGACGAAATTATTAAGCCATTTTTGATACTCTTTGTCTAACTCACACGGGAAAATTTGAAATGTATAAGAATAGTTAAGAAAAAGATATTTAAAATTAAGTCCACTCTAATATTCAAGTCAATAGAGTAATTAATCACCAAAGTCAAAAGTTAACGTAAAACGTACGGAACCAGTAATAAATTAGCCCGAAAATATTGAAGCGTTCCTTTATTAAACGATTTTTTATTATACAGCTTCAAAATTGTTGTAGCCATTTAAGTCATTACGATCATTAGTGAAGGCTCGAATTTCGGGTCGGATACTCAATTAATTCAGAGTAAACTAAAATATAACATTCTTATTCGAACATATTTTATACGCGTTTTTTTTAATGTTCGATAGAATGATAAATGATATAATGATAAATTCAATTTTAAGGCATTGAAATTAATTTTAAAAATAAAAGATGTTTTGTTAAAGTGGATATTTTGAAATTACTTAGAACAGTACAGTAAGAGTTACATATTATATTGGTAGATTATGAGATATTTTAATACTTTCTTAGATCTACGCGAATATTTGACATTTTAAATGAAAACTATCTTTTCGGATTATTTCGCGGTTTTATTTTGATTTTTGGTTCCCGACTTCTCTCTCTCTCTCTCTCCCTCTCTCTCTCTCTCTCTCTCCCCCCCCCCTCTCTCTTAGTCTCTCCCGTGACCATGATTGCTGTAAAGTATTCGATACGTCAGGAACCAAAAATCAAAATAAATCCGCGAAATAATCCGAAAACATAGTTTTATTTAATATGAGATATTTTGTTACTCAAACAATAGATATATGTATTTTCATTATATAGTGTATTAGATAATATAAAAGCATAAGTATAATAGCGTTGGATGCATAATTTGTTATTTTAATTTCAATACATTTATTCATGAAAAACTAATACAAAATTCGTGCTTGAAAAAACTAGTATCATTCATATTTGTATGTAAATTTTTGTTCAAACAATTTATAATATAAATAAAACATGCTATAAACAATAGCCATTCTAATCACGCGAGATATTTTGTTTGTGCTTCGTCACTGTATAATAATAAGAAATGTTAATCGGTCAAGAGTAACTTCGTAGTAGATATGTTTAGTAAAAGGCTTATGTAAATACACATAATTATGAAAGTTAAACATTAAATTCCATTGTAAAACAAGTGCAAACTTAAGGAAACACGCTTAGATTCAATTCAATTCTCTAGTTAATGGCTTCAAAGCGTGCAAGTTGAGCACATATTACTTCGCCAATATCACGTAGAAAAGACGCTTAGATATACTTAAATGTACTAAACGTCAAAATGAGCCAACTCGGAAGTTTTACTAGCTATTGATGAATTCGAAGAGACGATTTCATGGTTTCTAAATATTTTATGTCATCTGATATTCACATACTAACAAAAATTTAAAAATCGACTAAGTCAAAGAAGTCGAAGCTTACAAAAGCTTTATTAAATAAGTGGATAAAAAAACATTCAATGCTAGTACATCAATGAATTCCAAACCTTATAAGTCGTTTAAGAAGCACTTTTACTTACGCAAGGAAATTGATAGAATCACTTACAATAGAAGCCCGGGTATGCTAATACGATGATAATTGAACAAGAAAACAATACAGCAGTGGTAATAGAATTACTAAGTAATTTCGAACGGGACCCATCAATCACTCGTGATGTAGGATATGATCTAATCTGAAATGAAACTCATCATTTATAGATAGTCGGTACTATTCGAATATTATTATTAACAGATAGATATCTGGTCATCCGAATCTGGCGAGTGTAATCTTTGTTTGTCGGTACCATCGATATCTAACAAATTATAGGGTCATTGTTCTATATATGGACAGTGTAATAAGCCAAATCAGACATTTCATTATTTAAATACAGCGCTACTTATTGCTACCTAGTAATTTGGGCAGATTTATGCTTTTATGCTACGGTACTATTTATTATTTTAGACTACCGTACTCGATAAGTAATTTTCGAGTACACAGTAATGCGATAGAGACGCAACTATTAATAACTCTACTTACTTTATCCATTTTCCGCCAGTTAACCTTTGGCTTATAGAATGACAATAGCAAAAACTTTGACTTAACCCAAATAGTGATTTTTTTTGTATACATTATACAGATGTTTACTCCATCTATATAATGAATAAAAAAATACCATATGCTAAACTCGAATCTGCAAATTCCGATGCTATAGTAAAAGCCAGAATACCCTTGACGACTATACATATGAATAATAATTCATCTACTTTACTATAATTAATCTTTTGAAGTACTTACTTTTTAATACGTAACAAGTATCTAGACGTTCTAGCTCTTTGTCAAGTCAAACAGAACCAGAACACATTAATTACACGAATCGTTCGCTACGCGAGATAGCCTCTGTCAGTTTATAACTATCGTAACGACTGCTTTCGAGTCATTTATCATTCACATAGTTTCATCTATCCATTATTTTTAACTTAATTAAATAAATAAATATATTGCGATATTAACACACAACACCATCTAGTTCCATGGTAAGCTACGAGGCCTTTGTTATGGATACCAGATAGTTGATACACTACACATATATAACTTTAAATACATACATATAAATATGAACACCCATGACTGGAGTACAAACATTCGTACTCATCACACAAATGAATGTCCCCAGCGGGATTCGAACCCGCGACCGCTGGCACAGCAAGTAAGGTCACTACGAACTGAGCTAAACGAGTCTTCATTAAATTAATTAAAATTGGTATAAGTCTGTTTTATAGTTATGTACATACATACTATTATTATATATATAAAAATAATAGATTTTCATACTTATTCTGGTAAATACTATGAAACATTTCGACACTGCATTAAATAATGGGTCCAGTGATGATTTCGAAACATCACTCCGGACATTCCATGAGATGCAAGATTAGTGTTACTGACAGAAGTGATAACTTAAAGCTTTTTTCTTGTATTACGATAATCGAGGCGAATGGAAACTTTGATATGGACGTAGATAGTGTACTGTAGATATTTAACAGTACTTTCCAAGGTAAACGTTAAAAGAGATAGTAGCAAGGCATGGAAGAATTAAATTAAATTAAGTGTTACACAAGTATTCTTGTGTTACTTGACTGACTTATTACATTTTTAGGGTTCCGTACCCGAAGGGTGTCAACGGAACCCTATTATTAAGAATCCGCTGTCCGTCCGTCCGTCTGCCAGAGGGTTGTATCTCATGAACTGTAATAGGTAGAGTGTTGAAATTTTTACAGAGTGTATTTCTATTGCCGCTATAATAACAAATAATAAAAAAATCTAGATGGCGAATTAGAAATTGGAATAATAACAAAATCAAGATTGGCGAAAAAGGCTGCCATGAAAATTAAAAAAATAATGATTATGGTACGGAACTCTTCATGTGCGAGTCCGACTCACACTTGACCCATTTTTCATTATTTAGTTTCGGATACTACATAATAAATACACAGATGTGATATTATTTTTTCGCTGTCTTTCTTCATAATTTGGACGATCTGCGCAATAGTTTTCAAGTTTACCCTTTTATTTATTCCTAGTGACCTAGTGGATATACGTCTGCTATTTACACATTTTATGTAAAAATCGAACCCGTGATCTACGTAAACTTCGTAGTTCGTAGTTCAGACTCTACTTTGCTGATGCTTATGCGCGGTGGTCAGAATAGACATCTATGAAATGGATACAATAGCGTATTTCGCATTATATCTAAGAAACAAGTTAATACTTCAAACATATTTAAATTGATGTAATCCGATAATCGTTTGCTTGTCATACTCTCACATTCACCTATTAATTTACATAACACCTCATCGCAGCGGTTGGTTTATACTTTATATCAATAAGTTTACATACTCAAGTGCACTTAGCTCAGCTCAAACATGCCTACAATGTCTTACAGTGTCTGCCATAGATATACATAGTTCTTATGATTTTGTCTTAAAGTTGAAAATCCGTTGTGATTTTCACAAAATCAGACATAGTCCAGTCAAATATATTCGGCAGGTGTCCATGAATTAACATAATTTTTTTAAAGATAAACACAACAAGTCCCTATTTAGCAGTGGTGAGCTTATCCGGCGTGATTAGTTTCATAAACGTGCAGACCACAGCGACGTTATGAATAATATTATTTAAATAAACATGGAATTTTAAATAAGCATTTAATTCTTAGAACGTTCACAGGTAAATCAAATACAAATTACAATGTATATACGAAATACATATTTATCGTTTTAGTAAAATATAGTTTTTCATAAATTACTAAAGGAGATGTGTAACATAAATTGACGACACGTTTGGCTCAGGTTGTAGTGACCCTACTTGCTGCGCCAGCGGTCGCGGGCTCGAGTCCCGCTGGGAGTATTCATTTGTGTGATAAACACGAATGTTTGTACTCCAGTCATGGGTGTTTATATTTATAATACGTATATATTTAAAGTTATATAATAAGTATAATGTATCAACTATCTGGTATCCATAACACAAGCCTCGTAGCTTACCATGGAACTAGATGGTGTTGTGTGTTAATGTCCTGACACACATATATATATATATATAAATGATTCCTCCGTATTGAATACAGAAAATTAGCGTTAATCACGCTTTATATTATTATCAGACGTAGGAAAGGCGTTTAATGTTCTCCCGAGTAGAAATGTCAGTTGGACAAGGCTCAGTAATGTCTAATTATACAATGAAAGGAATGCAAGTGGGTTGTTTTGACGTTTGTTATTATTTAAACCTTTCGATGTGGGTCGCGGTATAGGAAACGTTGGGCAAACAAAGCGTATTAGTGAATTGTAGGCCACCCTCGGCTCGGGGCTGCACCGCCCACTCGGATCGTGACGTGCACTGCCTACTGTACCACACTAAGCATTCTTTAATGCGGAAGCAAAACATTTTATGTTCTCTTCGTTATTCCTAGGAACATTTTAATCGAGAATCTACAATATAATTTACTTTATAATGTTATTTATTGTGTGTACTATTTTTATGTAATGTAATGTTATTTTTTATTAATATTTTAATATTTCATATTTTTATAGCAAGTATTTTGACACAGTTCCACAGGGATGTAACAACTCTTTAACAGTACTTTTTCATAAGTGTTTGTTTTCAACCGATTTCAAAAAGGAGGAGGTTCTCAATTCGACTGTTTTTTTTTTTATGTTTGTTACCTCAGAACTCCGTCATTTATTAACCGATTTGGACAATTTTTGTTTTGTTTGAAAGGGTATACTTCCAGATTGGTCCCACTTAAATTTCAAAAAAAAATACCACCCCTAAGGGTGGAAAAATAGCAAATGATGAATTTAACCTACTTCTAATTGTCATATTAACTTTAAATTTGCAAGTATTTCTATTTCCGTTGATAGTACAGTGGTTCGGTATTGTTGACTTGATCTGATGGTAAGGCCAGAAGGTGGATAGGTGGAACTCTTCAACGGCTAATAGTAGATATTTTGAGTTTGGGCTTATTTTGTTTGATTTGACAAGCCTAACACGTTTGAATCCTTACTATGCTACTACTGTCTACACTAAAAAGGGAAAAATAAAAACTTTTTAACAAAAAAATAAAAACCGACTTCAAACAAAAGCACTAAAAAGTAAAAAAATAACTGATTGGTAGTTTTCATTTACTATACATACCTAATCAAATATTTTCGAAGTCGGTGTGCTTTGGCTAAGTAATTAAAGCCTACCTATTAAATACATACCTAATCAAATATTTTCGAAATTGGTGCCAGCCCATACAAAGCAAAGCACACCGACTTCGAAAATATTTGATTAGGTATGTATAGTAAATGAAAACTACCAATCAGTTATTTTTTTACTTTTTAGTGCTTTTGTTTGAAGTCGGTTTTTATTTTTTTGTTATTTATGTATAACCAGTATATGTATTAACAATTTAGTTATACATATTTAATTTCTTAAAATAAATATTTCTGATATATACAATGTATTTATGAACAAACATTTAGGTCGTAAAACCAAATTCTAGGGACTCAGACAAGATACGTTCTACAACCATTAAGTGAAGCCCCTAAACGTGACAATCCTATAATATTCCATTTGTACTCAAACACAATATGACATTTCAAACAATATAATAAATGCAGACCTCTTACTTAATGCTCGAAAACTCGCTTTTCCCTAATAAATAAATAGATACTCGAAAAATTCAAAATTTACAACAAACTCGCTAGCACCATATTAGAAATCTAACGATGGGACAAAGGTCCGAGCACATATCTCGCTATCGCACTTGTGCCCCAAACTTTCATTATCCGGTTATGAGGTTTATTATTTCGGGACGACTTTTATTGTGCTGTAAATATTTTATTCGGCGATAAGAAGTGCCCAGAGATAAAGCAAATTGATCGAGCTATACAAAGATCGAAGGTTTATGCGTTACGTGGGTAGATTAATTGAAACGATGAGATTGTGCGAACGACACCACACATATATTAATATTTAATTTAATATCCTATTAAGAATACTAACGCATAATTATTGAAGATAAACTATCAAATACGATGTGCATTGAAATGTATCCGTTTTGTGATTACATCTAAATGTTAGAACGTAACTTAGAAGTGATGTTTCCTTTGATATGAAGTCAACTTAACTAACGTATATAATATACAATATTTATATAAGTAAGAATTCTCATCAAAGATATTTATTTGTCGAAGTAAATTATACATTCTGAGTATCTTACTATACTCAGATTTCGTGTTTTCTATTATAACTGCAGGGAATTTCTAAAATGTTTAATGATCAGTAAGAGAAATCTTGAAATTATAAGTTAAATTATATAATTGCTGCTTTTCAAATAACACTGATGATGATGTTCTCCAGACCGACTCCCGGCCACGGCGGCCAATCTCATTGAGACTAGCCAACTGCGCAGGAGATATTGTAGTGCACAAGTGTACGCGCAGACACAACGTGCACTCTCTATTCCTGTCACTCTCATATTCCGGTGGGACGACTGCTCGACACGACCAGTGAGAGTTAAGGCGCAGGACCGACGGCTTTACGTGCTCTCCGAGGCACGGGGGTGAAACACCGCCAACTTCCCAACTCCGGGTTGTTACTGAGGCTTACTTATAAAGAAAGACTCAATAACTGAACTTGGCCCGACCCGGGACTCGAACCGTGCAGCCGTACATGCTAGCCGATACACCACCGAGGCAGTTAAGTTCAAATAACACTAACAATAACTTAAAACTAAAAAGTAAATACATTTTATTAATTAAAATGAATTATTTTGCTTTTGTAGATAGCTTGTTAAACTAAGTTTGAATAAAACTACCAGACTTGAATGGATTTAATTTATGAAAATAAGTTAAAAATAACAAAGCTCTGAATCACTTTTTACTTTTAGTAAATGCATTTTATTCATATTTCAAAATTTACATATAACTACATTACGAAAAAAAAATTGAATTTGTATTATTATTCATTATCATATAAAGTAGGTACTCCCGGGTTCGATTACATTAATTATAAATGATAATCGAACACATATCTTCCACTGTATTAGACAGTGCCTACTTAACTATACACATACATACATAATTAAGTAAATATTCAAAAAAATATCTTTTAATTAAGACTATCTAAGATCCCTATACCGAAAGTATTAAAATTTTATCTCAGCAGTACGAGATGTAAAGTAGAAGATATGAAGTTTTAATTATTAATATAGCATTAAGAATTCCCCTTTTCAAAGTCTTTTTATTAGGATTTAATTAAGCATTCTCCAAAAGCTTCTAACATTAAGCGCGCGTGCGTAGAGATTATGTCGAAGCGATGGCAAACGCTCCATATTGTTAATAGTAAGCTGTATTAAATATGCCTTAACCCTAATAGAACGTTATCGAGCATCTTATGTTTTATTCAAAGGAGATTAACGGTGGGCGATGCGAGCCGCACGCCTCTTAAGACATTTTCTTCATATTTATATTAAAACAATTTTAATATGATAATAATAAACATTGAACGCTACTAGTGGCTCGCCACGACTCTGCTTAGATAGCATACATATACAGATGACCAAAAACCAAATTCTTAGGTTTTACATAGTAGTATACTCTTTGCAGTTTTTGTATTTTTTCTCAAAAATGAGATATTTTCCCGCGGTGAAAAGTATACTATATGTTGATCCGAATAACATGCTATCACCATACCAAATTTCATCAAAATCCCTCCAGTGGTTTTTCTGTGATGTCGGTAACAGACAAACAGACAAACGGACGGACCGACATCCGAACAACCAGCCAGAGTCAGAGAAGACAGCCGAATCTGTACATTAGATATTTTCCAAAAATATTTAATGTACAGATTCGGCTTGGTTACAATTTTATTATATGCATAGGTATGTATTATTAATTTGCTTACTGTCACACTTATCGTCGTCCAACTAATAAATCACAAGCTATCAAGTTGGAACGAACGTTGATACTTGATATTACTATATCAGACATCTGAACAACAAACAAATATATATTTATTGTTGTTGTTTTTGTTAAAATATATATATATATATATATATATATATATATATATATATATATTTGTAATTATTGGTGTGGTAAGTCAATATAATCGTAATTATTCAAACGTCTTGTGATTAATTATTCTCTATATTAATTACACTGAAAAACCTATCGAATGAGCGAGCATATTAATATTAAACGGAGATCAGTCTTATATACATTTTTGACTTTAAGATTTTCAAATATTTCTAATTATGTAAGATATTTAATCAAATATTAAATTTTAAACATTACAATAAAAACACATTTCTTTATGTAAAATTAAATTATTATTAGTACAATAATTCATATAAATAATTCCTTTTTTTAAAAAACAGAATTAAAGTAGCATTTCCAGTACGAGCCATAAATATCTATTAATAATTGCATATTCAATAACAAATTGTATACTACTGTAATAAAAACATAAATTTGAAACTGGCGCTCAAAGCCTCAGGCTACATTTAATTTAAAACTCTTGTTAATGTTCATATTCGAGACTATCATGCAATCATATCAGACGTAAGTCGGCTAATTCGGCGTAAAGTCAGAAAATACCATCTAATTACAACTCACGCCGAGCGTAACCGAATACAAATTAAAAATAATGACTGTCGGTTGTAATTTTTCTGGAATTCATTATTACAAAAGGAAGAAGCAATGCGAGTTCGAACCGACCGTCGTTTGACGGGCAGCTGCAGAATTAAATTATGACCACTTTTATCCCTCGGCGGGCTGGACGGTACACCTGCCCGGCCCGCACCGATTGACACCTACCCCATTATATCAGCCACGATAAGCTGAAAAAAATCCTAACAATGGTCCTTTTACAGCCGCATGAGAACTTATTATTGGCCCTTTACAAACTGAGCCATTCATTTTTACATCTTTATACAATCCTAGCCATTAGCAGAGGCGTGTGGGCAGCGTAGGCTCGCAGCCAAACAAAATATTGTATTGTTAAACCTAACAAAGCATCCAAGTGAACATCTTCATACAGAGACATCTCTATCATTGCCTATTGTTAACGCACATTCCCAACTCCGGAATATTATTTTTAATCGGAATTTATTGCTAACGCGCCAAGTTATGATACAATTGCCCAAAAACTCTAAACTACTGTACGAGTATATTCACGTTTTAACTTATTAAAAAATGTCTGAGCAATATTAAAAGGTACCTAACAAAGGATTTTTGATATATATTTTTTCTTGATAATTGCAAATAGCTGACGGAATTATAGGAGAATCACTTATTGTAATTAAATAAAAGATGCCAGACTCAAAGCGTCCGATGAAAGTCGACGGAGTCGTAAGGAGGACTGTTTGATGGTAATGATTTATGGCGACAGAAGAACGGCGCGATTTTCGCCTGTTTATGTTGAGAAAGATAAATGTGCTGTGATTTTTGTAGGGCTAGCAAAAGTGCAGCATTCTCGAAAATTAATGATATTTCGCAGCTAGAAATGACATAAAATAACATATTTTATTTGTATTGTTAAAGAAAACCATCAGGCTCTATTCAATATACTATCACTATTCAATTCAAAATAGATTCTAAAAGAATACACTATAGCTAAGCGAACTGTATAGTGTATATATAAGTGCAAAAAACGTTAACCGCAGAAGGAGCAAGCAGACCGCAAAACTCGTTCGACTGCAATCATCTCGTGATACAGTTCTATATTTAGATGAACATTCCAGACTGGATTAGCTGAGATGTAAGGTGCAAACTGTCAGCAACAAAGACACGCGCTAGCGACACAAAGTATACCGCTTAATGGAACCATAAACTAATGCATTACAGTGTACTTACTAGCCCAATGGCTTCTAAGAAAGATCAATGAACAAAGAAAGTATTTTTTTATGACTAGGTTAAACCATGTTACACATTCGTTAGTAACGTTGATTCGTTATCCAATAAGTAATTAATGTAGCTACCAAATCATCGTCTGCTAACGACAAATCCGCGTTAATGAATACGGCCGTAAAGCCTTTTTCGCAAGATGAAACTGAACCTCCCTATTATGGATCCGAAGGCTATCTACATCGTTAACTAACGTTCCTATAATGAGTTTCCAATTTGAGAAAATTGCACAACACGAAAACACGACAGACAAATTTATTGGCAAGTCGACAATGTAAATAAAAGACGAGACAATATTATGTTCTGTAATATTCGTGTAAGCTGTTGTTCAAATTTGAAAGCTACAATAAGTTGATTATTGTGTAGAACACAATAAATCATATCACACAATAAATTCTTGATTAAATAGATGCTTTATTCGACTTTAAATGCGCACCTTAATTTGTATTCATCAACATGCAGATCCTTCCTATCACGAAGACATTGTATCCGTCCATATTAAAAAAAATATATATTATTCTATAAAATTACGTGAATCATTCATCCTGTCCAAAATCTCACTTTTTAATCGAAGGTGTGTCAAGAATTAATATTCGCAACTTATATTACATAAAATTCACGTAAGCTTTTAAATATTCTTCACCAAATAAAGGTGTACATGTACTAGATATCTGTTAAAGATTTTATTGTTTTGAGTGCTTCAGAGAATGTGTCAGTAAGATCTAGATAATTCAAATTAAATACACCTACCGCATGTGGTTACATCGTGAATACTAAAAAGCGCCGTTGCACTCCTTCCCTGGAATTGAAAATGAGTACGACTCATGTTTTGTTTTAATAAACTCACATATTTACCTTCAAAGTAAAACCTTTTTATTTGATTTGTTCACTGAGTAAATGGAGTTCCAGTAAAACAGTACAGAATATGAAAGAGCATTATTTTCCGGTACAATAAAATCAAATTCTTCTCAGTTTTAGATGGGTTAGAGCAATGTTAATAATAATAAAAATTGGAAATTTCTTTTAAGATAATGTTCTAGTCGTATTTGGCTTACTTTTCTCTTATTCGTTATTGTTTTTTTAGAATTTTCTAGAGCAATTTACGTATAATTACATTCAAACAAGTACATGGGAATTTCAAATTACTTCACATGTCTTTAGCTATTATTGTTTAGGAAATATTACGTCTAGACCAACAAGAACGTGGTGAGAGCAAAACAAAATCCAGCGCCGGATCAGCACATTGCACTACAGGAACGAGCCTATTGTTAGCGTGACGCGCCTCAGTAAATCTTACAAACGAACATCGATAACATTTATCCTATATAAAATTAGCTTGAATAATTATAGGTACCATTAATTCGCTTGAAAATTATAAAGGAGCATTGACTTATTTTAATTTTAGTCTTATTTTGTGACCTATCCAAGGGGTTTAGGCAAGATGGCAATCTACAATCGTTGAAGAATAAAAGTCTTAAAAAAATACTCGCATATCATAAAATATAGAGCGATTTGAACCCTATATTCTTATATATGAATATAAGAAATATTTATTAATTATATTATTTAAAACAGAATTTCTAATTTAGCCGATAGCTGCCTTTTATCGTATCTGCATTAAAATTAGTTTATCTGAATATCTTTGAACCAATTATAATTAAATAATTATGCAGTATGTTCTCCGGCATACTGACGATGAAGGTTTTAATTAAAGAGTATTGTTCAACGAGTCGCGGCGTGACTTCAAAAAATTTCGTCTTGTCGTTTCATATCCATAAATAAAATATTTCTTTTGACTTCTACATATGAGTTAAGTTAATATAAATTAGTATTATGTTTATATATTCTTCTGAACGTGTATACTGAACTGAACTCCCAAACGGCTGGACCAATTTTTACAAAAAAAAGTTGTGTATTTGAGAGGTTCCCTGGATGGTGTAGATTTGGTGCTGCAGTCAGGTTTTAGGATTTTTTACATAAAAGAAACTAAAGGGAATGAAAGTAAAAATCTTTTAAATACTACATCCCGTTATTCCATAAATGGAGATTCGGACACGCTTCTATATTGATTTGATGTTTTGATATCGCAATCCATCTAACTGCCTCTTGTAATTTCTTACAACAATAGCTTCGCTGTTTTTTATACAATGTTTATATTAATCGATTTTTAAATTAGTTTTCAATGAAAGATATATTAAATACTTTCTTTGATTTAGTCGAATATTTGATATTTTAAATAAAACTATCTTTTCGGATTATCACGCGAATTTTTTTAATTTTATTTTATTAAATCAAAATAAATCCGCGAAAAGATAATAGTAATAATAATAATACTCTTTATTGCACACCGAAAAATACAAAGACAAAAAAACACAAAGAAAAGATGCACAGCAGGCGAGATAGTTAGTTTTATTTAAAATGATATATATATATATATATATATATATATATATATATAAATATAAATATAGAAACCTTAGAATTAAGTTTAGAGCAATAATTATTCAATAAAATAAAATAAGGAAATCGAAACTAATAAATAAACAGCAAGTGCAAGACGAATGCCAGACAAAAGTAAAACAAAACTGCGAGAAAGCAAATAACGCTCACGGCAATGCAGGAGGGTTAAAAATCAAACCTACGTTAAAGCAAGACGGGTGTATGCCAACTATTACACCTGGTGATGAAATATAAAGAGATATTCTTTTAAGAGTAAGTCCCGGGCGGGTGATTACAGCGTCCAGCTCAGACATGAAATCCCGATAGTTTTTGCGCCAGTAAAAACTGATATTCTATCGGCCGCGTTCCATCCGTATATTGAGTTAATGTCGGTCGTGATTGTAGTGCTGTCTCGGTCGCACATAAGGCAAGATGTCGTATTGTTTCAGTCGGGGTAGGTTGAAATCGCATTTTATGGTAAGTTGGCGGGTCGACAGGTGTACGCGCTGCACCTGCGACGCGGTCGAATGGACCGTGAGATGCGAGGGACAACGAACTCACCGTTGCTTAGTTAACCGAGATCATATCTAAATATTTTAAAAGTTAGATTTTCAATGATTTTATCTATGTATGTCAGATATTTGAAAGTTATTAATATTGATATCTTATTTAAATAGCCTATTTTATTTACGTTTGTTTTTATTTGTAAGATATTTTCTATGAATAAATAAAGGTTATAATCAAAGAAAAATCCGCGTAATCAACTAAAAGTTAGTGCAAAATTGCACTGACAAACCAAACATTATCTTAACCTCAGACCTAACAAAACGCTGAACGTAAATTAAATGTAATTGCATGCGAATCGAAAATCTATCGAGTAACTGGTAGAATTTCTCAACTAACAACTTAACCAAGTAGCAAGGCGTCTTAACGAGTATCTGTGTGGATAAGATTCGACATGCAAGCAATTCTAGCGAATTCAACATAAATTAGCTAATGATATGTAAGGAAATGCATATAACCGTCTGAGTTAGAAGCTGCTAGATTAGACAGCTGATAAGCTTTGGCTACACACAAATGTAGATACAATTTACCAAGATTTATGAAAGATTTTCGAACTAAATTGGATGCTTTATAGGGTTCTCTACACATCTAATAAATTAAAAATAATGTTAAATACTAGGCATAATAGTAAAACAGCGTAGGTCAATAATAATATCCATACTAATGTTATAAATGTGAAAGTGTGTTTGTTTGTTTGTCCTTCTTTCGCGTCAATGTAACAGATTGGAGGTGGATTTTTCTTAGAGAGCTGGAGAGTGACATAGACTTTTTACTGCGGGAGATCATCTCATTTCCACGGGAAAACACGTTATAAATTATAATACTACCCACGACCATTTATCACACCTATTTTTATACATATATAATATATAGTCTATCTATTTCATACTAACCGGTAAAACGTACCTAGGGACGAACCCGAGCGAAGCGAGATTGAGTCGCTAATTGAATTGTATATGAAAATAATTATTTTATAATACCTAGGTATCTACAATAAAAATATACCTAAGCGAAATATTAATTACTAAGTTTCGACACAGTTTGTAAGAAGCTTTAACTTTTAATTTTGTTTATTAGACGACGAGGGAAAATTTCAATAATAGTGTTTGTAAAGTTTCCTCGCGTGTGTACCTATTTAATGCCGACCCGCCAAGTTATACACTTTGCGACAGAAAATTTGAAAGCACCCAGTTTTCTTATTAAATCTCTCAGACTCTATGCATTTGATATAATATTATAAAGTTGTCAAAGCTTTGAATGTTTGTTAGCTTTTGCCCGTGGTTCCGCTCGCGTATTCCATCTATTATTATGTAAAAAGCTGGCTATATAAAAAAAGTATATTCGTTATTCTACATATAACTAAGTTAAATAAGACAAAAATATTTTTTGAAATTGGACTGGTAGTTCCAGAGATATAGACTGTTCAAACCTTACAGTAGTATAAAAAATGTACATTTATTACTCCAGGACATATCTGTATATAAAACTTCATCCAAATCTGACCAGTCGTTTTATTGTGAAGGATAGACAAACATACACATCCGTACAAGCATTTATAATAGTACTTTAAAATATCAAGCCTATTTGTAGGGAGATGAATCATGTTATAGTTTGGTTTGTATATCCGCAAACGGAAGAGGCGAATTCTGTCCGGATATTGAATATTGATCGCACACCCTTAACCCTGATGTATCGGTCGCTAACGATCGAGTAAGACTCCATTGTAAAACAGTAGTCTGGTTTTAAATTACGTATAATTGAGTGGATTTCGATGAATGTTTGAAATTTTGTTATCTCAAAAAAGTTACCTAATATTATTTTTTTTGAACTTTAAAGATAAAATCCTTACAGTATACAAAGAATATTATAATTCCTTTTATTTGCTTACTTAGCATATATATATATATATATATATATATATATATATATATATATATATATATATATATATACACACACGCATACGATATGTATTTTTCTCTAAATATTGCCTTAAGCAAAAATCAAACCCATAAACACTGAGATAGTAAATAATACTAGTTAATGTTGTTAATATGTCCATACATTCGTATAAATGTGTACTTATCCAATTATATTACTAATCAAAATATAATTTTGACCTTATTTTAGTATGTTTTTGAATCGTAATAATAACGTTTGTACTTATTCACCCCAATATTCCGGAATTAATTATAATTAAGCTCGGAAAGGGTGTCTTTAACGATTGTTATATGTGAAGTCTTATTGAAAATTGCAAGCCTTATATTTTTTTAAATGTCAGTCATAATATTAAAAAAAAACCTTATATTTTAATGTATATTTCTATACTTTAATCCATATCTAAAATAAATATATGTTATGTAAAAGAGTAAAATAGTAAGATTTAGTATTGTTTAAAACAATAAAATTGGTAAAAGTAGTCACATGTTGTGTTAAAAATTATATTGTTAACTAGCGACTCACCCTCGCTCCGCTCGGGTTCGTGGGTGATTATTTATGTTGACGTAATTTTTTTATTTATGAACAGATTGAAATAAAACATATACTAAATGTTAAGTGAAGCTTACCATAATATATTAGTGAAAACTACATTCAAATTGGTTTAGCCGTTTCTGAGATTAGAGCGCACAAACGCACAGGCAAACAGACAAAAAATCTAAAAATCATTGTTTTGGGTTCTACTCGTATTGCGTAAATAAAGACCCCCAATGACAGTTTTTCTCAAATATCTTCCATGTACAGACAGCGATCAGTTACACTTTTATTATATGTATAGATATCTACAAATAAAAAGTAATATCTAATAAGTAAATAACATACAAATAACAAACGTAAGTCATAACTGTACGTCTATATATTTTTCGCTTAACTATTAAGCGCTACTAAACACTTAAGTATTTTTACTCTGTATTTTACTTTTACTATTTAACCCAGCGAGGTATTTTCATCATCGATTTTCAATTTAAAATGAGTGCTCCACATTTATTTCGTGTTATGGCTAAAGTTATATTCAAATTAAATTTGTTTATATAACAGAAACCTTAAATTTTTTTTAATTTAAATATAATTTACCAGATGATTAGGTACTCTGCCATTATTTCATGAATATGTTGCAACATGATGGGCATCTCTAAATAGAGATGTGGCAGTATCTGTGAGTACGTCCCATATCATAGGTTCGATACCAAAGAGTTGAAGGTTTCTATGGATTGGATATTAAAATATTTATTAAAAAAGCATTTACTATATAAGATTTATTGCTTTAAATAAATATTTTTTCGGAGCACTCTATATATTAACAAAATAGGCTCTACATTTGAAAATTTCAATCAAAACACAAAACACATAAATTTTGTGTATAGTAATTTGGGCGTTTATTATTTATGAAGATGAATCGCCGCCTAAAAATTTCTGAAGTTGTTATAAATTTTATAACCACTTAAGACGCCTATTAAGTTGCGTTCAACTTCTATAAGTGGTTGTAAAATTAGCCAATAAAGGACGTTATTTCACTGATAACTGACGGTTTATTTGAATAAAAGTCGATACGGGACGTCATATTATAGATTTTATGTACTATAAAACCAATATCTTCGAATTTTAATATTTTTATTTCTAGCGACTAATTACGAGTACTTTAAATAGTTTCCATAGAAAATAATTATGAAATATGTAATTTAAGCTTTATATTTCTCTTTTATAGTATAAGTAATATAATAGCTCTACACAAATTACTACAGCTTACATGGCTACTCTGTTATTTTGTTAAACAACCTACATTATTAGTATATATCTAAGACAGTTTTATTACTCATTTAAAGTTGAAAACGTGTTGTTTTATAACTAATCTATAAAAAAATATACATTTATAATTGATGAAAATATCGCGTATCATACACATAAATAGAATTGAACATTTCCTCTTTTTTGAAGTCGGTTAAAATATTTATTTTTAAAACTAAATTCATAACTTTGTTACGGTCACTTACTATATAAAATATTCCAAGAAAGCATTGCCAGTGTTTTCAGTGTAAAATACTAAGTGTGCGGGATTGGAAGTTAGCGAAGTAAAATGTTTATGAATGTAAAAAGAAAGTTTGAGTCGAAAACTTTTTACGTCTTTTCGTGAAATGAGGATTACATGGGAACTGCGTTAGGTCAAACGCTTGCCTCGATTGTAACAGTATCTTGATTTGAGATGTTATGAAAAATTTTTATAGATATGTATATATTTAACTTGAGTTTAAATATGTAATGAAAAAAATTATGACAATTAGCTCATTTTTATAATTTTGTGTTAAATATAATATGCTTTTTTAATTTTAGTTTATATACTATACATTATTATAATAAAATTGTAACCAAGCCAAATCTGTACATTAAATATTTTTTGGTAAGTCTTATTGAAATAAACATTATTATCGATACAGAGGCTGAATCTATAGTTTTTAGAATTTTTGTCTGTCTGTCTGTTACCGCATCACGGGAAAACTACTGGAGGGAGTTTGATGAAATTCGGTATAGTGATAGCTGGTCATCCGGTTCAACATATAGGATACTTTTTACCGCGGCAAAATATCTCATGTCTGAGAAAAAATACAAAAAATGCAATGTAAGAGTATACTAATATCTAAAGCCTAAGAATTTGATTTTTGGTCATCTGAACGCGGACGGAGCCGTGGGAAATGCTAGTTTTAAATAAAACTATCTCTTCGGATTTTTTCGCGGATTTATTATGAACTTTTGAAATCATTTTGTCAAATTGTAGGTAGACACTGTCTGTAACTTTTGAGACGTCTAAAACCTTAGTCTCTCTCGTGATCATGATTTCTGTAAAGCATTCGAAACATGGAGGACCAAAATTCAAAAAAAATCCGCGCAAAAATCCAAAAACATAGTTTTATTTAAAGTGGGTATATTCTTGGTATTTTATTGAATAATAAAGATTTATGTTATCTATATGTCTACAGTAATTTGCTGGTACCTAGAGCTTAATAGCAATATTTATTTTTCACAAATATGTAACTAACTCATTTACATTACATAAGCAAAAAAAATATAATGAATTCGATTCAGTTTTGCAAAACAAAATCTAGAAACAAGTATTCTAAAATTGAACTTTTAACAAAAGTAAACAAGGTACTTGAAAATTTAATACATACGGAAACTTGCAGGCGAGGTATGTAACTACAATACTAATGTTGCGTATTTACGAAAAGGAAAAGTTATACAGAAAGTTTTAATGTAAAAATATAAAAAAAAAAAACAAAATTATATTTTCTAGCATATTGGTCAACTATTATAAGAGTGAAAGTTTGTACGTGTGTATGTATATATGTTCATATGGTTGGTACTTCTTCGTGCTGAACTAAGTAGGTAACTGAAGCAAGGGTACTTACTAATAGTATAAATGTGAAAGTTTAGATGTTTGGATGTTTGTATGTTTGTTACTCAATCAGGTCAGAACGACTAAATGGATCTGGATAAAATTTGTCACAGAGATAGATTATAATCTGGAATACTTTTTATCCCAGAAAAATGTACGGTTCCCGTGGGATAGATTTATTTTTGTGTTTTTCTAGAGGCGAACCCGAGCAAAGCGTGGATTAATTCCTAGTGATAGAATAAAAACAGAAAAACTAGAAATAAAATAAACAAAAGGAAAACTTTAGTATCATTATTGCTACTAAATCATGCATTAGGCTTCATCTCCATTACCTCCAAGAAGCCACCTAATTGGTTCGTTTATTATTAAGATTATATTGATTTAATTACACGAAAGCTAATTAGTGATTTCAAGTGCATTGTTGATCGAGATTGTCGATATCGATATTAAAACAGATGTGTTCAATGAGTTGGTCTCTAGGGCGGTCTTGATTGTAGTTGTATCAATTTAATGTTCACAATCGTCTTAGTAATATCAAAGAAAACCGCCCCGTCCTGACTAATTGGTGGTAATAGTATACAAACCATCTCGAGCGTCTATTAAATTTTGAGGCAAAATCATTTTATATCATCTTACAATGTACAATAAACTTTCTCCTGATGTATTGAATAATGGTACCGACATTTCTTGTTAAGAAAATTATTCTCTCTTTAGATTTCTCATAAATTAGATATTTTCCCGCAGTGAAAAGTATCCTATATGTTGACCCGGATAACCAGCTATCATTGTACCAAACATTAAAGTCTATCCAGTGATTTTTTCTTGGTACGTTCCTAGACAAACAGACAGACAAATATGCTAAAAACTATAGAGTCGGCCTCTGTGTCGATAATAATGACTCGGAAACGACTCAGAATTTTATTATATGCATAGATGTCACAAAAGATTTCAAGCAACATTTTAATCAAAATTATTGCAAGGTTGCTATTGTGTTATCATTATAATAAAATAATATTATGATTCAGACCACAGGAAAAATAATCAATTTGTATTTTTCGCTACTTTAAATTTTTAATTAGATATGAACATTACATAAGCAAACTGAATCAAACATCTTATTGCAACAAGTTAACAATACATAATATAAAAGAAAATATTTTTTCACACACAAAGCTTCTTAAAAATGCTTTTATCAGATATATTATACTCTCCTGGTACAGTTATAAGCTGGAGTACTTCTAACGATTTTTTGCTCGAAAAAATCTTGAAAGAAACCCGACAGTAAATTATTAGACATCGCCTAAAGTTTTTATCAAAGATTTTAGGGCAAAACATTTTTCATGTTATTTATCTTATTTACGTTTTTATAATATTCTATTTAACAGGTGCTTTCACTCATAAATATATTTTATTACCCGATTCATCTATAAACGGGATATATTAAGGAAAAATAAAACTTTTCAATAGAGTGAGAAAATTAATCAAAAATACTGTGCCAGGTTCGTCAAAACAAGGTACAAATTCTAATAACTAAATTTAATATCAATGATTTATTATATTATTAAAGTTAAATCGCTCTTAAGTTGAACACTAAATAATATTCCATCTAGGCATCAATAAATTTGAAGTATTATGACAAAGCGATTAAGTATTATAAATGTCCAAATTATTAAAACTTAGTCTATTATTTACATATAAAAAAATCATGTAATATAGTCTAAATATAACACTCGTCTGTTTTGTTACTTTGTTTTCCGTAAATATATAGAACTTATAGGTATCTAAGGGTGAATTTTCATGTCAGCCATGTTCGTTAAGTAGAAATTCATCACATACCTCACTTCACCGGACGCTCACTGACCGGAAATCAAATATTTAAACATGAAAAAGATACGCCAATAAAATGTATCATACCTATGTCACATTTGCGATACAACGCGGCGCAACGTCATATAAATCATAGAACGCTTTGTTGCACGAGGCTATGAATATTTTCTATTTGTACAACCTTTTTCCGTGTATCAAGTGTCGCTTGTCACATCTTCTCAAATTTATGAATTTTATTCAGTTGAACGTTTTACTTAGAACTTGTACTATTGAGATGAATAGTTTGGAGTCTATGGAAGCGGTTTCTTTACTCAAACAGGAAAGTTTAAGTGGTTTTACCGCAAGTCAATAACATTTACTACTGAGCTTTCTGTGTTCATAGGAACTAAGAGTAAATATTTTCATATAAACATTAACACGTCGTTGTCATCGAAGCTTTGATAAAGCTAACTGTTTGACTCCAATAAATTAAACTATCGTACGATAATAGAATAATAAAAATTCTGATATGTACAACATTAAAATTAAAATGGAACTTGATATCAAATTAGTAGCAATACTTAACGATAAGCACGTACCTTCAACGCATATAATACTTCAATGTTCAATTATAAGAGTCCATTCACTAACAAATGTACAGTTACAAATGATATTACCGTCACTGAAATTGTGAGTCACAGGCACTTCCAAATCCAGTTCAGGGCACAAAACACAGAATAAGTACTGTAATAATTATTTTTTAGTTATGTTAATTGCGATCGGGCGTGCGTCGATGTCGGAATAAGAGAAAGGGCGACGTGCTCTCCACACGCGAGTTGAACGTAGACTGACGATCTACGGCTTGAAACATTCTAAATATACACCCCCCGATGGTTTCCCGCGCACCCTACGAGCGCAACGCGTGTTCATGCAATTTTCTATAAATTTTCGCGTAAGCTCCAAAGCCGAGCTGTCAAAAGCTGTTTTTGCTGGAGCTCAGGAGGCCGCTTTGGCTGCATTCGCCGTAATTGAATTACCTTTACCTAATTCAGAATTTACCAAAATTGCTTTTAAAATTTTACCCTTAAGTATTTTTAATTTTTTTCATATACTTCGCCATTTCAGTGGATAAATTTCGATCAGATGATTTATTTTAAACAATTATTCTTCTTTATTATTGTTAGTAAAAATGTATTTTATAATTACAATACGTCTTTTAAACTGTTTTCACTTAAACACACAAATTTACTATAAGTACGCGTTTATCTATATAGCTAAATTATTAAAATACTTTCATATGTGATCGCTCTGATTTTATAAACGTAAATTGCGTTTAGTCAAAATGAAGTGACGGATTTAAGTGAAATTTAGGATAAGAAATTAGAGTTTAAGTATAAAATTAAAAATATATTATTGAACTAGCATTGCTTGCGGCTCCTCTCGCGTTCAGATGACCAAAAACCAAATTCTTAGGTTTTATACTTATATTACTCTTACATTGCAGTTTTTGTATTTTTTCTCAGAAATGAGACATTTTCCCGCGGTAAAAAGTACCTATCCTATATGTTGACCCGGATAACCAGCTATCACATGTACACACATTATATATAAGACATTTAATAATATGTAAATTAGGCGATTCTCAAAAGTGCTTACAAAAGTCTATTTGAATAAAGTATAATATCTTGATTTGATTTAATTTGCTTCCTTTTTCAAGGAACTTAATCTTAGGAGACTAGTTTAAATATAAAAATATTTAAATAGAAGTTCTTATAAATAAACCAGCAAGTGTTTTCTTTAATTTAAGATATATGTATACCTATATTTTATATATATATATTCAAAACAAAAGCAAATATAGTAGTTAATACATATTATGTGTTGCAAATATACGTACTTGAAACAACCCTTATAATTGGTATAGCCATTAGGAACGAACGGTTCAATATACGCAAGTGAAATTAATGGATTACAATAAGTCATATAACAATATTTACGCACAATAAATTGAATTTGCGTATAAATCAAAACAGAATAATCGTATAAATAAGCAGTGGTTTACGCTCTTTTCTATTATCCTGCCATTTTGGAACAAAGCCAGGTCCATGGGAGCGCCAAGTTCACCTGTTTTTTACAACACATTGATTAATTATTATCGCCGCTTACAAAGTTTTTATTGTACAGGTGTTTATAGATTTGAGTTTGATCACATTTCGTAACATATTTCACTTGATTTTAACAAAATCTAATTTAAGTCTCATTAAGTTAACGGTGAAATAAATTTTAGAAAAAGGGATTTTCAATTTTTATTCTCAGCATTCTGAGCATGTCTCTGAATGTAGAATTGATGTCAATCAAAAATACCATAAAAAAATCTATACTAATATTATAAAGAGGTAAAGTTTGTGAGATTGTGAGTTTGTGACGTTGTAATCATGTACGAGGTAATTTCTGGATCTACTGAACCAATTTAGATGAAATTTGGTAAGAAGATAGTTTGAGACCTTGGAAAAGATATAGGATACTTTTTATCCTGGAAATCCGGAAATTGGTATATGTAGGTAAAAATAAAAAAAGTACTTTAAATTAAAATTGTAATGTATAACATTTTACGTAAAAAATGTAAATGAACCTTTTCTGACAATCCTAAAAATAGCGAAGTTAGTAGGTTGTCAACAAACTTTAAATTAAAATTTTGAGCTGGAAGACCCAATCTATCGATCTGAGATACTTTGAAGTGCCTATCTTAAAATTAAATAAACCTTTATACTAAAATTTTGTAACTAGTCTATTTGAGTACAAATACCTACATAAATACTTTGTATAAAACTAGTGGATAAGGATTATTTTCGTTGTTTACGTGTTACGTCATGTGACATAAATATTTATAATTTACTTATATAAAACTAGTAATTTACCCTCGGCCCGCTAGAGTTCGTCCCTGGGCAGTTTTTGACGATTAGTATAGATTTTTCAGAAATGAGATATTTTCCCGCAGTAAAAAGTATCCTATATATTGACCCGGATTCCCAGCTATCATTATACCAAACTTCATCAAAATCTGTCTAGTGGTTTTCTCGTGATGCGTTGCCAGACAGATAGACAAACAGTCTAAAAACTACCTATAGATTCGCCCTTGTATTTTTAATTTGTATTGATAATAAATAATAATATCTATTGCAATAAGATTTTCCACAATATATTTAATGTACAAATTCGGTTTAGTTACAATTTTATTATATGTATTTATTATTTCAATAAGATTTTCCGAAAAATCTATATAAATATAAAACGAAGTCGTGTTAGTTACACAATTTTGTAACTCAAGAACGGCTGGACCAATTTTATGATATTTGATTTTTTGGATTTTTCTTAGTCCGGAATACGATTATAAATATCAAAACATCAGAAAAATTAACGAAAAAAAAAATTATATGGCTACCGCTGGCTAATAATAACTATTTAAATTTATTTAAAACGCACCGACAAACCGAACGAAGCGAGGGTGAGCCGCTAGTATATAATAATATACAGATTCGACTCAGAATTTTATTAATAATTGTATAGATGTATAGATCAAGTGGCCTGTCATCACCCATGAAGTAAGTTTAAAAATTATGTATATACATATTTGTGATGAATGAAAATGTTTATATTAGCTTGTCCTCCATACAGCAACGGCATAATCGATTTCATTTTTTACAGTCTGTACTTATACTCTAAGCGACTAGCGACAGAGAATTGCATCTTTTATCCCACTGTATAGTATACGTATATATCTCTTGAATTCCATAGGATATTAATATATCTATACTAATATTATAAAGTTCAAACAAACAAACTCTGCCTGAGTTTGTTTGTTAGAACGCGCTAATCTCAGGACCTTCTTATCCGATTGGATTGTTTTTGCATAAGATAGCCTGTTTATTGAGGAAGGCTATAGACTATATATCATATAATATACATTCCATCTATTCAGTACTAACCATTAAAACGTACCTAGGGACGAACCCGAAGGAAGCGAGGGTGAGTTGGTAGTGATAAAGTATAATGAATAAAGCGTAGTATTATACAGCGTGGGTAAAAAAACATAAAATTTCATATTTTTTAAGTAATCCTAGAAAATATACAATGCTCAGTAACAAAGAAACAGATTTTATTTTAGAACTGCTAACAATACGCATTTTTGTATATCTGTCTTTTTCCTTTATTATCTTATTTTGGCATCTTGCCAATACCATGGTGGAGTCAGTTCATCTGACTGATGTTACTGGGCGATGCTGCGTTTGTCACCGCCCACTGAACGTCAGGAAGCCGTAGAGATTGCGATCTGTGACTCAGAGTAACAATGATAAATTCAATTAAATAAGTAACAGAGCTTAGATATAGCTAAGCTTTTAGCCATGAGACTTACCAAAAAAATAGTGGCAACTATTTAGAAAATAGTACGTAAAAATATAAATAGAGTATTTTAGAAAAGTTTTTGAACTTATACTTATTTTGGCACGTTTGGAAAAAAATATGTGAGTAAAATTTTTACGATACACGCGCAAACCCAACAGCCAATAAGCGACATGATGAAGTTAGCTGAAAGCGACATGATGAAGTTGGCTGATAACTGTCTTTTTATATTTATTTTCAACCGACTTCAAAAAGGAGGAGGTTCTCAATTCGACTGTATGTTTTTGTTACCTCAGAACTCCGTCATTTATTAACCGATTTGGACAATTTTTGTGTTGTTTGAAAGTATATACTTCCATATTGGTCCCATTTAAATTTCAAAAAAAAAAAATACCACCCCTAAGGGTGGAAAAATACCTAATGATGAATTTAACCTACTTCTAATTGTCATATTGACTTGAAACTTTGCAAGTGTTTCTATTTCCGTTGATAGTACAGTGGTTCGGTATTGTTGACCTGATCTGATGGTAAGGCCAGAAGGTGGATAGGTGGAACTCTTCAACGGCTAATAGTAAATACTTTGAGTTTGGGCTTATTTTGTTTGATTTGACAAGCCTAACACGTTAGAATCCTTACTTTGCTACTACTGTCTACACTAAAAAGGGAAAAATAAAAACTTTTTAACAAAAAAATAAAAACCGACTTCAAATAAAAGCACTAAAAAGTAACAAATAACTGATTGGTAGTTTTCATTTACTATACATACCTAATCAAATATATTCGAAGTCGGTGTGCTTTGGCTAAGTAATTAAAGCCTACCTATTAAATACATACCTAATCAAATATTTTCGAAATCGGTTGCAGGCCATATAAAGCAAAGCACACCGACTTCGAATATATTTGATTAGGTATGTATAGTAAATGAAAACTACCAATCAGTTATTTGTTACTTTTTAGTGCTTTTGTTTGAAGTTGGTTTTTATTTTTTTGTTAAAAATTTTTTATTAATAATTTATCATTCATTTTACGAACAGAGAGTTGCGACATACGGGATGAAATCTTTAGCTATTTTTGTTCTGTTACGCCAAAGAAGTCTAACTTCTTACGTGTGTACATAAGTAAACAGTACACACACGTTTTTTTTTAATATTATTAATAGCTATGTCTCCATATCCACGTGTGTAAAGCTTGTTTACTTGCAATTTTTAAGAGGAAGGGATTATATTAGATATCCAGTTAAAGAATTATCTATTATAGATATTGGTATAAAATTGTCGTCTAAATTAAAGTAAAACCATAAAAAAACATTTCATTTTTATTAATTAACTAAAACTCATTAACATTCTACCTTTATTTTATACTTATAACAAATAAAATGTAAAGTATAGGTATTATATTTACTTGTATAATATAACAATAACAAGGAGAAAATTAGGTCAAGGGCTTTAATTGCTAAGCGGATAAAAAGCTCAATGATAGTCAAAAAAAGAGCTTTTTTGGGCATTAATTTCTGAATTCAGTTAAATAGTTCCAGAGGCAAACCCATCTTAGAAACAAGGGTGGAAAATCAAATACTTAGTAAAGAAGTAAAACAAAAAGGCAGACGCAATACAAGATAGAATATCGGTTCCGACTTACACAACACAGATAATCTATTTGATAGACTAACGAGCTTCTAATCTGAAGCCGAGGGTTTGTTTACACAGGGCTATCCATTTATGTGACGGCGATGGCGACATATTGTTTACACATAGGCTTGATTGTATTCATAGTTCGTGGTAAAAATTGATTAGAATTATTAATTATGTTTGTTAATTTTATATAGAAAATGTTCTTGGAAGTATGTTTGCTGTTTTTAGTGAAAAAAAATTAAATTTAGTGATTATATCTTATTATAAATGTAGACCTAGCTCACTTCTTGATCTCTAATAGGTTCAGTGAACATATAAAATGTTATGAGTCACATCGGGATGTACCTAATGAAACGTCGGGAACCAAAAATCAAGATAAATCCGCGGAAAAATTACCAAAGATAGTTTTATAATTTATTTAAATTTTATGATAATAATTATTAATATAATAAATATTATAAATAATAATATATTAAAATGCAATACAAAATACAACATTGTGCAATTTAAGAAACAAATAGTGATTTAAAGTATAATCTTTTTCATGGTTTCTTTATTTCTTACGATATTATGACTAACTCATGTACCTATTATATATAACATTTTTATTCTCGCTTGGCCTAGTTCTTACTGGACTATCTTTCAACGGATCACGGTAAGTCTGTCAGCTAGTTATCTTTTTTTTAACAAACTGTAAAACCAGAATCGTAGACAGGCATATAAAAGAGAGAGATTAGAGAGTAACCAGGAACAGAGGGGATTTTTGCATGTATTGAAATTATACAATTATTATATTATATACATATTATATTGTATAGTATTTAATATAGTGAATTGCAGAAATTCAGGAACATTGATTTGAATTAACAAGATTGCCAATTAATTTCATGTAAGTTAACATTAAGTGCATATACTTAACATTTTATTTAATTTAAGTTCAATTCAAGTGAATATATCTAATGCATTTAATTAAATATAATACCTACTCATATTATGTATTCAAATACATAATTTTACTTGAAAAAGTTTGTTTTAAAATATAAGTACCTAGAATATAATATTAAAATCAACTAATATAGGAAATCGACGAAGTCGTAGGTTTTTCTAGTTTCTTATAACGAGGACTGAATGTAAATACTTTTCACAATTCGTATTTGTATGGTTAAAATCGGCTCAACGGATAAGTTCTATATAAAGAGGTAGTCATATTTGCCCGGCGGTTCCAATCTAAATATAACGAAACTCACGCTAAAAGCCTCAGGCTAGGAAGCCTATATACTCGTATTATAAATCATTATAATTGAAGCCTGCGTAAAAGTTAAAGTTTGAAACAAGATTCTTCTAATACGCATAGTGCAGCTGCGTTTTTAACAATTCAAAATTTTGAGAAAATAATAGATAAAGGGGTTGGAGCGTATTTTTTCTACATATGCCAAATAATAATAAAGAAATATTATTCTTAAAATGGTATGTATGTGTCTTAATATATTATAATATGGTTCAGATAGCTTCTATTGTTGGAGTTTGTTTACTTGGGCCTCTGTTTATATTACAATAAAGCCACGAAACATATTTACTCACAGGTACCTGATTAGGTTTACCGTTGTGTGAGAAAAGTATAATCAGCTTGTAAATTATGTTGTCGGTCTGTTGTTGACTCAGCTATCATTGATCGATTATAATCTATATATATATATATATATATATATATATATATATATTATATATATATATATATATATATATATATATATATATATATAAATATAAAACAAAGTCGGGTTTGTTACAACACTTATAACTCGAGAACTGTTGGACCGATTTTCATGGTTTTTAATTTGTTGAATTTGTTTAAGCCCCGAATAGCAGAATAGCTATTAAAACATCGAAAAAATTAAATGGCTAATATCTATTTATATCTACATATATAAAACGTAACTAGTGATGAACCCGAGCGAAGCAAGGGTGAGTCGCTAGTATTTAATATGTCTTAATTAAAAATTACTATTGTAATTTTTCGTAAGTCCTATGTGTGAAATGTGTACTTTGCGTAAATAAGACAGTTTAAGAAATTCAACTCATACCTTCTACGATCTACGAAGTCACTAGGGTTACTTATATGTATCACATATCATATAATACTATACTAACTTATATACAGTAAGGAATAAAAAATATTTAAAAAATGTTGTATTTTATCAATTTTTTAATCATACAAAATAAAAGAAAAGCATTTTTCTTTATTACCGTGATATCGAGAGGATTACTAATTGGAGGCCGAATCCGTAGTTTTTAGATTTTTTGTCTGTCTGTCTGGAACGATTACGAGAAAACCACTGGATTGATTTTGATGAAATTTGGTATGGTGTTAGCTTTTTAATCCTGACTTCACCCCGGGTTTTGTTATTTTTGACCACCTACGGAACAAATCAATATATAAATTTTCATAAGGCTTAAAAATGTAACATTTTAAATATAAATTATTATAAGTAATTAAGTAGAACAATTTCTTAATAAATCTTTTTTCCGCTCTTTCATTTAGGTACCCTATTATAAAAATATCTAACTTTAAAATATGAAAAATCCATATTTTTCTTTAGTTATGAAGGTATCCTATACCAAATATCATTAAAGTCAGTTCAGCAAACAGACAAACTTTAACATTTACAACAATAGATACGTATTTCATATCATTCGTTTCTAAAAACATAAAATAACATAATAATATAATTTATGAATACAATTTCTTAGTATCAAATGTAACGACCATTCTCATTCTAAACCGATAAAGATTTCGAAGAAACATATGAATCCGCTCGACCTCGAATGAAATATTACTAAGTAGAATCAGCTTAAGCCCTCACGACGGGGCGTGCAAATTTTTTATTCCTTAACAAAAGGCATCTTTAATGATATGCCTACTACGTACTATTAGATATTTTACACCCGTTCTTATTTCATCTGTCAACACTGTTGAAGGCATCCGCCCAGTTTTTTATTCTATAGCTTTAGTTCAGCTGTTACATCCCTCTTCATTAAGCTCTGTAAATATTTACATTTTACAAATTGGAATTGAGCGGTTGTTATTGTAATAATTTATAAAGTTTGATAGCGCGTATTATTTAGTTGCAGTTTTGAAACTAATAATGTTTCTACTTTGATTTGATGTATTTTTGTATTCATCTTTCCGGATGTCTTTTATGTGTTTGGGAACGCACAAGCGGATAATATTAATTAATTTAATAATAGATACTATTTATTTTTGTAATGTATACGAAATATGGCTTAGGAAGTTTTATATTTTTGAGTACGGTTAAAAACAGTCAACACATAAGTGATGTTTTGATAGTAGAAAATTAAATTTTGCGCATTCCGCTCTACGTTATGTTCTATATTTGTGAATAATTTATATGATTGAATCGAAATTTTGTAATTATTATATGCGCTTACGTGAATAGATTTTACATGAGTTTTACTGGTTATTTAGAAATACCTAAATAGTAGTACCTTAGGAAATTCAAAATTGCATTAAGGTTGATAATAGTAGCAATGTCATTGCTCTTTTTATATGAAATACTAGCGACTCACCCTCGCTCTGCTCGGGTTTGTCCCCTAGTTTGATTACGTTTTAAACTTTAGCTCAGAGGTAGACATTTCCTGCAGTAAAAAGTATCTTATATGTATGTTGACGCGGACAGCTGATATCATACCATATTTTATCAAAATCTGTCCAATGTTTTTTTCGTGATGCGGTCATACACAGGCAGACTTACAGACAGACAAAATTCTAAAACTATAGATTCGGCCTCTGTATCAATAATAATGTCTATTATAATAAGATTTTCCAAAAAAAATATTTAATGTACATATTTGGCTCATCTATAACGTCATAAGTAAATAGCATAAATAAATTTAATTACTTTGAAGCGACCTCTCGTAGCGGCTTGCCATGTTTACCTATGTACACTGTTCTCATATTATTCGTTAGAGGGCGCTTTACATATTTGTTTTACAACAACTCTACATAGTCCAATTAAATTTTATTAAGTTTTTATCAATCCTACAATTACATAATTATATATATTTTTTACAATAATAAATAAATGATTATTTAAAATAAACATTAAGATTATTTAAAATAAACATTAAAAAGTCATTTTAACTTTACACAGAAAAATAATTAAATTATTGCGTTCTCATTTCTGTTTAAGTCAATAGAAAGTCAAAGTATGCAATAGAAATGTTCAACTTCTACGCTCTGCTTCAGAGTGGGTGTCCTCTAAATGGCTGCTAATGAATTTGAGAGGCAATTAGTAGGAGCAGTATAATTTGTAAGTTACAAGTTCACACGAACTTTACTGTGATTCGTTAAGAAAATTGCCTTTACTTCCTTTACATAGCAGGTATATATTACATATATGTTATGTACACATAAATACATATTCATTTTACTACATATTTTCTTAGCATTGTTGTTTATTTTAATTAATTTGCTAACTTATTTCTATTTTTATAATTTATGGTATATATGTTTTTAAAACCAGTACATATCTTGTAACAAATAATACATTTCGTCCCTATTTATTTTAAATTTAATTTTATAATCGAAAATTGAATTTCAAACTCAAATTACCCTTATCTTATTAGCTATTTTTGATCGCCTACTTTAAGGAAAACATCTTCTGATATTTACTTAAATTCTTTAGAATACAACTTTTCGACATACTTCATAAAATGACTGCTTATGGATACATCTAAAAGCTGTAAATTGTAACCAGATGAATAACAACAGAATGTATACAGGCACTTCATCCACGCAAAGACGTAGAAGTGCCAAACGCTACGATCAAAGCAAGAGATCATAAAAATTTAAGAATTATAATATTATTTAAAAAATGTCGGCTTTTGTTTCCTTAATATAACAATAGTAAAATAAAATCTATAAATATTTTTTTTTATATTTTGGTTTCCGACGCGACGTATCGAATGCTCTACAGCCATCATGGTCACGGGAGAGACTGATTAATATGTATCGATATATAATACGACCCGTGCAAAAAAATTATGAGAAGCTAACCCCGTTTATCAGTGTATAGGAAAATATTGAAGCTAATTTCATTAATTACATATAAGATAATTAAATAATTTAATGTTTTTGTTATTTTTGGTCTATCGACTTTTTCATCTTCTATAATTAGTTTATTGTTAATAGCAAAATAAACTTAACTATAAAAAATAAATAGGCAAAGGTAAATAGTTCAGTGCCTTTTTCTCCTTTGCTTGTCAATTAATTCCCTTTTTTTATTTAATAACTATTAACGAGTTGTAGTGTTACCAATAAACATACATTTCAAACAGTTAATTTTCATTATATAGATATATAGTAAAAAGTTTTTTTCCTAAAATTTATAATATAGATTATATTAAAATTTCAATTAAGCGAATATTGAATACAAGTCATAATTTACCAATTAATTAACTTTATATTGCAGATATTAAGTAAATATCGTGTATGTTAAAATTACCTTTCAGAACAAGAACAAAGAATCAGTCATCTTATTAGTAAGTGTTAAACATTTTAAATGAAGCACCATTCGTTTCTTGTCTTCTCATATAGTTAGTGTGGAAATAATACATTTAAAATATCTAAATTAAATTTAATAATATAGATTTTTAAATATCTCGGAAATTTTTAATCAAGTTGTTAGAATGTTGTTTATCTTATTTTTAAATAATTTACAAGTGAAATCAGTTTAAAAACATACGAGTATTTAAGTGTAATTCATCACAACTGATCGAAACTGGCTTTGATAAAATTTATCGTAATCTTGTAATTCCTACGTCCGACGAGTGGCGCTTATCTGTTAATTATCAATTCGACTAAACTAACTTCTTACTCAGTCGACACTTTGAGCGAATTCCTTGTGTACTTTTGTGTGGTTTTGTTTTGGCTTTCAAACATGTTCCTAAGCAACTGACAATTAATATGGTAAGTGTTTGTTTATTTTAATTAATGTTATCAGATTATTTTAGATGTATATTGATAACGTGGCATTCTCAATATTTTAGTCAATTTAATGATTAATTTTATTATTATTTATTTTAATTATGGTGAGCTAATAAGCTGTCATTATCGTTTTTTTCATTATAATTCATTTTTTTAAACAATATATTGTTATTTCATTGGCTATAAATATATATTTCAAATTCAATATTTATACATATACATATTTTAGGAATAATAAATTGACAAATATATAAGCTTTGATAATTAGAGAAGTCGACAAGAAAAGCATTGTTCTTACCAATGTAAGCTTCAATAAGCTTTATTCGATACGAAAATGATATTTTTGTACCATAAATCATAGTTTAAAAATTATAAATGAATATAAAAATAACTATGAAACACGTGAATCGTGTACACATTTTCCATTGCTTATAAAACTTCTTTAAGGAGTAAGCAAATTATGAATAGAATATCATTAGCATTCATTAAAGATTAACCCTTGACAATCAAATAGTAATCAAAATTAAATAGTATTAAATGTTTATCGAAAACAGATACACACATCACGATACTTTATAAGTAAATGAATTGTCGTCATTTACCTGTGAGATAATTAGACCACTATGACTCATGAAAAATACCATTGTTCAATTTATTTTATTTAGGTACTATTGATAGAAAATGTTTTGCTATTTAAACTCTCAGTTTTGTTTTTGCTATAATATGTTAAATTATATAGCTTAAATATAAGTACGATCAAGTCGAAATACTTTCTTTAATGTTTTATGTCAAATTTTAATTAAAAATTAACGTCAAAAATAAGTAAGTAAAGTATCTTTTACCTTTTAAACTATCTGTTACATACATTTACAAATGAAAAAATGAAAAATATTTATTTCAATTGCTGTCATTTTGATCCACACAGTAAAAACTTACTACATCTAAATGAAACTTCATAACCAAAAAGCCAAATGAATCCACCAAAAAATCCGAGAAGATAGTTTTATTCAAAATGTCAAATATTCGCGTAAATCTAAAAAAGTATTATAAGTAAGTAAAGTCAAAAAGTTTTTGTTCAGTATGGAAGTTCACATTCTCTTACTAGAAGTCAAAAACTCTAAAACAGACGTTTCTATCATAAGAAGAACTGACACGAGAAATGAAAGGCAAAACTAGCACATGCCCGTGGCTTTGTTTTTTATTTAAGAAAAATTTCTTAATTATCGTAGCTTGATATTAGTTAAAGAAGAAGCTATAAAATTCAATTTGTTCTATAAATAAGCAAATTGAAATTAAAATTGATAACATCCTAGCACACAGACTTCTGGATGATAACTGTCCAAGATGTCTCAAAAGAAAAGCCATACTAGATCCAGCATTATAATCCTAGCCTGACTAATAAAGGAGATTAGATCCTAATGAGGATCCACTCCACAAGACAGCAATCTCTCAACAAATTCGCAGATAGTCAAAAGACTGATCGCAAATCATACCAGGAAAAAAAACATATTGATATAGACAATAGAAGTAATGTCAAATTCATTCATATTTCATAGCTTTACTTCTACATTATCCAAATTACATTACACTGTAACGACGTGACTTTTGCCAGAGAAGTAACTGTAAGTGATTATTATTCATAGAATCTCCAAAATCCAAGCAGTTGTGCCTTAACTTAAGCTGAACTATACTTTGAAGTAGCCAGATTTACGGAGTAGCGTTTGATTAATACCAACGGTTTAAGAGACGTTCTTACTGCACCGCTCTTGAGCTGGCAGCTAGTAAACTAATCCGCTTTAAAAGCGGTAAAATTTACATCCTATACAAGGGTTAAATTTGTTGCTGAAGTTCTTTAAGCTTATCAAATTTTCAATCAATATAACATACTTAGGTGTACTACATTATCTAGTCACAGGTATTTAATATAAAAATAAACATACCTAGTACTTTTGTTTATGTTTTTAAAATGTCTTTATCTTTACCATTCATTCGACTGCAATGAAACCGTTTAGAGTTTCCCTGAAAAACATCTTTCATTTTTCATCGACATTTTATCAGACAGATTATTATTCCGAATACAATAAAAATTAATAATTACAGGTTTTATAATTGGTTTCAGCAAACATTTTGATAATATCAGTCTAATACTGTAATAGACCTCCTCCTCCAGATTAATCTGGTGAATTGAAATCCATTAGAACGCCAGATTCCTTACATAAGGCACAAAGAAACGCTTTTGCAATTATAATATTCGTTAGGATCAATATATTGGACCTTCAAAGCTTGAAAGATGTTTATACAATATCTAGTACCTACTTAATTAATATATTAAATCATTGTTTTAAGCATTTTAGCCATTTTTTTTATTTAAGCAACTTTGAGGTGAGTTTTGACGATCTATGATTTTACTCTGAATAGAAAGAAAAACGAATAGGTATTTCATATTATAAAATGTAATAAGAAACAAAAGCAAAGGTATCTAATATTAGTTTAAATCAATATTTAAAATGAGCATCTTCGGGACGCTCATTTTGTGATGAAAACGAAAAATATAACAAAGAATTAAAATTAATTTTCATTAATCTTTGACAATTTATAGTTGAAGATTTTAATACCAATCGTATTTAAAACACGGATTACATAGAAACATTATTGAATAAAACAAAACCTCTGTATCTAAGAGCCACGTTTTTTTTTCTTTTTTTATTACTACTAAAACACACATAAAGAATCAAAGAATCCTTTAATTATATGCGCATTCTTGCACATAAGTATTAACATCTGTTAGATTATTGTTTTAATAATTATTACCGCAACAGTCGCAGTTCTTTATTAAATTGATAAAATTATATATAAATAAATAATGCCCACAGTTCTGGATTAATAAGTTCATTTAAAATGCAGGGAGCATTAATAATGTAGTACAAATATTCTTAAAATAAGTGAATAATATAATTAGAAAAATATTTCTTTTTAACAAGCTATTTATTATAAAAAAAAATATTATCGATTCACAAAAGCCGAATAAATTCTTTTTGAAGGTAATTTAAACGCAAGGAATCACTCAATTTATTAATTCTTAAATAAAACTGTCTTGTCGGATGAATTCGCAAAAAAATCCGAAAAGGTAGCTTCTTTATTTGAAATGTCAAATATTCGCGTAAATCTAAGAAAGTATTATTAATTCTCCCTCAGCAGGACGACGATACGTTGTCACGGACGACGGGCTCCGTAGTACTCCAGGTGGGAGCGTTGGAACTGTTGGCTCGATACTCTATGAACTCTGGTAGAGCTACCAGCGTTCTTTCGTCACTGTACGAGTTCAGGACCCAGGAATTAGAACAGACCGGCGGAAACCAGTGGAATTGGAAGTACTTAAGGGTATTTAAAATAAATAACTTATAAATCAATATTAACATATACTCCAAGTTTTACTATTAATTGGATATGACTCAGTAATAAACCTCTAAAATAAAAATTTAAAAATTTGACAGAGTGATTACAAAATTAATGCTTGATTATCAACTAACATTTTCTGTAGATCTTTAACATGATTTTTGATAACTTGATTACTTCGAAATATTATAGAAATTGTTAAACCCGCACGTGTAGTAGCAATTATATATAGCATATTTGACCATTTCGTTTATTACCATAAATTACTAAAGATCATAAGGTCATAGGTTCTAATAGTTGACCAAAGAAAATCTCTGCTCGAATCATAACTGATTCGTTGATTTAGTGGCTAGCATTTACGGCTGCTGATGTACAAAGGTGTTAGGTTCGAATCTCGAATCGGGTAAAGTGTGGGTATTGGATTTTTTTGTCCACAAATACTCTTAAACAACCCAGAGTTGGGAATATGGTAGTGTTTCACAACCATGCTCTAGAGAGTACGTAAAGCGGCCGGTGCTGCCCTTACCGGTTGTGTCTTAAAAGGAATACAGATTGGCCTTGTAACTGAGTGCACAGTTATACATTAAAATATCTTCTGCATACATGGCTAGTCTCAATGAAATTAGCCGCCGTACCCGAAATCGTTTATTAGGGACATTACTAATATCTCCCACGTTGACGGCTATACTTAGAGCAACAAATGAAACTCGGTCAGGAATATTGTGTTATATGTAAACATAGAAATAAATAAAAAATCCGCTCTTTCTGAGTGATAATTTTAGACGCTACGAATTTTATTGCTATAATATTGTCCAAGCTCCACGGTGTATCCCTTCACCGTATCAGTAGGTGGCATTTATGTTGAAAATGATTCGCATATTAGTAGCTGCTATTTATTATAGCTAATTTACATTGTTGTGTATTTGCCATCAAGTTAAGTTCCTTATTTTTCCTTTGATTCCAGGACCAGTTTTTCCAGAAGGATCTAGAAGGATTGTATCGAAAATATGATGACAAATTAAGAGAAACATTTATTTATATATACGTATCATTACTAGCATTTTTTTCAACCCTCCACATAGTTTTAGTAATTACAAGTACATATAATGAGGTAAGTTTATATCTTGCAAAATTCTGAAAAAATATTGTTCATTTATATATTTAAACTATATATTTTTAAGCTATATATTTTTACAGATAAAACAAATTGTGTTTCGGATGATTCATTTTATAGGATAATTATCTAGTTATGAAATATTTGGTTAAGGTCTTGTAATAAATATGTAAAACACATTGTGTTCTTTTACATATTATTACAAGACCTTAACAATATATTTCATAACTAGATAATTTATCCTATAAAAGGATCATCCGATCCTGTACAAATGTTTGTATTGACTAAATAAAATACGTATAAATGTGAGTTAAATGATATTTTTAATCCTGATAAGATAACAGTGTTAAAACAAATATCCTAACAAAACGCTCTGTAAGGGGAAATCACTTTAAAATAAAGTGCATTATATCTATACATATAATAAAATTCTGAGTCAAATCTGTACATTAAATATTATTTGGAAAATCTTATCGAAATAGACATTATTATCGATACTGAGGCCGAATCTATAGTTTTTAGAATTTTTGTCTGTCTGTCTGTCTGTCTGTCTGTTACCGCATCACAGAAAAACTACTGAACGGATTTTGATGAAATTTGGTATGGTCATAGCTGATTATCCGGGTCAACATATAGGATACTTTTTACCGCGGAAAAATATACTAATATGTACGAGTACAACCTAAAAATTTGGTTTTTGGTCATCTGAACGCGGGCGGAGCCGCGGGCAGTGCTAGTTTATCTATATAATCTATTATGTACTAGCGACTTACGCTCGCTTTGCTCGGGTGCACGGACTTTGTTCACAGTTTCATGGGTTTTCATTTTTTTGCGCGGAACCCTATTATTATATTATATAATTCTTTATCCAAAACAAAGGTTATTCCTTATAACGTAAAATCAGTCCAGCTGTTTTGGAGATTAGCTGGAACAAACAGACAGATAGAAAGATGAACAAAAATTTCAAAACTTGTTTTTTTTTCTTATAAGTAGATACAATATATACTTTCATATATATAGTAAAAAGCTATTATTTTGACATTACAAGACAAGACACTTCAATTTCATTTATTTGTATAAATAATTTAGTTTTTTATATTATTTTTAATTTATATTAGATTAATCTTATTGGATATATTTAAAACATTACAGCAAATACAGTGGAAATCTACTTATTTATCTATGGGTATGTACGTACTGAGGATAGCAGTTCCGGCTGTCTCGTTCTGGAAGTGTCTGTACTCTCCGCTTAAGAAGAGGTTTTTTCTAATTCCCATTATTGTTACATTTGTACTTACTGCTGATCTTGTAATCTCAGGTAAATATTAAAATTATTTTATTTAATTAAGCTACTGCCCAGAAAATGTTTTCTTTTTGCGTATGTTTTTCTTTAATAGTCATGTATATCTGTTTTTTTTTTCGCTCTCGCTTCGCTCGGGTTCGCCTCTAGGAAAACAATAACAAACATATCCCACGGAAACCGTACATTTTCCGGGATAAAAAGTACCTATGTGTTATTCTAGACTATAATCTATCTCTGTGCCAAATTTCATCCAGATCCGTTCAGCCGTTCTGGCGTGAAAGAGTAAGAAACATCATACTCACAAACTTTCACATTTATAATATTAATACACATAATAAATATATGAATATGTCTGGACATTAACATATATCAATCACCATCTAGTTCCATGGTAAGCTTGACCTGTGTTATGGATACCAGATAGTTGATACACTACACATATATAACCTTAAATACAAACATATACACATAAATACAAACACCCATGACTGAAGTACAAACATTCATGCTCATCACACAAACTAATGCCCCCAACGGAATACGAACCCAAGACCGCTGGCACAGCAAGTAGTGTCACTACAAACTGAGCCGAAACGTGTTACCATTTGGTACATACATATTTATGTACGTACGTATGTACATTTATTTAATAGATTTTTACTCATTTAGGCAAAATTTAGTTAACTTTAGGGACTTCCCTAAATTAGAACATGATTGTCAGAAGTTAATTACAGAAAGCTTTTGACGTATAATCATTACTTTTACTAATCATAGACAGTATATACTGTTGATAATCTAAACATAATGTGATAATTTATGATAATGTACAAAATAGTACATTTTATCTTTAATCCACAGGAGCTTAATTGCTTCTTTTTTAATTTGATTTAAATATAAGAAAATACTTCACTATATGTCGGTTTGATCATCAGTTTTTTATAAGCTTATTAGTGAACATATAAATATTTTGTAGTTTTGTCACAACGAAAGGCAGTGTCAAACCTATATTGTATTAGATTCGAATCGAGGAGTCATTATAATATCACTATTTTACTCGGAAAGAAAGAAAAACCAGAGATAATTCTAAAAAAATAAAATTCTAACAAACATTACTTTACACTTTATTCTATTATTTTCATTGAAGAAAAA
The DNA here is from genome assembly GCA_951806755.1 of Brenthis hecate. Classification (NCBI taxonomy): domain Eukaryota; kingdom Metazoa; phylum Arthropoda; class Insecta; order Lepidoptera; family Nymphalidae; genus Brenthis; species Brenthis hecate. Next base: position 3,594,391 of record OX638262.1, read on the forward strand.
ATTGCAAGAAAAATTACACAATACGATCTTATCAATCTTTCCTTATCTATGTACTTTGAATGAGTATTATAAAAAGGTCTTCAAACTAATAATAAATCCCATCAAAAACATACATTAGAAAATAGGAGCCAAGTTCAATATTAAGAATAAGCGTGGTTGTCAACTTCACCGACAAAAGAATTGAGATCTAAATGGGTGCCAAGTTCTGTAGATAATCCTGAAATGTTTTCATAGGAACATACACATTCTAAAATAAAATTTAAAACACAATTTCGTGTTTTTTTCTGCTACAAAAGTATTGGCTATTTAAAAATAGATCTTCTTAAATTTTTAACAGTCGAATTATTTACAAAGAGTGTATAACTTAGGATAATTCAAGTTCAAGATTTGACTTGGCTAGTTTAAGCTAACACGGTGCTGCGTCGCAAATTCCTTTAGCTTGAACTTGGCTGGACACGCTACCGCGTGTCTTGACTAGGATTAATTTCTATGAAAAAAAAATAGATATCATCACGCTATCTCGGATATTGCGACATTGTTTTTCCACAATGCTATTTTGTTTTTGTTTTTAACATCTGTTATTATTTATAAATCGATTATAGAAATAAGAATTTAGTATCAATTTTCATCATGTATTTACAACAAAGTGTAATATTATAACTTGAATAAATTCAACTTCAGTCGTTTTATAAAAAACTTTGTGTCGTTTGTCAACATTCACGAAATTTTAATTCCTTCCTTATAAAGAACTTGAATTTTTCGAAGTCACAAGCATGATGCTGTGCATGTATGTATGTACAAATAGATATTTGTTTCGGCAATAGTGAAATGCACTATTATTTTACCTGAAATATTATGGCAAATGTTGTAATAAATATTCATATTTGAAGTTTATGATACGGTCGAAATAAAAACGAAAGAATAATCCGTGCCTAAAATAAAAATTTCGATAATAATTTCTAATATAGACTAATTTTATTTCTGAAAAGTAATTTACAAATTAAATATACTTAATATTTAGAGTAAGGTGTATTTTTACTCCTTAGTCCTTGTGAATGAAAGCGTGATGCGGAGATATATATATATATATATATATATATATATATATATATATATATATATATATATATATATACTAGTTTTTGCGTACGACTCAACTCATGTATTTATGTATAAAGGCTCAGCCTCTCAACGTCATAATGTGATGTAAGAAAGACTTTCTCCAATGAATAGCCTGTAAAATGAAATCTCAAATCTGACTGATAATTCCAGAGAACAGTGCCTATAAAAAAATCTTCTTATAAATATTAATGTCTATTGTATAACTATTTAATATCATATAAAATTCTTTGCAGATATAACCGTCCCCATATTCTCGTCATACGAAGGCATGTCCTTAAGGCCAGCTTATTCAACGATGGCCCTTCTCTCAGTGTATATATTCTTACCGATGAGGAATAATTACCTCGCAATATTCTTGGGAGTTATAGTGAGCATTGTATATATCTTCGTGTTTGCTTTCTCTACCTATTTTGAGGACCCGCAGGTGGAGCTGGTGGTAAGGGTCAGATATCTTTCCGTTTTTTTTTATATTTTACATTTTTACTTTAATACTAGCAGTACCCGCGGCTTCACCTGCGTCCAAACTTCCGAACGCTAACGAAATTCATAGGATCACCCGCTGGGCTAATGTGAATATTACCTGAAAATTTCATCAAAATCGCTCCAGCTGTTTTGGAGTCCATAGGGAACACAAATATACTACACATCGATTTTTATTTTATTTTATCAACAATTTAAATTTATTTATTACTCGGAAAATGGAGTCTTTTAAGAAAAGTTAGTGACACACCGACTGCAGTGCCACCTACCGGATCCATTTGTGAATTCAAACCTTGCAGGGACCCACTCAAACGTACACAAAAAATATCATTAAAATCGTCCCTACCGTTTAGGAGTTGATCAGTGGCACACCGACTGCAGCGCCACCTACTGGGTCCAATTGTATTTTCAAGCCATCCAGGAGCCCATTAAAATATACACACAAAATTTCATCCAAATCAGTCCAGGCCTTTAGGAGGAGTACGTTAACAAACACACGTACCTACAGAAGAATTATATATATTAAGATTGTGAAATTATTTATTTTTTAATTTGAAGAAAATCATCAATGGCAAGAACTAACTTACGATTAAGAAGTAACTTAAGATTACCCCGTATCACACCGTTGACGACACGTTTGGCTCAATCTGTAGTGACCCTACTTGCTTTGCCAGCGGTCGCGGGTTCTAGTCCCGCTGTGGGCATTCATTGTGTGATGAGCACGAATGTTTGTACTCCAGTCATGGGTGTTTATATTTATAATATGCATGTATTTATAGTTATATATGTATAGCGTATCAACTATCTGGTATCCATAACACAAGCCTTGTAGCTTACGATGGAACTAGATAGTGCTGTGTGTTAACGTTCCAACATATTTATGTTTATTTACTTATTTATCTACTCGTATATCTAAAAAAAATACAACGGAGTAAAAATTGTACATATTATTTTTAATTTTAAGATTTCTGCTCGGCACACTTTTTTGATGGCTTGATTGTAAAATAATTTGTTGGTAAAACAATAGGACTGAATTAAAAGTACAATCAATATTTTTTTTCAATTGGTTGGAAAGATAAAAATAAACACACTTATTATAATTGGAAGTTTCTAAAAAATTATTAATTCAATATAAAAGTGTAAGAGCTATTTTATTTAACACGAACGGTACTTCATATTGGTAGTAAAATTTCAAGTTAGAAAATTGAAACTAACTTTGACAAGCTTTAATGAGGTTATTGAAAATAGTTGTATAAGTTTGCTGTATGTTTGGCGTGATTTTTATTTCAATCTTTTAAGTAAAAAAAACGTGTGTGTGTTACTTATATACGCACTTAAGAAGTTATACTTCTTTGGCGTAACAGAACAAAAATAGCTCAAGATTTCATCCCATGTGTCACAACTATCTGTTTGTAAAAATAATGCAGCTAACTTCATCATGTCGCTTTTTGGCTGTCGGTGTCGCGCATCGTAGAAACTTTACTCTCATATTTTTTTCCAAACGTACCAAAAGAAGTATAACTTCAATAATATCTTGTTTTGGATTTATATAACAAAGGATAGACAGCAAAATTCTTATATCGTAAAGAGTGTCCCAGTAGACGTCAAATTTTATTAATTAACATGTAATTAAGTACATTAAAAGAGCTTAAGATATTATGATATAAAATATATAAGCCTCCATCAATCATCAACAAAACTCCAAAGATAAATAAACAGTAATAATCACAAATATTTTTATTAATAGCACACAAAGTGAATATTGAAGGAATCCAGAGCTCTCTGAAGCTCTCTGAAGAGATACTATAGTCTAAAATGTATTTTACAATATTATATATATATATATATATATATATATATATATATATAACATATACATGAAGTATTATGTAAGCAGAAAATTTTAATATAAAAGACAAACTATTGGTATAAGAATATTATGAAAATATATATTTTCATATACCAAAATTATGTTTTAACTTAACGGTGCACGCAATTTATTTAGTTACAGTCAAAGCAATTATTTATTATAATCAAGAAATCTAATAGTTGTTTTATTTAACGATACAATAATTTAATAGCTGATATTTCTTATTGCAGGTTGCATGCGAGGTTATCTTCTTAATTGGTGTCAACCTTATGGGCATTTATTTTAGACTGATGAACGAGATAGTCACGCGACGCTCGTTTTTAGACAGGCGGGCGTGCGTTGAAAGTACTTTGCGTCTGAAATTTGTTAAAGACCAAGAGGTAAACAAGAGGAAAACGTATTATAAATTTACTAAAAATATTCATGACACAGCGGCATCCCGTTTGGATGGCGCTGCCTTAAACGATATAGATTACAAGTTCAGATTAGATCCTGTAGATGATGTTAATGATGATTTTATATACGTTTTTATTATAAACACGCAATAATCATCATACATAATGACCGTCTGTGCCAAACATGAGAACAATGTCACTAAAGAAAAAAAAGCATGTCCTCTCATCCCATCAATAAACGAATATTTTGATTATATATTAAGAAAACATATAACTGGGTATCTATAAGCATTGTTGTATGTAAAAATCTACATATACTATGTAAAATACTATTCTTCCTAATAAGTATTTTCTTTTATTCTTCCTAACTGAAATATAATATAATCTTTGAAATTGAATACATAATATCGAGTAAAATATTTTTCAGGAACGTCTTATGTTAAGTATTTTGCCTGAACATATCGTATCAAGAGTGCGCCATGATATCCGAAATATGTTCTTGGATATACGGTCACAAAGCCACAGCCATAATATGAAATCTTTTAGGTAATCTTAGTTCTCATTCTATAATATAGTTACTGATACATTAGACCATTTGCTTCAAGATAATTATTTCAAATAAACTTATGATTATTTTAAGAAAAATAATATTTGTTAGTGAAAAACAAATGGAATGTTCCGAGGCATTTTTGATTGACAAAAAAAAAATTGTAGGTATGTTACATGAAACCCTATGTAATATAAATGATTCCTTTTGAATTGGTTTAAATGTCAATAAAAAATCATTAATTAACACATTTGAAATTAAATTGAAGTTGGTAATATATATATAGTCTTTGTTTTTAATCAAATGTTATCACAAGACAATTAAAATTTAAGGAATAAATTATATTATCGATGGTATTTTTTTAGCCAATTATATGTTGAAGAGCATGACAATGTTAGCATTTTATACGCGGATGTAGTTAATTATACAAAAATATCGACTACTTTGTCACCGATGCGAATGGTAGAGCTACTAAATGAACTGTTTGGGAGGTTTGATGAGGCTTCTGAAGTAAGTATATACATATTATATGATACATTTTTTTACATACTTAGTTTTATAGTATTTTAATATAAGAGCGAAATTTCGATAGTTAACTTATATGATGCATTTAATATAACTTGTATTTTTTTATTTATTCTCCAAAATGTACATACATTATACCTTACACAACAAATGTACAAGTAGTACTTTATCCCAACAGATAGCCAGAGACACACTGTCGAATAAATGTAATTATCTTATTTTACGCAAGTGTGTTGAAAAATTTAAAAAGTGTAAACAAGCTCTATAACCACCGATAGTAAATTGATTTATATTTTATTCCATCTAGTTATAATTTGAACTAATATTTCTTTCTAACGAAACCTTAGGTATATTTTTATTACTTAGATTGTTTTACTAACTCTCAAGTCATAGGATCACTATACTATAAAAGTCTACAAAGCTAGGCTTACATACATATAAATTAACATTTTCAATATATTAATTAATGTATGAGTACAACAGTGTAATAATGAATCACGTTTATATATTTAGTATTAACATTTTATTACATCCATTTAAATAAAAACGTTTTTCCTAGGAACATGACGTTTTACGCATAAAATTTTTGGGCGATTGCTATTATTGTGTGAGTGGTGTTCCGAAACCGACTGCCCAGCATGCAAAGAATTGCGTCGACCTTGGACTTGAAATGATCCACATCATTAAAGATGTTAGGTGAGATAATAAAATTTCATATCTTTTTAATTGTTATTTTTTTTGTCTAACTACTGTACCTTACTTGACTTAGGTACTTTTAAATTAAACTTGCGATAGTATGTCACGTAATCATAGTTGCTGTAAAACACTCCAAATATTGAGAACCAAAAACCTAAACCAAATCCGATAGTTTTATACCTAAAACAAAGTTGTGACACAATGAAATATACCACCATTCATGACTATGAATATGACAAAAGTCGCTTCGGTGTATTTAATTTATAGCCTTTTTATTATATGAAAACAAAATGTGCTAATAAAAATATAAAATTTTAAATAGGTATTTTTCTACGTGATACATTTCTAACAAAACGCAATTAATTATTTTTTATTATAATATTAATAAACTTACCTAGATTATTTATGTTTTAAGAAGCGCGAGGTGCTTTGTATTACTAACTCTACTTTTAGATATCGTACCAATGGAATATATTTTATAACAACTAATATCGAGCGTGATATCATTAATGCGTGTTTTTTAGTTTTTTAAACTGTATTTTTTTTCTATTTTTTTAATTTTTATCTGCTATAAACGCTTGATATTTTAGTTTTTAAATTATTATTTTTTAATAAATTATTGTACTGCCATCATTCCTTGTTTGTTGTTTTGTGTTGTAGTGGATGAATCGCGTTCAAAAATTCAGGTGAAGCCAATAAAAGCGTGTCAAAAAAGGTGCACACTGAATTCAAAGTCACTCAAAATAAAAAAAAATCATTTATATTATATAATAATAATATTCATTCATTCCATCTTTTACTATGTTTTTTATTAATTTTATAATATGAGAAATAACCTATACAAAAAAAAACACAAAATTCGATTCTCAATTTGAGGAAACACCTATAACATACACACAAAACAAAACAAATAACTGAAATGAAAACGTCTTCGTTTTTAAAACAAAAATTATAATGAGTGTAATTTTTAGTTAATTAATGTTTATTACGAAGTTATGTACATTTTCATATTAAAACGTTAAAAACGTGTAATATGCATGTTACATGAATATTACACTTTACGTGGTACACAATAATCTGTTTGGCGACCAGCCAAGTCAGCTACTCAAACTAAGTCTTGAGCTTAGCGAATATCTTCTTCAGACCTAAATATGTAATATATTAAACTTATGCATAACTCCCATCTTAATATATATAATATCCTAAATCTATAACATGTTAGTTATATGACAATAAAAATTATAATAGGTACACAATTCATTTCTTTAATCGCCATTTGGACAAAACTTAATTCGCCGAATATTATTTATTTTTATATTTCTTCATATTATGTCGTGTTTGAAGAACATCAAACCAACTCTACATACTCTCTGAAGAAATAAAATAATTTTGATTAATAAAATCATTATAAACACACAGGTAAATTGCACTAGCAATTAACATTACCATAAACGCAGACACCTATTTTATATATAGAATATCATAAAATCGATAGATAAAAAGTCGTTAAATTCTTTACAAGGCGCATATTAGAGCTAAGTAAGTATCTATTGCGTACTTAGTTTAACATGAGTTTAACGCGAACACTAAAAATAATATATGATTTCAGAGAAAAGCGCTCGTTGAATATTGATATGAGAATTGGTGTGCATTCAGGGAAAATTCTAAGCGGTTTGATCGGCATTCGGAAATGGCAATTCGATATCTGGTCGAAGGATGTCACTATTGCAAATAAAATAGAATCTACTGGCAAAGCAGGGTAAGATTTAAACACCATGTGAATCCACTCCACGTATTATTTTAACAAGCAGACATACAGACAAACAGACAAAAATTTCAATTACTATTATTTTGGGGTCCATATTATATACACAATACATTATAGTCATTGTATTTAAAAAACATTGCATTTGCAGATTTGGTTACAATTTTATCATATGTATAGATATCACGACAAAAAAGTATAAATTAAAGTCATCCGCCGCGCTAAATTTGTTTTTGTTCGGGAACTCGGAAACTACTGAACAGATTTTCATACAGTTTTCCCCAAAAGATATAGGGATTATCTAGGTAGATTATAGGATATGTTTAATTTTTTTGAAAATCGTATGATATTTTAATCAAGTCTTAAAAAATCGCCACGTTAGACACAAGAAAAACTAATTTATAAAAAGTTTACAAGAACATTTTCCGAACTAAATTGTGATACTGTAAGCAGGGAATACTATATCAACTGTGTACCACATACGATCTCATAATTGTTTTGGTCCACAATATATCCTGGCGCACATGCACAAAGACTGAATTGCTTGTCATTAAAACAATAGTTCTGCAGTTTCATGCAGACAGACCGACGTGGGACAGAGAGATTGATTATCTGCACGCAACAAAACGTTGAACGTTGGAACTTGATTTGTTGGAAGGCTGCAGTGTAATTGAATAAATGAATCTGGTGCAATTTAGAATATACATGTACCTATTGCGGCTTTCTACTTTTTTATTACATTTGCCAAAAAATACCAGATTCATAGCTGGAAAAGTAAATTCGAAATCGAATATAATCTATTGGGTGTACACTATATAGTGTACAATATACGAGATAAAATAAAAAAATCATATAAATGTCTATAACACTGCTTGTAAATACTATGAAATAAATTACAAAATAGCACGTTATATAAATAAAATGTTTATGTTTCAGAAAAGTACACGTAACAAAGCAAACGCTAGAACTGCTTCTGAATTATGCACGAGAATATATTATTGAGCCGAACTTTGCGTCTCAAAGCGACCCGTTTATAATGAAGAATAAGCTGGAAACATTTCTACTCTCGAGACCACCGAAGGTAAATTCGAAATATCTACTATTATTTTAATAGCATCTACCAAATTTAACGTGGGTTCTAACTATCGTTAAAAGTAATAGCCAACGATATTTAAATTTTCAATTTGTTTTGTAGCCACCAGCGGATTACAAACCATTTCGAAGAGCTTCTGTTGGCTTCAACAAAATAATCACCTCTCGCTCGCGTGGTAGAGTAAGTAACTTTGTGTTAGCTTTTTTCCATAAAATACCATACTTTTGATTTATGTATTCAATTTGATGGTCAAAATATAATCATAATACGCTTGATTAATTTTTCCTTTCAATTTTTATTCAATGAATGTCTTATTATAATAAAACACAAACAAAAGAAAAGCAGTTATAGTATTAAAAGTATTTACTTACGACTGCTCAATGCAATTTATTATATTATATGTATTTTTAGTAGCGATCGGAAAATACAAGATCATCAACCTTTCGAGGAACGACTGCCTTTATGGACGAAAATTTAGTTGAATACCAACAAATGCTTAAAGCAGCAGATGCTCAAATGGCTAAGGAAATTGAAGACATGACTAATGGAAAGTACGCATTTAAAATATATATATCGTAAAAAAACTAGTTTATCACTGTACAAGCTGTTACGTCTAGAAATTACGATTAGAAGTTTAGAAAAGAGTAGAATATTTCTATTTTACAATTAAAACCTATACATATAATAAAATTGTAACTAAGCCGAATCTGTAGAATAAATATTTTTTGGAAAATCTGATCGAAATAGACATTATTATCGATACAGAGGCCAAATCTATAGTTTTTAGAATTTTTGTCTGTCTGTCCGTCTGTTACCACACCACAGAAAAACTACTGAAGGGATTTTGATGAAATTTGGTATGATGATAGCTGGTTATCCGGTCAACAAATAGGATACTTTTTACCGCGGTAAAATGTCTCATTTCTGAGAAAAAATACAAAAACTGCAATGTAAGAGTATAATAATATGTAAAACCAAAGAAGTTTTTGGTCATCTGAACGCGGGCGGAGCCACAGGCAATGCTAGTAGCTTATAAAGCTCTCTATAGTATAAAAATTTTGTTATAAAAATGTTCTTAATTACGATGTAAATTCATAACAGCAAATAAAACTAATCCAATAAACCTTAAAATAGTCTCATTTTCTGAATATTATACACAATAATTGGAAAATTAGACAATATAAAGCAATTTCATACATTTTCTAGGGAGCACTTGAAACATGAGTCTAGACTAAATAGGTTTTCACTGATGTACAAAAACCTAAAGTTAGAAAAATCATTTCTTCAGCAACCGGATCCTTTATTCAAATATTACATAACCTGCTGTTTGATTATACTGATTTTGATAATGATGATTAACGGATTGACTACCAGCTGGTAAGTTTTTATATTTAAGTGCTAAATATTTTATTAAATAATTTTTAATAATTCATATCGCAAAGATACATAATCGCACTACTATTATAAATACGTGGATGTGCGTGTGCGCGTGCGTGTATGTGCGTGTGCGTGTGCGTGTATGTGTGTATGTGCGTGTGCGTGTATGTATATATGTCTGTGTGTGTGTATGCTTATTACTCATACAAGCTGGAAGAAACGGCGGGACAGATTTAGATCAAACTTAGCACAACCTTGTGTATCTATGTGTTTATATGTAACTGAAAACCAACCTTTCATAATGTTAAACTATTGATAGTTTAACATTATGAAAGGTTGGTTTTCAGTTAGTTATTTTGTTACGCATTCCGCTTTTTATACTTTGCAAATTTCTCTTAAGTTGAAAATTATGGATTCTATAAGCAGATCGGACTGAATACAATTTCTAAGAATATGAAACTTTATTATTCTCTACGAGTACAATATTCAAAGTAGTATAAAAGTAGTGATTGTAATATATTATTATTAGTAGTAGTCTTCAACTTAGCCTTTTATATTGACATCATACTAATATTATAAATGCAAAACTTTGCGGGTAAGTGGGTTTGTGTACTTCTTCACTATAGGTCAAAGGATTTTAGTGAAATTCAGACTTAAAAATAGCTCATTTCATTTTCGATAAATGCAACAACAAGTAATAATAACTATTGAAAGAATTTCCTGCAATTGATGTTTTAAGTGTTACGTATTTGTATGATAAATCAATTAACTTGTTGTAATAAACTTGACAAACTAAAAGAGGAAGGGTGAAAAGCTTCTTAATTTATTTGCCTTATTCTTAAGTGCCTCCGCTTCTCCTTAATTGCCCAATACTTCAAATTCTAAATCCAGCACTGATTATTATCTAATAATTATTATTATTGATAGAAACATGTTAAAGTGAAAATTATAATTCGATTATAATCTTTTAAAATTGATACACAAATAGTTTATTATAATATTTTTCAGGCTCAATAACTTTAAATGGTATTCCCGTTTTTTACTAAGCATACTGGTAATATTATTAGTAATATTACAACCTTTAACTTGGTTTCAATTTGCATGGACTAAATACAAAGGTGTTGATGAGCCAAAAAACAAATTTCTGCGATATATCTATGATTTGTCGCTAACAATTATAAAATCGGCGAAGATTAGAACAGCTGTGTATTTGCTGATTAGTTTGGCGCTTGCCGCGACTTCTATGGTGAATGTCATAGCGTGTGTAGAGGTCGAAGTGGATCCGTCGGTTCAGTTTGTTCTGTCAAACTGCATGTCTTCATGGGTAATCATTTTTATTTATTACATAGAAATATTTTATTTATCACTCTTTTGATCATACCAAAATTGCTTACTATCCACTAGACCACTAAACTTAGATAAATTATACAATATCACTATAACAAATAAATACTTCATAAGAACAAGAAGTTAATAGTCAGTGGTAGCCCAGTGGTAACGCGTTCGCTCGGGAAACCGAGTGAACATTTGGCACAGTTATATGGCGCTTGTATTGTCAGTGACCATGGAAGCTTAAAAACTTGAATATTTATTACATTCTCAGATTAACATATTATTCTTTTATACTATTTCAGCATGTGACACAATGTTGGAGTTTGGCCCTGCTTTTAAACTTTCTATTCAGCAGGGTTTTTTTTATTTTCAAATGGATAGTTGCTGGAGGTATGACTATCTTTTACTTGTGGGTAGTTTGGGAAATTAAAACATCTTTTTTTTCTACTGACCTTACTTGGAATGTGGGGTTAGATCCTAGAGTCTCTCATACTCTTTCAGTAATATTCATTACTGTTACGCTTTATTGGATTGATAGAACTACTGAATACAGAAACCGTTTGGATTATTTATGGCAAATACAGTTAAGTGAAGAACAGGATGAAGCCGAGACTATGTTAAAAGTTAACACTATGCTGTTGGAAAATATTTTACCCGCACACGTTGGTAAGTGAAAATGTCAATAATAACTCTAACATTGCACTCTAAGCGAAAGCATTTGCTTTCATAAACTTAATTCTCAAAACTACATTTAATAAATAAACAATACCTAATATAGTTAATCTTATTATACTTTTTTATTATTGTTATGTTAAAATTATTTTCTTTTATTCTAACCTGGGCGTCCCAGAAATAACAGATATTTTTTGAGTGTTTATTTTATATCAATTTTTTATCCCTCCTAATCTAAACGGCTTGATAGTTTTCATAGAAAATATTATGGTAATAAGTTTGTCTTTTTGACATAAACTACAAAAAAGTGCGTTTAACGTTACGAAAGTTATGTTTTTCACTTATTTCGTTACGTAGTGAGCTTTTTATATTTTGGTAATGTTTTTTTAATTATAATAAGTAGCTTTAAAAAATATATTTATTTGCAGTGCAAGTATACTTGGATCTGAATAGGTCTCTAGATGAGTTATATTATGAGAAGTATGATAACGTGGCAGTTATGTTTGCGTCCCTAACAGATTATAAATTGGGCCTAGAAAATGATGAAGATTTAAGTGATAAATTTGTTTTAAGTATTTTAGACGAAGTCATATCCGACTTTGATAGGGTAAGTTATTAAGTTATATCATTTTTAGACATTATTTTTTAAATTTTGTCTTATAATATTAAATGAGCATATCATCTTGTAACCACAATCTACATCTTAATAAAATTGAAGTGTCTGTTTATAATGTCAACATAACAGCTTTTTAGTAAATGTATATGGAATTATGTACGGTATTTATAAGAAGAACAATATTTTTACAAATTTTGTATGTCTGTTTGTTTGTTCCGGCTAATCACCGAAACGGCTGGGCCGATTTTGACGGGGCTTTCACTGTCAGGTAGTTGATGTTATATGGAGTAACTTGGGCTACTTTTATCTTTTCTGAAAAAATGCAATTTTATATACTTACCGAAAAAACACGACTTTACAAAAAAAAAACGCCGAGCAAAGCTTGGTCGCCCAGGTACATTATAGGTATATTAGCTAACTCTAAAGTTATATTTCCTAAACTAATGCATTATTTCAATGTACCAAGCACTGTTACATACAATATACAAAGTAACAATAAATTATATTGACAATCGCCTGGCGGATTTATCTGAAAATTCACGTCATGACGAGAGGTCATCACGTTCGAGACAAATATTTACATTTGTTTAAATTCTATGAATGTCTCACAGACCCAGACACGGGACAAATTAGAATAAACTTTTTACTCGTAGTGTAATGTTAATTGTATTTATTTGTACATTTCAGCTTTTACTGACTGGAAGTTCAGTTCACAAAGTTGAGAAAATCAAAATGGCAGGCTGGACATATATGGCGGCCTGTGGATTGGACCCCAATAGGCGTGATTCCTTTGACTCTTCCTCCTATACTTCATTAGTAGACAAAAACAAAAATACACCATACAATCGAGCAATCGTACTTACTATGGTTGAATTTGCCGCAGCAATGATGATGCAATTGCAAAATTTCAACCGCGGCTCATTTCAAAGTTTTGAAGGATTAAGCCTACGGATTGGTACGATTATTCATAAAATACTGTAATTATAGTTTTCTCTCGTATGGTACCTACCTCTTTATTTGAAGAAAACTTCTTTTGTCTGTTTATATAATCTTATATCTTTAATCGAGCAATACTTGTGTGCAATGTATGATATATATATATATATATATATATATATATATATATATATATATATATATATATAATATATATATATAATCTGAATCTCGGAAACGGCTCCAACGATTTTCATGAAATTTAGCACGTAGGAGGTTTCGGGGGCGATAAATCGATTTAGATTAGTCTTATGTCTGGGAAAATGCGTGTTTTCGAATGTTCATGCGGTTTTCTTTCGCATTACTCCACGCAAAATATGATCGATAATTTTGCACGCTCGAGCATATGCATCATGGTCAAGCGGCCAAGGCACAAGATTGACAATCATAAGTGTCCGGGTTCGAATCCCGGTCGGATACCAGCTATAAATTTTTTTTTTATTTTTTTTTGTATTAATTCAAGTTTTTAGTTTTTTTAAAAAGAAAATTGTACTTCATACCAAAAACTCCGAGCGAAGCTCGGTGGCGCAGGTGCTAATATCTTATCTAAATAACAAGTAAAAAGAAGAAAATCATTATATAAGTATAGAAATAAAAGGTTAGAGTGGCATTATAACATATTATAAAGTCTTTTGATACATAGTATTTATTTATTCAGGTATATCTAACGGGGAAGTTGCTGCAGGTGTGGTCGGTTCGCTTAAGCCTCTCTATGATATATGGGGTAACGCCGTTAATATGGCGTCACGTATGGACTCTACGGGAGAAACCGGCAGAATACAAGTAAGTTTATTACTTAACATAAAATTGCGACATTCAATATTTTTCCAAATACACAATTAGTTTTTTTTACTAATAAAGGCATCATAAGTAAGTATTACCATGGGTTTTCATCACGAATAAAGACGAATTAGTTTAAATAAATTTCAATAGATTATTACTTGTATCGATTTGTTATTAAAGTTGTATTAAATTAACAAAAGATAAAAAATAGACCCCTAAAAGATGTATTATTGTTTAAAAAATATTCTAAGTGAAGGGAAACAAAATAATCTTTTTTTTTATTTTGTTGCTTTAAGTAGATAACTAATTATAATATTGTCTTTGATTATTTTTTATAATTTATAGTGCTGTTATTTTTTTATTTTCAAATGCTCCCTGTAATTGTTTATGCATATATTATTTTGATTTTATGCATGTCGTGGTTACCTATAAGTATGATAACAGTTGTATTAAGACCTTCCTGGTACAATTGTGTATTTTTGTTAATTTATTTACTGATTATTGAAATAAGTATTTTACTGATTATTGAAATATCAGCAATCAGAAGTATCAGGACTTGTAGTTTATAATTCTCAGTTGGTGCTTTTATATTTTATGAATTGTTTATTAGGATTAAAAATGGTTAAAATCACTGAATTTTTATTCGAATGCAGAATGAAGTTTACAATATTTACCATTCGTTATTTTGGACATATTTATAAAATAAAACAGTTTAACAATTTGCGAATCAACGACATCTATTATCTATTCAAGTAAACAAAAATAGTCAGAATTAGCGCTGTCCTGTATTTATATGTATTACATTATTTTTTTGTAAGGGATGAGGCATCTGTACTAGTATAGTATTATGTAATCTGTAGTATTAAAGTTATACACATAATTATACGAACAAAGGAAACTTAGTTCCAATAAAAGTCAAAAGATGGCGCTATTTTTATTCACCTCTGTCCGCTTGCATCGCCATCTAGCACCTACTGCAGTCAAACAAATAGTCCGAAATGTAACCAGAATTAGGTGAGTTTTTCGGTAGGAGATGAGGTATTAATTTTATTATTGTACTAGACTGATGTTATGATAGAATATTATTAAGATTATCATATAAATTGTGTTAAAGTTTATTTTCTTCTCTTAGAACATTTAAATAAAAGCTTGTTTTTATTTTTTTATTTTTTTTTTTATTTTTAAGTTATCTCAAAGCTAAGTTACATTATTGTTCCTTAAACTTATAATATATTGATAGACTAATATCATCTATTATGATTGTGTTTCGCTTTTAATATCAAGACCGGCTTTTTTATTTTATTTTCAATCATTTAACATAATATGTATTTATTTGTTGTCTTACCAACTTGTATGTATGTCTGTGTATGTTTCTTACATAATAATTACTGAATAGTTAATAAATATATAAATTATAAATAATAATGTAAAGAATAACTAATTATTATCGGAACCCATAATATTATTTTAATATTATTTTTTAATTTTCATATTGTTAAGAAGTTATCAACTAGCTCTCTAAAATGTATGAACTATTTGCAAATAATTATGTGAGTGTTTTACCTGGAAAGTTTTGTGATGCTTTGAACTATTACTGTTTTTATACATTATTATTAATGTGTCAGTATAGAATTTACATTTGTATTGTATTGTTGATATTCATATTATCTATTAATGCAGAGGGCATTTGTAAAATAGCACTTCAGAAAAGAAACATATTGATATTTTAAATAAAATAAGAAAGTATTAAATATATTGATGTTTAATTTTACGATACACGTAGTAATTAATAGAAATGATAAATTAATTAACAGAAAAATTGCTTTAATTTTAGTAATAACCACGTATTTATAGAGTAAATAATTTTGATATATATGCGAAATTGGCTTCAAAACTGGGGAGAGAAAATAAATAATCTTTTTAGCACCAATTTTTAACATGAATTTTCCCATTAACTGATTTTTTTAAAGGTTATCCATCCTTCAACCTCTAACTAGACTTAAATACTAAAACAGAATTATTGTCCCTAGAAATATTTTAACAATTTTATCTTTGTTTCAGGTAACAGAAAACACAGCAATAATTTTAGATGAATGTGGAATTCTTACGACTTATCGAGGAGAAACTTTCGTAAAAGGCAGAGGGTATATAAAAACTTATTTTGTACCACTGGATGAACATTTTAATTTAGTTAAAAAACAGCATTCTTTTGAATACTATAATTCTGACAGAATAGGACGCCAATTCAGTGCTAGACCTTCTAAAATTACTTTGAGTTCGGACGAAACGGAAACAATTGAGACAGTATCAGAAAACTCCACTAATGATATAAAAAACCTTTCAGCTAATGAAGATGACATTGAGGTTGATATAGATGAAGCAAATTCTAATAGCTTTAACTTTAACTGGTTTAGCTCTGATTTAAGCCATAGAAAAGAGTCTATACCACTTAAGGATGATACAAGTTATTCTTCCACAGAGCCTGATATTATAGAAACTCGTTGTTAATAAGGTTAATGATTGTTGATAAAATTGTGATTGTCTTATTCGAATGTTTAATTTTAAGTAGGTATTTATAGATAAAATGAAGTAAAATATGTATTTTAATTATGTACAATTTTATGTTTGAATTTTGTTTAAAAAAGTTTATTGTACTTTAATTATATTTGAATGGATGTACAGATAAAATGCAATATTTTTTGGTATGATTTAATGAATATTATTATTATTATTAAATAAAGGGTTTATTAAGTTACCGCTTCTTACAGAAACGGTCACGTATCTGTCCATCTGACATAGTCCAGTCGGTCCGATGATATTAAAAGGAAAAAATAACATTTGATAATGTACACACAAAAGTATTTATATTCGTAGAATCAATAAGTGAAATCGATGAAATCTGATACTATAAGCTAATTTTGGAGATCAATATAGAAATTAAAATGGCCCACAAGTACACTGAATGAAATAAATATACATGCTATGTAAGAAAAAAGTAACAACAACAAGAATAATATACGGAACCTACTTTTACGTAGGTTCCGTACCTACATTATAAAACAAATACTTTGATGGAAATGTATGACTCACAGCATTAATTTTTTTTATTAGGATTAGTTGATAAATTAATTATTATTAACAATACTGATATTTTATACTGAATTTTTGGCTTTGTTTTTCTTTTGGTTACTGTTTTCTGTGTAATACATTATTTTATTAAAATATTTGAATTAATATAAAAAATAAATATTTATCTGTATTTTAATTTCACAGTAAATTGTTAAATTATTATCATAATCATACAGAATGCATCTATTCCGTTGAGTTTTCCTTTCGATTTTCCTCTCAATACTTTTGCCGAACAAACACATTGACAATAAATATTCTTATTTTTAATATTTATGGAAATAAGTATTGCACATGACTCTTACAAATAAAATATATCCTAGACACAGCAATTTATTTATAAATAGTAAATTATATAAACAGAACAGTTTAATAAAGTATAATAGATTAATTTATTTAAATACATTGTAATGTGTACAAATTTAACTGGACAAAGTAATGATTTATAATTAAAACAACACACGACCCGTAGGTTCTTCGCTATGACCTCTTTTGTTAGAGGTGAATAAAATTTTGCAATTCAAAGTTATATACATACATCATTTGATAAGAAACCTAACCTTTAATTCCTTACTTCGTTTTATTTTACTGAATTGTGATATTATATTTTTGAGTATTTGATATTTATTTAATATTACATTTACATGGACATCTCATTTAAAGATTCCACGCTTGACATGATTCTATAACTCTCTACACTTACTCAAAAGGATATATTGCCATATAATATTGTATTCAGCCCTTGTTAACGTCCCACTGCTGGGCACGGGCCTCCATTCAATACGAGGGGGATCAGGCCATAGTCCACCACTCTGGCCAAGTGCGGGTTGGCGGACTTCACATGTGTTTCGAAAACTAGTTGTTGTTTTGCTTCACTGTAAGGCAAGTGGTAATCGTGTTAGAAATGATTCGCACATGAAACTGCTATTTTCAGGTGCGAGACCCGGCATTTCAACCTGCTTCACTCGGTTTCCCATATAATGTTATTATGGTAATTAAAAAGCAAAAAAATAAAAAGAAAATACCATAAAGGCCTCAAAAAACTGTTAATTAACTATTTATAATTAAAGAAAATTGAAGGTAAATTATGAAGTGAAATTCAGAATGGAAATGGCCCATATCAAGCATAGGTTCATACCTATGCTTGATATGGTTTTTGTCTGCGACGCTCATGCGTCGCAGACAAAAACTAGTTACTAAGTACATATATAAACCATGCAGGATGGCGATCAAATGATATTTAAGATAAAACAAAATTTATGATTAAGTTCAACTATTTGATATATAATAAAAACCAAAAACTATTCTGTAGATAAAATGTTAAAAAAATTGTACTTTTTCCATTTTGATGTCGATATTAAAATTAAAATTGCAAATATTAAAATTATTTACTGTCTATATGATAAAATTTTGTTACTTGTAACTACCAGACAAAATTTACCGTCTTACTTTACCTCGTGTTATCATACAAGGTATATCAAAGCGAATTCGGGAGGTTTTCATTAATAGATATTTGTTTATTTCTACAAAAATATAATACTCGTATATATATAATTAATATTTATTACTTGTTTATTAGAAGTTCTTCATCATTAGAATCTTTCTCCAAATCACTCACAAGTGTTTATAATAAAATGTATAAACAGACCTAATTTCTTTTTAATTACTAAATTGATAATTAAAAAGTGCAAATATAGGTGGGAAATTCAAAGTAGATGAAACGCACGCCATTGCTCAGGCCGAATATGACGTTAAAGTAAACAGAGCTATATAAACTAAAGCCCTCATTTTTCGTGATGTTTCGCCAAGTGCGCGTAATGGCGAGCGTTTAAAGTACCTATCTGTGTCGGTATGATATTAGAAAAAATGTACTAAATTTTAGTTTTTTTGAGCTGGATATTATTTTTACAATTATATAACGATGTTAGTTATTGTTATAAAAAAATTAAAAAAAATGCATATTCGATAAACGAAAGGGGCCCCGAGAATTGCATTGCCTAGGGGCCCTGATAAGGTTAATCCGGCCCTGGTTGTGGACGAATGTTATCAAATTAAATATAGTGACGAGTTTGAAACAGCATACCGGCGTATCATATGTTTCTACATTAAATCGGAAGTACACTTTAAAACGTAAAAATATTTTTTTATTTAAAAAAATAGTCAATAAAAAATTTAAATCGTTTTAGTCTAAAAGATATTGTTATAATATTTTTATTATTTTATGGGTTTTCTTCTACACAGAAAATACTAATAATAATATAATAATAAAGCCTTTTTATTTTCTATAAGCCTTATAAAATATTTACAATGAGTATATATACATACGAGTATATAATATAATAAACTAATGTTAGTACGTAAGTAATTCTGGTGTTAGTAATAACTTATAAATATTGTTAATATTTTTATAGGAACCTTGATAGGGTGTAGGCCTCCTCTAATTTCATCAATTTTTCCCTATCCTGCGCTGCTCCTGTCCAGTTTTTCTCTGTCAACGATATTATGTCGTCCACTCGTTTATGTGGTTTACCCACTACTCTCTTTCCCTGTGGGCCCGTCCATTTAGTTGTTTTGAGAGTCCATCGCTGGTCAGTACATCTCGCCACGTGTTCAGTTCGGTTCGGTTTGGTTAGAACCACCGAAAATACTAATCATTACTTTATTATTTAATCATCTCTGTTAGTTGGGAAGTTGGCGGTGTTTCACCCCCGTCGGTCTTACGCCTTAACTCTCACTGGTCGTGTCGAGCAGTCGTCCCACCAGAGTATGAGAGTGACAGGAATAGAGAGTGCACTTGTGTTTGCGCGTACACTTATGCACTATAATATCTCCTGCGCAGTTGGCTAGTCTCAATGAGATTGGCCGCCGTGGCCGGAATCGGTCAGGAGAACATCATCATCATCATCTCTGTTATAAAGTTCCCATTCCACGATGATGGTCCGCGATGAACTTCGAAACTACTTATCCCAACGTAACGTATTTTTTTTTTTCAAAATTTATAAATTTTATATGTGCTATTGATAGATATGATTTTAATTTTTTTTAATTTAAATATGTATATAAATAAATAAAAACAAAAAAAAACAAATATTCAAAAATTAATTATTTCCCTCCAAAAATGAAAAAGGACCAGTTCTGTACAAATGATGATCGAGACGTCGTCAATTGAATCGTGTTTTTATGTATGATTTGTTAATACAAAATCGAATGCCCTGAATACTTCCATACTTAATATTATAAAGTGTGGTTGTTTGTTTGTTTGACCTTCTTTAACGTCTAAACAGAGTGACGAATTGGCGTGATTTTTTGTGTGGAGATAGTTGGAAGGCTGGAGAGTGACATAGGTTACTTTTTACCGAGGGATATTATCTCATTCATGCCTGTCGTATTTGAATGAAGTTTGATACAGGTCGACTATATCCTGGAGTGACATAAAAGCCATTGTTAAAATTAATAAAATTTACCAAAAGCTGGCGTTAACTCGTTATAATATTATATATATTATACACGTATATAATATGTTAAAAAAATAAAAGGCATATATCCATGTGAAGCGAGATTAAGTTGCTAGTGGTGTATAACTTACTATTAGTCCACTTTTATTACATTGATTTTCACGGAAACTAAAAGCTGTCATGGAGAGTGTATTTAACTATTTATTTTTCAGTACGGTTAAACTACTGTGCTAATTTGAGTAAAGCTTACCATGGGAATAGCTGGCATTATGGGAGATAGAGATATAGAAATAAAAAAATAATAATATGGAGACTGTGGCATGTATGTATTATATTATTATATAACTATAAATAAAGAAAAATACATATTTCTCAATTCAGATATAACCGTAAAAATATATCATTTTCATTTGGACAGAATTTTTATACAATTTTTTTATGGTTGTTTAATTTCATGGTGAAAATTATTAAAGACCATCCCCCTTTAGAAATAAGCGTTAATTTGAATTCACATTTAACAACTGAGAGTGAGCAAAATAAACCTCGCTCGGACTACCACTTTTTTAAAGCAGATTACTTAAAAATTATTGCTTCATTGGATGAAAAAAATAAAATTCGTGCAAGATATCGTACCTATAAAAACCCCCGTGATAAATATGAGTTTGAAATACTTCGTACGCGATGTAGAGTTGAACTTAATTATTGTTATCGCGAGCACTGTGTTCTTACTGAGGAGAACATTCAGCATAATTCTAGGGCTTTCTGGAGGTTTCTTAAAGAAAAGAAACAGAATACTTCTATACCTAATTGCCTCAGTGGTGTAGTGGCTAGCATGTACGGCTGCACACCCGAAGGTCCTGGGTTCGAGTCCCGGGTCGGGCCAAGTTTAGTTATTGAGTTTTTCTGTATAGTAAGCCTCAGTAACAGCCCGGAGTTGGGAAGTTGGCGGTGTTTCACCCCCGTGCCTCGGAGAGCACGTAAAGCCGTCGGTCCTGCGCCTTAACACTCACTGGTCGTGTCGAGTGGTCGTCCCACCGGAGTATGAGAGTAACAGGAATAGAGAGTGCACTTGTGTCTGCGCGTACACTAGTGCACTATAATATCTCCTGCGCAGTTGGCTAATCTCAATGAGATTGGCCGCCGTAGCCGGAATCGGCTAGGAGAACATCATCATCGTACCTAGTCTAGTCTATCGTAATAGCGAATCAGCATCAAGTAACATTGATATTGCAAATTTATTTGCTGAACAATTTGAGTCTACGTTTAATACGTCAAACGATAGTATAGCTCGGTACTTACAACTCCTTCACCGCTTTGTGACATTCTATCTAGGATAAATGTTGATGAAAAAATTACATTAAATAAATTAAAAAAAACTGGATATATATATAAAGCTTGTGGTCCAGATGGAATTCCAGGTGTATTTATAAAACGGTGTGCGAAGGTTCTTGCTCTACCATTGAAATTGATTTTTAATCGTTCTCTCGAAACGGGAACTTTTCCAACCGAATGGAAAAAAGCGAGGGTGGTTCCAGTTTCCAAGAAGGAAGATGTTGCAAATGTTGCTAATTACAGACCAATATCAATGTTGTCAATTTTTGGGAAAGTATTTGAATCTTTAGTCTGTCCCATTTTGGTAGAACACACAAAGAATCTAGTTTCAGATAGACAACATGGTTTTCAAAGTAAAAAATCTGTAATATCCAGCTCAAAAAAACTAAAATTTTGTATATTTTTAAAAATCATACCGATACAGATACTTTATACGCTCGCCATTACGCGCTCTTGGCGTAACGTCAAAGTATCATATATTGAAAAATGACGGCTTTAGTTTGTAGCGTCAAAATCGCTAATCGCTCTGTTTACTTTAACGTCTTATTCCTCCTGACCAAAATAGCGTGCGTTTCAACTACTTTGAATTTTCCACCTATATTTGCACTTTTTAACAATTATTGTCAGTTTATATATTTTATTATAAACACTTGTGAGTGATTTGGAGAAAGATTCTAATAACGATGAACTTGTAATAAACAAGTTATAAATATTATGTAAATATTGTATTTTTGTAGAAATAAACAAATATCTATTAATAAAAACCTACCGGATTCGATTTGACATACTTTGTATAATAAAACGAGGTAAAGTAAGACGTAAATTTTGTCTGGTAGTTACAACTGGCAAAATGTTATCATATAGACAGTAAATAATTTTAATGTTTGAAATTTCAATTTCAATATCGATACCAAAATGGAAAATGTATTTTTTTTTTAACATTTTATCTACAGAATCGTGTTCTCTCGGATTTTATGTTTATCACAACTTTGTATATTTTTATAATTTTTGGTTTTTATTAAATATCAAATAGTTGAAGTTCATAAACTTCAACTTAATCATAAATTTTGTTTTATCTTAAATATCATTTGGTCGCCACCTGCATGGTTTATATATTATGTACTTAGTAACTAGTTTTTACGCTGGATATGAGCCATTTCCATTCTGAATTTCACTTCATATTTACCTTCAATTTTCATTAATTATAAATAGATAATTAACAGTTTTTTGAGGCGTTTATGGTATGATATTATTTTTAATTATTTTTTTACTTTTTAATTACCATATGGGAATATTATATGGGAAACCGAGTGAAGCAGGTTCAAATCCCGGGTCTCGCACCTGAAAATATCAGTTTCATGTGCGAATCATTTCTAACATGATTACCACTTGCCTTACGGTGAAGAAAAACATAGTGAGGAAATCTGCATGTCTGAGAAAATCTAACAAGTTTTCGGAAGACATGTGAAGTTCAAGCCGCACTTGGCCAGCGTGGTGGACTATGGCCTGATCCCCCCCGTATTGAAAAGAGGCCCGAGCCCAGCAATGGGAAGTTAAAAGGGCTGAATTATTCAATACAATATTATATGGCAATATATCCTTTAGTTTTATTTATAGTTATAGAAAGAGTTAAGCGTGGAACCTTTAAATAAGATGTCCATGTAAATATAATATTAAATAAATATTAATTACATACTCAAAAAATAATATCACAATTCAGTAAAATATAATGAAGGAAGGAATTAAAGATAAGGTTTCATACATATTCTTTTTTATTTTTTATAATACTTACCTACTTTTCTATACCTATGTATATACATTCTATATATATGTATATATAGTCTATTGTATACTTACCTTTAAAACGTACCTACGGACGAACCCGGTCAGGGTAAGGGTGAGTTGCTAGTAAATAATTTATGTAAAAAAATATTATAATATTTAATAATATATGCCATACGCATGCCGCCAAATATTTCAACAAAAAATCAAGATTGCAGTTTAAAGATTGAAAATGTATATTGGCCTAATGGACATTATTTTACTGTTATTTTTTATTTATATTTAGCGACTCAACCTCGCTTTGCTCGGATTTGTCCCTACTTACATTTTCACGTTTAGTATAGGTTTCTCAGGGATGAGATATTTTCGCGCAGTAAAATGTATCCTATATATGTTAACCCGGGTAACCAGCTATGATCATACCAAATTTCATCAAAACGGGATTTTCCATGATTCTTTAATAGACTAGATTCGACGACACGTTTGGCTGTGTGTAGTAACCCTACTTGTTACGCCAACGGTTGCGGGTTCGAATCCCGCTGGGGGCATTCATTTGTGTGATGAGCACGAATGTTTGTACTCCAGTCATGGATGTTTATATTTATAATATGTATGTATTTAAAGTTATATATATGTAGTGTATCAACTATCTGGTATACATAACACAAGCTTCGTAGCTTACCATGGAACTAGATTGTGCTGTGTGTTAATGTCCCAACATATTTATTTATTTATTTATATTTTAAAATATGTATATTATTATAAAAAAAAAAACGAAAAAAAAGTTTAATTTACTTACTATAACAAATATAATAACTTTGATTTTAAATTTGATCTTTAATTATTTTAGTGTAATAACAACAATAATAATAATGTTAGCATTAGTGTGTATTAAATATTTAATCTATGCATATATTCATTTCACAATGCAGTAAGCGTTGTTGTGCTATGACCCTACGAAAATATACATTACAATATTGTAAACTCTCGAATGCAAATTACTCAATAGGGTGAATATAAATTATTTTATTTAAATTCAATTGTATCTACCACTATCGAATTCTCGTAGAAAGAATAGTTGGATGTCTCGCCAAAATGAAGCTACTCGCGAAGCTTAAGCTTGCTATTTAATCATTAAAAAAGTCAATTGGGGACTGTAGACTATAATTTTAATAAATATATTATATTGAAAGACTCCCCGAGATTGGGTATATATTTGAACTAGCATTGCCCGCGGCTCTGCCCGCGTTGTAATGACCAAACACCAAATTCTTAAGTTTTACATATTAGTATACTCTTACATTGCAGTTTTTGTACTTTTTCTCAAAAATGAGACATTTTCCCGCGATAAAAATTATTCTATATTTTGCCCTGGATAACCAGCTATTACCATACCAAATTTAATCAAAATCCCTCCAGTGGTTTTTCTGTGATGCGGTAACAGACAGACAAACAAAAATTCTTAAAACTATAGGTTCTGCCTGTGTGCATTTCAATAAGATTTTCCAAAAAATATTTAAAGCACAGATACGGCTTTGTTAAATTTTAATGTATCTATAGATGTAACTAATTTATAAAGCTAAAAAGATTGTTTTTTGATAATTTGAACACGGGTGGGCCGCGGGTAATTTAGTAGTAATTCTAATAAAATCATAGAAAGTACATACAATAAAATAAGTAAAGTACATACAATTTTTTGGAATTGAAACTACGTATTTTAAAGACATATGGCGACATCTATTGACAAATATCTAAATAATACAAAAATAAATATTCATTAAAATAACTTTTTTAATGAATAAAATAGTGCTATTGATATACTTTTTCAAGATTAGCTATTTTTATAGTTTTTTTCATATTTTGTACGTTAACTTGCTAAAATGTATAATATAGTATCATCGTTTTTTTATTCTAACCAGTTTTTGTATTTTTTCTCAGAAATGAGATATTTTCCCGCGGTAAAAAGTATCCTTTATGTTGACTCGGATAACCAGCTATCATCATACCAAGTTTCATCAAAATCCCTCCAGTGGTTTTTCTGTGACAGGCAAAAATTCTAAAAACTATAGATTCGGCCTCTGTATCGATAATAATTTCTATTACAATAAGATTTTCCAAAAAATATTTAATGTACAGATTTGACTCAGAATTTTATTATATGTATAGATGAAAATATTGCTAGAATCTATACTTAATATATAGTATTTAAAATAACGTGAAACATTATAAATGATATAATATAACAATATAAGTAAATGGTTAATTGTATTATTTTAATAAGTAAAAGAAGTGATAGCTTTAAAATTATAATTAATCAGCTAGTATTTTTTTGATATAAACAAATATTTTTTCTTAATTGGGTTATGAAAATCATAAAATATTTAACTACTCAGCAGTAAGCGATCCTATTTATTGAATTTCCATACGCATTCAAAGCAATAGACAAAAAATACCTACTTTGATATAGAAGCAATAATTGAACATAGATATTTTTCAATGATAACCTTTATTTATCCTATAAATGATGTCGCAATTCAGAAGTCAATATTTTGAATTAAATATAAACAATTCCAGATATTTCCAACTTAACAGTACCTAGTCCATTTCAACTACAGGAAATGAATTCATTAGAAATAGCTAATGAACCAACTAATGAACTAACGAATAAATAAACAATATTGTAAATTCTCGAATGCAAATCACTCAATAAGGTTAATATATTATTTTGGGTATTTCGGTATATAAAAGAATGACTTCTACGCGTACCTATGTACTAACTTAGTTTAAGCTACATAAGCAACTACTTGATACGATATAAGAAGTCAAAATGAGATCTGCGTGGTGTTTAGTTTTTATATCCATTGGACTTGTTTGTGGAAAAAATGTTGAGAACGTAAGTAAATTGCCGAATTTATTATACACTAGCAGAACCCGCGGCTTCGCTCGCGCCAAAATTACTTTAAAAATATCATAAAGTCGTCCTACCGGAGTATGAGAGTGAACAGGAATAGAGAGTGCACTTGTGTCTGCGCGTACACTTGTGCACTATAATATCTCCTGCGTAGATGGTTAATCATGAGGACATTATTATACATATACAAATTAAAATTCTAGTGTAGTAATTGATCCGCAAGCAATTTGGAACCCGTTAACATAATTTGTACCGACGTGCAAGGGTAGATATTACAAATAATATATCCACATGTTGGTGAATGTATAAATTCATATTCACAGGAGCCTCGTTTAAGTAAGGTCCGCATCATATGAAATTTAAAAATTTTCACCAGTATTTTTTTTTTATATACATATAATCTTCTATACTGATAAATAAAATTATTGATATGTTTATTATGATATGTTTGTAATGTCAAAGTAACAACTTTTTACTAAATGCATATGAAATTATATATGGTACCAATAAGAAAAACACATTTTTTTTTTATTTTTGTTTGTCTGTCTCTCCGGCTAATCTCCGAAACGACTGGAATGATTTTCACTGGCAGATAGCTGATGTTATAAGCATAATTTATATAAAAAAGCTTCACTAGAAAAAGAAAAAAAATTGAAACATACCTAACGACCCGACCCGAGCGAAGCGAGCGTAAGTCGCTAGTGTCAAATATGACTCTAAACAACGTTCAAAAATTTCAGGTAGTTCTCGTTTCTCAAGATGCCGGAGCTGAAATTGCCAAAGTATCGTTGGATTGTGTTAAAAAAATGAGTTTGGAGCCCGACATTATGAAGAGATATTTCGCCTGGGAATTAGAAGACTCTGAGACTAATAGAAAGTACATATTCTGCCTTGGAAATAACTCAGGATATATTGATGATAATGGATATATAGTTAAAGATAAACTACTTCAAGTTGTAGGACCACATAAAGCGAAAGTAGACGCCGTTGTTGAAGAATGTAATAAAGCCAAATATACTGACAAATATGAAACGGTGTTCCGTACGGTCACGTGTTTCAAAGAAAACTCCGGATTGGAGTTAAGAGTGGCGTGATATTTTTGTGCAAGTAATTTAAAATAAAAACTTTTTAACAAAAAAATAAAAACCGACTTCAAAAAGAGCACTAAAAAGTAAAAAAAAACTGATTGGTAGTTTTCATTTACTATACATACCTAATCAAATATTTTCGAAGTCGGTGTGCTTTACTTTGTATCGGCTGGCACCGACTTCGAATAATGTTAATGATAACTGCCATTCAGTTATTTTTTACTTTTTAGTGCTTTTTTTTGAAGTCGGTTTTTATTTTTTTGTTAAAAAGTTTTTATTTTTCCCTTTTTAATGCGGACAGCAGCAGCAAAGTAAGAAGAAAGTATTGTAATAAAATATTCGCTTAAACCGTTTAAGTTATTTTGATGCCAATTTTTATACGAAAACTTACAAACTAAAATTTGCTTTTATTAGTAACACTAAAAATTCTGACTCTAAAATCCAATTCTAACGTATTAGGCTTGTCAAATCAAACAAAACAAGCCCAAACTCAAAGTATCTACTATTAGCCGTTGAAGAGTTCCACCTATCCACCTTCTGGCCTTACCACCAGATCATGTCAACGATACTGAACCACTGCACTATCAACGGAAATAGAAACACTTGCAAAGTTTCAAGTCAATAATACAATTAGAAATAGGTTAAATTCATCATTAGCTATTTTTCCACTCTTTATTTTTCCTTTCTGTATTTTTTTTGAAATTTAAATGGGACCAATCTGGAACTATACACTTTCAAACAAAACCAAAATTGTTCAAATCGGTTCATAAATGACGGAATTCTGAGGTAACAAACATAAAAAAAAACATACCGAATTATATATAATAACAGCCGAATTGAAAACCTCCTCCTTTTTGAGGAAGTCGGTTGAAAAGGTTTTTGAAGTATGCGTTACACGTGTATATTGTTGAGTGCATTTATATATTAAAACAATCAAGTTAAAAATATTGTTTTCTTTCATTTTAGTTTAAATCTTTTAAGGAATTGCAATACAAAGAATATTTGTGTCGAATATGGGAGTAGCTACCGACTAAGATCGGAGTGGAGCGAATTATATATAATACTTTATACTAGCATTGCCCGCAACCTCGCCTGCATTCAGACTTCAACCGAAACCAAATTCTTAGATTTTATATTACCAGTTTCATTGCGCACCGCAAGATTGAGAAATAATGGTGATGATTGCCAATGTCACGAATGTTCCTCCTATAATCTCATATTTAATTTCGTGATATTGCATTTTTCGTTTTAACAACTTTTTTTATTTGTTTTTAGGCAATAAACTCTCAAACTACTGAACTAATTTTATTAATGAATTATCTTACTAATAGGCTAGCTGCCTATTAGTAAGATAATTCATTACTAAGGGGCCTATCATTAATTACGTAAGGCCAATTTTGGCCATTTTTGAAACCACACTCCCCTACCCCCATGTAAGAGTACTTACATAACACACACATCTCGGACTCCCCCTCCTCCTACTTACGTAACATTTTCCTGAATTTAGAAAAAGTACAATTGCACTAAAACTCATAATTTGACGTAAATCAAAGATTTTTATTTTTGATATAGAGGGTAGAAGTAAGAATGATTAGTTGAAAAAGTGTCCACTTGTAAACAGCAAATTATTGTTCGAACACTCACTGAAATAGCGCTAGTGTAGGTAATGGAATTGATATGAATTTAGCAGAGTCAAGTGTGCTGGGTTGAAAAATTTATTTTTTTTTTTTAAATTCTGTAGTTAAGAAATATTTATTTATATTTTATTATATTGTACTGTTAATAATAAATATATATAATTGCCTGCTAGACATGTTTTGTGACTTCTACATTTAGATAATAATTATGAAACCTCTATAACCTTTTTTCAGCATGCGATTGCCTAAATGATTGAAAATTTGTTTGTTACAATTTAAATTATTTTTAAAATGTCGGTTATTATTTAATACTATTTTCTATTTACAAATAATTGGGGTGCTTAAAAATACTGTATAATTTTATTCCATATTCAGGTTTGTCTAATATATTATAATAATTTTAAAAAATGCGCTGTAACAAAGCGGAAATTTTTCTTTCCTTTTTTTGAATTCAGTATATTAATCTACTAATTTGTGGCACTCCTTTTAAAATTCTTCCACTTGCTACTATAGCGCCAACTTAATTTGCTCCCTTTCAACGGACACTTTTTAATACACTGAGATGGTCCTTCTTACTTCTACCCTCCATATTTTTGAAATCTATAAATATTATAAAATTGTAACTAAGCCGAATCTGTACATTAAATATTTTTTGGAAAATCTTATTAAAATAAACATTATTATCGATACAGAGACCGAATCTATAGTTTTTAGAATTTTTGTCTGTCTGTCTGTCCGTCTGTCTGTCCGTGTGTCTGTCCGTCTGTCTGTCTATCTGCCACCGCATCGCAGAAAAACCACTGGAGGGATTTTGATGAAATTTGGTATGGTGATAGCTGGTTATCCGGGTCAACATATAGGATACTTTTTACCGCGGGCAAATATCTCATTTCTGAGAAAAAATGCACAAACTGCAATATAAGAAGAAAAGAAGTAACTAATCTGTAAAACCTAAGAATTTTGTTTTTGGTCATCTGAACGCGAACGAAGTCGCGGGCAATGCTAGTAGTACATAAAAAGAAAAAAATACATCTCAAAGTTGTTTTCCTCAACGCTTAGATCTCAAATATCCATTACTCTATGTTAGAAATAGCACATTTCAACTTATAAAATATTACGTAAGAATGAATGGCTTTAACCTTTGTAAATTCAAATTCTATCTTTGTAAAACTTTATCCTCATCTTGAAATATAAATAACATCGAGATACTTACTTCAATCATCGAGAAATTTTTATGAGAAATGCTTTACAAAACATATATTACGTAGTTTTAGAGATATGGAATATTTTCAGTCACCGGTTTTGTTAGGTTAGCAACGTCAAACTTTATTTAAAGTTAAAGTTTTCGAGATATTTGCAAAAATCTCGGTTTTTAATTTTTTCTTCATTTTTTATTTTTTATTTTTAGAATAATCTTTTGATTTTCATAAAACTAAGGGAATGTAATCTTCAAAATACATATAATAAATTAAAAAAAAATTAAAATGTTTAGCCATTTCCTAGAAAAGTATGTTTTATGGTCTCGAGAGGCTCAAATCACCCCCCACTTTAAGTGTGCGTTTACATTTAAAAAGAATTTCGTTCAATTTTCAGATAGCGCTCATTCTTTTCGTCTTGAACTCTACTTCTTAAAAATATAAAAAAATTTTCATTTTTTACATTTTTTATGATTTTTTAACAAAACTATGACTAAATTTTGTAATTAATATCAACTTAATTTTTTAAAATATATTTTTAACTAATGAATAAACAAAATTAGACTATAAATTCTAGTTTTAATTAAAAAAATTCTCTTAAAAATAAACGGATTCCGATTGGTCTAAGAGGGTGGTACCGGCCGACATCTCTGCGCAAAACCACGGTAAACAAATAAATATCATACTTATATAAAAAGGCAACTTTGCAGATATATTAGCATTAATTTATATGAAATATGTATTTAATCTATATATTATAACTGTTTACTACATTGTTGTGCTTGAGATAGGTATGACCCAATGAAAATATATACTTATAAATAAAGTGTCTGTTTGTTTTTCCGTCTAACGGTCTGACTATATTCGTGATAGAATCGTAACATGCAAGTGATGTAAGATTGAAATTCTTACAGAATGTCTTATTGCAGTGAATAATATTTTACAAAAAAAAAAGCTAAATCTAAAGAATATAAACGTAACACCTCTTGAAGACAAGAAAATCCAGACCAATTACAATGATTTTTTTTATAATCATAATAAACTATCTAATAAACAAACAACAGTAGATTCACATTAAAGATCAATAAGGTTAAAATATTATTATGTAAAACGTATTGTATCAGTATATAAAGGCATGTCTGCTACACGTACCTATGCACTAATTTAGTATAAGCTTCACATGCAACTACTTGCTCCGATATAAGAATACGAAGTCAAAATGAGAGCTGCGTGGTGTTTAGTTTTTATATCTATTGGAGTTGCTTGTGGAAAACTTGTTGGGAACGTAAGTAAATTGCCGAATTTATTATACTTCGCCCGCCAAGTTGAGTTTGTTTGTTTGTGTTAATCTCAGAAGCTTCAAACTACTTTGCAGAAATATATATTTTCAAAAGTTAAATACAATTTAATAATTTTCAAAACTTAAATACAATTTTCAGCAATAAAAAGAAGAATTACCTAGGTTATAGGCTTTAAATTACAAATATTTTCTGAAGATAATCTATCGATATGATTATCTCTTCCCAGTGCTTTCGTAATATTTCATAGTATCTAAGGACACTATTTTTAGAACTTTAACAGGCTTTTTATTTTAATAAGGCTTAGAATATAGATTGACTAGCGGAAAAACAAAAACAAATCTATCCCTCGGGAACCGTATATTTTACCGGGATAAAAAGTAACCTATGTGTTGTTCCAGACTATATTCTATCTCTGTGCCAAACATCCAGATCTGTTCAGCCGTTCTGGCGTGAAGGAGTAACAAACATCCATACATACTCACAAACTTTCACATTTATAATATCTATACCTACATATAAAAAAAGGCTGACATAGAAAAAAAATGCTAAAAACCGAGTCAGGGGAATGTAAGAATAGAAAAAGAACAAATCCAGTTTTTTTTTTCAGTATTTTTATTTCTCTGTCTGTTTGTCTGATTGTACGGGCCAATTTCCGAAACTGTTGGACCGATTTAAATTTAATTTTGCATGGTGGTACCTTATATTCCCGGTTAACATTTTAGATTCCGATTTTTAGAACTTTTCATCCTTAAAAATTAAATATTTCCCGTAGGATAATTTTAAAACTATAGAAATTTATACAGCTTAGTACACAACAAATTATGCACCTAATTTAGTAAACATGGCATACTGATACCTTATATTGCCGGTCAAACAACAGGTTACTTTTATACCGGAAAAACGAACGGTTCCCATGGGATCTGTCTGTTCTTTTCTAGTTGTAGTACATAGTGCTAATTATATATATTATTAATACGGATTTTCATGGATCACTTAGGAACAACAATATGACTTAAAAGTCAAAGGTATTTCGGCGTGTATTATGCATACACTGTATACATTTTTTCAATTCAGTTCAATTCAAAATATTTTATTCAGCATTAAATTATTACAATTTTTTACTGAACGTCATGAGTCTACTACCAGTTCAGAAAGAAGATGCCTCAGACCTGAGAAGAACTGGCGAAAGAAACTCAGCGGGACTTATATTATTATTTCATTATTTATTTATTTTTTTTTTATTGCTATCATTTACTGCTGTGTGCCCAATGATAACGCGCTCGCTTGGGAAACGGGTTCAAATCCCGGATCTCGCACCTCTGATATTTTAATGTGCGAATCATTCTAACGTGATTACCACTTGTCGTATGGTGTAAAAAACATTGTGAGGAAACCTGCATGTCTGAGCTCTCTCAGACATGCAGGTCCTCTTTGAAGTTTTCGAAAGACATGTGAAGGCCGCCAATCCGCACTTGGCCAACGTGGTAGAGTATGGCCTAATCCCCCTCGCTTTGGAAGGTCTGTACCTAGCAGTGAGTCGTTAATAAAGGTTTGAATACAATATACATATAACATATTTTAGTTACCTTTATTATTTACCTTTTTCTGCTGTAAAACCTTATTATTGTTTAAAGTCATAATGTTACTCAGTTTTTATTGCTTTAAAAATTATTTTAAATTTAGAGCAGAGACTACGTCTTGAACGGAGTCAAGACTCGAGACGCCATCATGACATTCGTCGGAGATACGTGGCTTAATAAAGTTGTATATGGAAGTATGATCGAAGACTGTGAACCCGCTAGCTCTCTAAATCATTAGAATTACCGTTTCAAGTTTATAATATTGTGATTTCCCTGATTAAATTGTGTATTGTTGTATATATATATATATATATATATATATATATATATATATATATATATATATATATATATATATATATATATATATATATATATATATATATATGAAGCTGCAATCTGCTGTCGCAATACCTATATTTTACATAATAGATTTTTTTGTAACAAATAAACACAATTTTTTATTAGTTTCAGGTAGTTCTCATTCCTCTAGAAGCGGGAGCTGAAATTGCCAAAGTATCGTTGGATTGTGTTAAAAAAATGAGTTTGGAACCTGACATTATGAAGAGATATTTCGCCTGGGAATTAGAAGACTCTGAGACTAATAGAAAGTACATATTCTGCCTTGGAAATAACTCAGGATACATTGATGACAATGGATACATAATTAAAGATAAAGTTCTTCCAATTGTAGGACCACATAAAGCGAAAGTAGACGCCGTTGTTGAAGAATGTAATAAACCCAAATATACTGACAAATATGAAGCAGTATTCCGTAGGGTCATGTGTTTCAAAGAAAACACCGGATTGGAGTTAAGAGTGGTGTGATATTTTTATGCTAATGTTTTATTTTTTGTAACAAAAGGTCTCTGAATTATCCGTTACATGTTTATATTGTTATATGTATTTATATATTAAAAAAATAAAGTTAAAAATATTATGTTTTCATTCATTTCAATTTAAATCTTATCTAATCTTCTCTATCTATCTTATATAATCCAAGGCACTGCTATACCAATCCCTCCCAAATCCCTGTGTCTGTAACCTTGTCTTGTATTGTGGTGGGGTGCTCATTTGCGACCGGCAATCTAGCCGGACGCGAAGCCAAGAAACTCGCTGGGTAGCAGCCCACCTCGATGGGCAGTATTCCATGTGGATTACTCCTGGTACTTCTCTGATAGCAAAGTGGACTGTTGGAACAACCTCATGGTAGTTATGGTCTGTTTCGGCAGACCTGCGTTGCGTCGGGGCGTCGTGGTTGAGTACATAAGCGATCCTAAGCCCCGAGTTTTAGTGGGTAATACTAGCTTTGCCGGTGAGTTCCAGATAACCATCTGTATGTATGCAGGTGGTACCTATTAACTAAACACATTTCTCAACGTTAAAAAAATACTACTATGTAAAGGATATTTGTGTCGAATTTGTGTGTACGTATCTAAGAAAGAATTGGAGTGAAATATATATAATATTTATTCGTTCGATTATTATCTCATTTCAACCTTTTATATGTATGTATAGAAATAAACAATAAAGATTATTCTTTCTTTTTACCCGACTGCGCGACGCAAAGGAGGGTGATGTGTTTATTAGCCTATGTATGTATGTGAGTTTGTACCTTTGTGACACTATTCACGAGTATGTACATCTCGCGGTAAGGATGAAAGGTGTATGTCTCCGACTGCATAATACTATATTCCTTCGTGAACTTATTTTCATCTTTTTAGTTAGCTTTTATGCAGTCGATCATCTTACCAAATATCATCTAAATCGGTTCAGCAGATCCAGAGAGAGGGGGTAAACCCTACAACGTCACAAACTTTACCTCTTTATAATAACTCCGAACTCACAAACTTTACCTCTTTATAATATTCTATATAATATGATAGTTCCTAATCTATACAGATTAGGAACTGGTTGTTTTGAGTGTCTATTTTTTCACTGCACGTACCTATTGTTTTTTTTTTATTATATAACATGTATGTATATATGTGTTTAATCTTTGCAATTTCCTATAGTTAAGATAACGTTCAAACTATTTGCTGTAAGCAATGTCTATGTTTTTAACCGACTTCAAACAGGAGGGGGTTCCTAATTCGGTTGGTACTTTTTTTATGTATGTACTCCGATTACGCTGATTGATAATGTACCTATATCTTGTTAGTGTTAATAATAAATAGATAAATAAACTAACCTAATATGAGTTTGAATCGACCATTGCATAGTTTCTTTTGTAGATAATCTTAGATTTCATCTGAACGGGCGCTTTATAGAACAGCTTAGTTGTTGGCTTCTCTCAAGGCGAAAACGAGGCAGTGGTAGCCCATTGAAAACGAAAATAATATCCAAATGAAGCGGGTTCAAATCCGGATTGCACGTACTGGTGGAGTATAGCCTTATCGAAAGATCAAAAGAACCTGCCTCGCATTGAGGGAAGCCCTATATCTAGCTGTGAAAAGTTAATAGGACTGAATTAATTTTTACCTAAGATAAACTTTGGGGGAATGTGCCAAGATTTCGTAAGTGCGTTAATTACTTATATTATAGCAGTTAATTATGTGTGTGTGTCTGCGCTCGAAACGCCTTGTTGTCTATCTTCGTATGAGCAATGGGGATATCATTAGTCCGTTATTACGACAATCTCACTCGGCGAAATGTTTTTGCTATTTTCTACCGGAAGGCACACAGTATTTTATTAAGAACATCTTATTATAGCTAGCTTTCAATAAAAATATACCTAATGTATTAAATAAACGCTCTATTTAAATATCACACGTACATAGACCTAATAAATGTAGTGTATAAAAGTTCGCCTAAAAGAATCTTTGATTTTGTTGCAATCTACTTCACATTTAAGTTGTGCGAGTGGCACGAATACGTTAAAATTATTAAATAATTATTCAAACATTCCTCTAAATTTTCTTTAAGAATATCTATAATGGTGAAAAAATCTTTACAATCTTCTTCTCGATAAATTTAAGTGTTTATTTTTCATTTTACAGAGACTCAACAAGCTAAATTTCATATTAGTCGTTCAACTAGTTTTATTAACATGTAACTTAAAGCAGCTGCCATATATAGTGGTTGTGCACAACAAATATTAAACTCGCGAGCAAACCCGCATGTAGTAGCTATGTCAAATGAATAATCCATATCCATACTTTTTAAAATTATAAACGTGAAAGTGTGTTTGTTTGTTTGTCGTTCTTTCACGTCGAAACGGAGTGATGGATTGGCGTGATTTTTTGTGTGGAGATAGTTGAAGTGCTGGAGAGTGACATAGGCTACTTTTTACAGCAGGAGATTGTTTAATTCCATCGGGAATACACGTTATAATATAATCAAAAAAATATTTGTGATCAGAATTACTTGAACCTCGGTGTTATTGTTTTTCAATAAAATTAAATAAATTTGAAAAATTTTCAAATCATTTTATTTTCAATTTTCAAATCGTATTTTAGCATTATTCGAAATTCATCGTATAAGGGGGTACAATAGGGAATAAAAGTTTGTATGAAACTACCATTTTAGAGTTTTTTTGTACTTTTAGCGCTAGCGAATCCGCAGGTTCGGTCAGTATTATTATAATTTTTGAAGTTATCGTTTTTTGGAGTTAGGGAAAAAATCATGAGAGTGAATTTTTAGTATGAAGTTAGTCGTTAAGTCTCCCTTTAGTATAGTGGTATGCTTAAATGCATATCCTAACATAAAAAAGTGAGTAGACAGGAATAGGGGAGAGGGCAGGACAGAAATCGTCATGTAACGAAAAAGGTTACGTAACAAACAAGGTTATGCTTTATTATTTACTAAGAGCATCCCATGTGACGTCATCACAAGTACCAGACGGGATCCTACATATATAATGAATACTCCTTTAGGAGTTGAAGAGTGTATGCTATTAGAAATTCGTTTGCACTCTATACAGGTTTTCTTCGATGATCTTCGACAATGTACGTTGCTGTCTATGCCACCCTGGCACTCGTGACAATGTGTATGAGAAGTATGAGCTAACGGCGGATAGCGAAAGGAACTTAGTTCCTATCGGGTGTCCCACGACATTGACCAATTTTTTCGTATCATTCAGGTTAACTGACGCATGTACTAAATACCATACCAAAAATACCACCCGCTTCTCCGAAACCGCGTCTCATATACTAAACTTGTGCCTAACAGAACCACAACAACGCGACAAGCGCAAGTCAAATTCGCGCATGTCAGGTTTTTATTACTTTGGGGTAGAGACATGGTGTACTGAAGAGAAAGAAAATGAATTTATATGGGCAACTAGTTTATCACAGTAAAGTTTTGATGTTTAAATGAGATAAGAAGAAAAAGTATACATATGTACATATATGTACATCTAAATAATCACTAACTAAGCAAAGAATAAAACGGAATATTAAACCAAACCACTATATTCTATAACAAGTAACAAT